>CM065168.1:42278276-42399621 GCA_033026295.1 Channa striata
TTGAGCCATCAAATAATTTTTGCAGGAAGTGCGAAACGAGCAGCCATTGTTCAGGGGCTGCTGAGGAGTGAGAGGCCGGAAGCTGACTTGACCCAGCCACAGGAAGCCTCTAACCACTAAGACAGACATGGTGTGAGTTTTTTTCATTCCCATGTTAATGTTTTATACATTTAATTTAACTGTTTACTTCATGCACATCTTGGTGCTGATGAGAAGCATAATATATATTATTAAATATAAATATAATATATAAATAAATGGAAACTTTCATAAAGGAGCGCCAGAAAACTAAATGGATTATAATTATCAGTTCGGGTTTACTGTTGAACAAACATCTAAACCTTTGATTCATATTTTTATCAAAAAAAATGTGAATAAGCATTTGAGCTCATGACATTTGGGTTCTTTAAATTTTGTCTACTTTTAATTAACCACAGTTTCCCGTAAGCTCAGGATGTGGGCAGGGTATGTTGCTACTGAGCAGAACACAAACAGCATTAACACATCATGGAGATCACCTCTCTGTGTCTCACGCTGTGTAAGGAACTGACAGCAACCTGAAAAAATCAGCTTTTAGTGAATCTTGAATCTGAATGAAGAATTATCTGAGCACACATTTTTTAAAAATCCACACTCCACACCACAACCAGTGGACAAGTTGCATTTTGATACATAAATTGATTCACGCATTTAAAAATATAAATAAATGTTTCATTATCACTCTTGTTCCTCTTCCTGTTACCACAGAACGAAAAGCTGGTGCGCTTCCTCTGCAGACCAGGGGCTAAAACCTCTGACTGACTGCAAAATTCTGTGTTTCTTTCACTTTTCCTTTTTTTTTTAATAAACATAGATTAACTTTTATTACTGTTTCATGCAGTGTCAACCTGCAAAATCTCACCATGGATAGCATGACTGCTTCAGCATGACAGTCTTTCAGTTTTTGGTGGACTGTACAGGTGTCCTTAATTCTATGTCTTTTTGAGAGAAAGGACTTAATATGCATTTTAAGAAAGGGTTGTGAGAACTGACAACTTCAAGTAGCCCGATCCTCACCACTAATATTCAGCAATACATTTGTAACTGGATGAATGAATTCATGTGCGAGTTACAGGAAAGTAGGAGAGTCAGTGACTTCCTTAGGAAAACTGAACTCAAATGTTTTTGACCTTCCTGCCCCAGATCAACCTCACTGCCAGTGACTATGGTCAAGAACCCCCCAGCCTCATTCTGACCCTTCTTTTGTGTCCCTTATCTATCTGGACTTGCCTATGCGTTTTTCTAGTCCTCCAAAGGGTCATCGCTATCCGCTGTCAGCTCCCTCCTCCACCTGCCCAACCCTGCAGACTGAGCTGGTCTAAGTCTAAGGTCATGAACATTGGACCACCCTATCTGCACCCATTGCTGTAAGATAACTCCTCGGTTTGTGGGCCTTTTTGCGATATCTAAGGTCATTAACTCATCCTCCTGAAACTGCACAGTGTGCAGGTTTCCATTTTTATAGCTACTCACTCTGAACCTGACTCAAGACTCTTTTGCCTGCTACCCGATCTTATCATACAGAGCAGGGATACATTTTTTCACTAAAATACTGGTGACATGGTTCCATGTACCTCAGTTCCAGAGTCTGTATCATTTGTCTAAACAACAAATCATACACATTTTTGAAAATGGTGCTTATAGCTTGTGTTATTACCTTTGACTGTGTGGACATAGAAGATAACATGCTCCCAAAATAGCTGTTAACACTAGTCTTGTTATTTACCTCTTTACCTGTGACTTTTACCTGTTTCTGTTCTGAATTCAATTATTCCACCAGCTTCAGAAAAAATAACTCCAGCTCCACTTAATTACTTACTTAATTCCAGCTGGTCCTGTGATCATGGAGAGTCCTGCACTTCCTGTCATGGAGGGAGATGAAGTGACTCTTCGCTGTTTACAGAAGGACAGATTTAATTCAGAGTCTACGTCAGATTTCAGCGCTTCCTTTTTCAAAGATGGTGTTTTCATTGGGATGAAGCCTGAAGGAAAGATGATCCTTCCATCAGTGAAAAAGTCTGAAGAAGGTTTCTACAAGTGTCAACACCCCACAGACGGAGAGTCAGCACAGAGTCTGCTGGCTGTGACAGGTGAGGTGTGATAGGTCGACAGGTTTAGAGTCAAAATTTGTCTGTATTTGTGAAACCTCCTTCATATACGTGGCTGCGTTTACATGCACCTAAGAAACCTGGTTACTGGAAATCCACGTTTAAATGCAGCTGCAGAGTGATCACATTTCTCCTCTACCTGTTGACTGGAAGCAAAACAGTTGGAGGAACCAGAACTGACTTTTTAATCCTTGTTCTCTTCCACATTCAGAGCTGTCCTGACCACTAGTCCTCCTCGTCCTCGTCCTCCTTCGTCCACATCTTTTCCCATACTTGTGTGTGTCATCCTGCTCGTCATTCTCTACACTGTTATAACAATTGTTTGTATATACACCTTCCAAAGATGGACTCAAGGTAAGAACACATCTGAAAATTCCGATGATAACAACGTCTCATTCATTATCAAGTTATCATGGATAATTTAAATCACGAAACTGACTCTGCATTTTTATAAACACACAAACAACTAGAAAAAAGTAGTGAAGTGAGAACAGTGTCTGAAACAGTCACGGGAACAACAGCTAAAACTTATATTCAACATGGTGTCTTGGCCCCTTTTACTCTGAGGTTCTAATATAAGACAGGTGTCTGTGCATCCTGTGGCCCACAAATCACCCATGACCAAAGAAAAAACCATGAACCAAATAAGAAAAACTGTGAAGTGAAACTATAGGCAGAAAACCAACCCTAAACCAAAATGGTGGATTCATACTTAACAAGGAGACATTGAAAAGAGATTTACTGTAACAAAGAATAACTGTAGTTGTTTCCAACAAAGGTGCCATTGTTTTATTGTGAGGTGCGGCGCCTTGTACTTGCATCTCTCATCACATTAAAGTATTTAATAAAGCATTTAGACAGTAAACTGTCCCTAAACTTCTCTCTAACTTTATCATGTTCCTCCGTAACTTAATGAGGAAATAAATTCCTATGAGCTTTTCCAAACTGGTCCAACGTCATGGACAGAATAAATGGACAGAGACTGAGTGGAGTGAGACAAATACAGGAAGAGTGAGCAACCAGCCCCATAGCAAAGGTTTTACAACAAAGCCCTTTGTGTAAGACTGGGTCAAATGGTGGTGGCATGTCTGATTAAATAATTCATGTTTTTTCAGCCTGTTGTGCCTTAAAAAACAGGAAGTGAAACTCACAGGGAAACAGTGAAACTCCATGAGATAGTTCGGCTGAGCTGGTTAATAATGATTTTTGCTCCTGCTCTTTCTGCAGTTTAGGATTATTATAAAAGAAATCAGCATGATGGAGGCTTTATCTTGCTTAAAGTTAACGTGTTTTGTTCTTTGTTTCTAATACTTCTGAAACATATGAATTTCCCCACTGTGGCATCAATAAAGTATTGTCTTATTTAATATCGTATCATAGCAAGAGAAGCTATAGATATATCTATGTGAGAAGATGAAAAGTGGCAACAAGCAGATGATGCAGCACTGATATCATGAGGCTCACCTCATGTTCCTCCAGTTTTGCAGCACAGACAGGAATTTAAAAGGCATAAATGTTGCTCTAGTTCTGCTTTTTCCCTTTCAAGACTATTAGGAATCGAATCAGGATATCAAAGACTTTGGCACTTCCCTTAAAAAGCAAATTCCCCTGCTTTAATACAACTACAACCAACATGCCTTGTTTTGGCGCGTGATGAGAAAAGATCTGAATGGAAAAATGTTTGTTTGAAAGTCTTCTTGGCGTCCATGTTAACCAGAGGAACTGAGAACGAGATGCTCTCCGCCGTTTCTTCTAATGTTCCAATGTCGTGGCCACGTACCTTCAGTATACAACACAAAACACAAACTAACAGCGTCAGGAGCATTTTCTATGCATTCCAATCATTAAAGTGCAGCATTCGCATTTTCCTCAGTGGTTGAAGACGCTTCAACACCTGAAAGATTCACCAGTTGGACATGAGACTGGAGGATGAACAGGGGTGACAGTGTGTCTGCATGTCTGTTATGGTGAGTGTAAAGACAGGAGTTGTACTACTCACTGCTGCCTGGCTCTGCACCTGTGTCAGTGCAATAAAGGCAATAAAATATTAAAATGGATCACAGTATATGGGAACGCAGGAAGAACAGATGTTGGGGAAGTATTGGTTCATTTACTCAGTGGGTTAATTAGCACGAGCTCTTTTCTGGAGAAATATTGGATTAAACTGTCAGTGGGTTTGCTGTGTTAAAACATTACAAATATAAAATGCTTCAAAATGCGTCATCATTCCTATGTTGCGCTGACTCTGCAGCTTAGGAAAATAACTAATGCAATTTCCTGACAAAGTTGCATTTGTGAGTTTCAGTAAAATGTGTCCTTTGGACATGTTACAAAGAAAGACATAAGTTCTGTTTTTGAATTTCCTGTTTTGACTGTCTGGATCATCGTTCATGTTTCGATAGATGTGCACATTACTGCTATTGCACGCCCACTCCACATTCACATCCGATGGGGACTGCAGCTGGCATGGGACAACGACGTCCTGATGCCTTTTTTATATAAATCAATGTTGCTTGTAAAATGTACTCAAAAAAAAAAAACGAAAAAACTAAAATAGTTAAAGAGAAAATGTGGGAGAAACGTATAGCATATCCTGTTCATGATGGACCGCCATCCTTTCAGGTATTATCAAAATCAAAGGGAAACCCTGAGAAGTTATGAGGTCAGTTTTTAAAGTCAGCATCAAAGCGAACACATGACGATGGTCAAAGATGTAACGAGAAAGAGCCGTGAGGAAGCAGCAAAGAGAAAACACTCATCAAGCTGCTGGACAGACAATCTATAATTAAGCACTTTCCCATTTCATGTCTGTAATTGGCATTCCAAAAGTCCACAGGACTCCTCCTGCTGTAAGCGTATTGTGTCACTTCCTGTTTCTTCACACAGTTTTGGGTCTCTGCCGAAGAATTGATCACTGGTTAATCGTGGCTGTTGTTGTGTAATTTAGTGATTTCTCTGTATATAAACTATCACTTGGGGCATAAGATATTTTTACGCAAACACTTTCTCTCCTGAAATAATTAAACAAACTAGCTAACGCTAACTAAACTTAATCAATCTAGCTTCGTTAGCCTAGCACCTAGCAATGGCTTATCCGTCTCCTTCTGTCTCTCCTCTGATTTGCTCTGTCTGCCACATGTTTAGTTTCTCCTCGGCCTCCTTTAGTGATAACGGTACGTGTAATACGTGTAAGGTTCTTGTAGCTTTGGAGGCGAGGCTCTCTGAATTGGAAGCTCGGCTCCGCACCATGACAAACAATCCAGCTGGTCAGGCCCCGGTAGCTGGTGCGGACCAACCTAGCATAGCCACTGTTAGCTTAGCCACTGTTAGCTGTTCCCCAGCAGTACCCGAGCAGCCGGGAAGCCAGGCCGGCTGGGTGACGGTCCAAATATAATGTTAAACAGACGCCCCAGGTTCACCACCAGCCGGTTCACGTTTCTAATCGTTTTTCCCCACTCAGAGACACACCCGCTGAGGAACGAACTCTGGTAATTGGCGACTCCATAGTCAGAAACATGAAGTTAGAGACGCCAGCGGCCCTAGTCCAATGTTACCCTGGGGCCAGAGCGGGCAACATCGAATCATATCTGAAACTCCTGTCTAAGGATCAACGTAGATAGTAAGATTATTATTCATGCAGGAACAAATTACGCCCGATTACGCAAATCGGAGGTCACTAAAACGAATATTCAATCGGTGTGTAACTTTGCAAAGACAATGTCGGACTCCGTAGTTTTCTCTGGACCCCTGCCAAATCTGATCAGTGACGACACGTATAGCCGCATGTTGTCACTCAACCGCTGGCTGTCTAGGTGGTGTCCAGCAAACGATGTGGGCTACATAGACAATTGGAAAAGTTTTTGGGGAAAACCTAGGCTGATTAGGAGGGACGGCATCAATCCTACTTTTGATGGTGCCTCTGTCTTATCTAAAAATATGGCTGCTTTTATTAAACAACCAAAAGATTGACAGTCTAGAGTTGATCCTAGGACGCAGAGATCCAGTCCTACACGTTTCTCTGCAGTATCCGTACCGCCATCACCCCCACACAACTCCCACATTCCTATAGAGACTGCCTCTCTTCCCCGATCAACTAAATTTTACTAACTAAGAATGATCACAAGAGGAGTTAATCATAATAACTTAATAAAAATCAGGACTGCTCTTCCTACTGAACAAAAAACTAAAACAATTAAATGTGGATTATTAAATATCAGATCTCTCTCATCTAAATCTCTGTTAGTAAATGACTTGATAAGCGATCATCAATTCGATTTATTTTGTCTCACTGAAACCTGGTTGCAGAAGGAAAAATATGTTAGTTTAAATGAGTCGACCCCCCCCAAGTCATATTAACAATCATTTTCCTAGAAGCTCAGGCCGAGGTGGAGGAGTAGCAGCAATCTACCACTCAAGCTTACCAATAAACCCTAGACCTAAAAATAGTTATAACTCATTTGAGAGTCTTACTCTGAGCCTTTCATTCCCAATCTGTAAAACTCAAAATTCACTCCTATTTGTTATTGTGTACCACCCTCCAGTCCCTTATTCTGAATTTTTGACTGAATTCTCAGATTTTCGAGCCGACTTAGTGCTTAGTGCAGATAAAGTCGTAATAGTGGGCGATTTGAACATTCATGTAGATGCTGACAGTAACTCTCTCAACACAGCATTTACTTCATTATTAGATTCAATTGGTTTCTCTCAAAATGTAAAAGAACCCACTCACTGTTTTAGTCACACCCTAGACCTTGTCCTTGAATACGGCATTGAAATTGATAAACTAACAGTATTTCCTCATAATTCTGTTCTCTCTGATCATTTTCTAATAACATTTGAATTTAATTTATTAGATTACACAGCAGCTAGAAAATACTTTTGCTTCAGTAGGTGTTTATCTAAAAACACTGTGAACAAATTTGAGGAAATGATCCCTTCATCATTCACCACTATGATCATTAACTGTACTCCTGCATTTCTTCATTGCAGTTAGCAGCAAATCATCAGTGTATGTGTGTGAAAGCAGGTCTTCATTGCAGTGTGTGTCAATGTGTGCGTTACTTCCCCCTTTTATCAGTCACGAGCAACCGTCCCTGGAACACCAGCTCTTCCTCCTCCCGTCAGTCTGCCTCGGGAGAGGGCCTCTGAGGACAGTCTCTGGCCTCATGTCCTCTTCTATGGCAACAAGGAACTCCTCACTTCCAGATTGACAGTCTCTTGCCCAGGGTCCTTTTCGGCCACAATTGAGGAATTCGATTTTGCTTACATAGTGTTGACATCCTTGTCTTCTGTTACTCCATCATCCACTCTGGCCCCTTTTATCTGACACAGTATTCATCATGGTAACAGTTGCCAGGTGAAGTTCTCTTTGGTTTTTGTTCTCCTTGCCTTTCTTTCTCTTTTGAGCATGATTTTGGGCATGTATTATATGTTTGCGGACTTCTTCCAGTCTTGCTCCTTTGTCCACGCCTATGTAAGTTTGGTGCACCTCAGCAACAATGTCAGGCAAAAGTCATCGTATGATGTCACTTGTGAGATGTATTTCCCACGATCAAGCTTCATGCCTCATTGATCTGGTTCGCATTCGAACTGATGGACCCGAAGACGTTGGTGGGGAGGCAGATGAATCAGGTTGTGGATGTTTTCCTCCTTCTGCTCCTGGAGCTGGTGCTGGTGGCAAACCTGATGAGTCTATGTCGGCATCCAGTTTCAGCACTGTAAGGTCTGGATAGAAAGGAGGAGACACACTGAGAGTAAATGGTGGTGATATATATGTGTAGGGTTTTCTACTGAAGCATTATCTGTTCTGTGTGGTTCATGAAGTTTTGCATGTATTTACTTTCTCTTCCATTTACTTCATTCTTCCACATACTCACACATCCTTAAATCTTTAATGAGACACTTTATTTGTAGCCTTCACTTTGTTTTATTTTGTTTTTCTTTACAAATTTTCTTTTTAACAGGTTTTCTCCACAGTCCAAATTTTCAAACATTCAAGGCTTTTCACTGTACTTGGATTTAATGATTTTACTGAAGGAACCTCCTGTTGATTGAAAACTAAACTCTGACTAGTCAAATTTTGTTTTCCATTTAAACATTCAACTTTGGCCTTGGCTTTTGTCTCACTGTCCAACTTGTGGCTGCCCCTCTTCTTTAAGTTGTTAGTTTCTCAACTGTTCAATGGATCCTCCCCCTCAGGGCCAATAGCTCAGATTAATTCAACCAAGAACCAAAGCGAACTCAACAAAAGTTCAAACAGACAGTTTCGTGCCCGTCTAAGACTAAAGACTGATACATCACAAAGATGTTTTAATCCCTCTGCTGCTGGGCAGAATATTCCCACCATCAACGGTTACAGTTTCCTGAAGAAAACTTGGAACCCAAAGAAAACTTCCGGTAAAGACAAAAACAGCTTGGTATCCGATGTCGACATGACCATTTTCAGCCCCAGCAGCTGCTGTGAATTTAGTTTTTGGCAGCGCTTGCTGCATGCTGGAGTAATGCATAGATCATATGCACTTTAGTTAAGGTCCGTATGTGTTTAAAAGGCCTGTGACTCACTACTGAATAGGCCTGTAGTGAGTAGACACTCCAATAAAGAAGTGTACATGGTTTCTGTGTCAGAGCCAGACTTGGTTGTGTTGTGATGGTAGAGTAATTATAAAGGTCTTGATTAAAACAACATGCACGATGAATCTTAAAGGAGTTTTCATTCTCAATTAACTCTTTGTAAATATGGGACATCTCCTCCCAAAGAAGCATGCAATCTATTTTAAATCACTTTAATATCATATTAACTCTAACTAACTCTAAATTCCTGCTTTGAGTTAATCAAAGGCTGGACAGTTTCATGTCACTGATGTTTTAGGTGTATTTAAAACGGTTGATGATTTACCAATTTTAATGCTTCAAAGTGGAAAACCTGATCACATTTTGATAAAATCCACATGATAAAATAAAATTTTCATTAACTTCTGTCAGTATGTAAGTATGGCTTATAGTGATATTAATGGACATCATGGACACGTTTCTCTCTTTTTGTAAATAACCGCTGCTCTGCCTTTTACGTATTCAGCATGTTCTCATTGTGATGTGTAATATTTAGATGTAGATTTCTGATCTTTGTTTGTTTGTTTCTGTTTATTTAAATACAACCTGAGAAATAGTTTCCATTTAACAGTTACTATCAAACTCTTTTGTGCAACACGTTTTAAAAAAGGTGACACACAAAATAACACTCTAACCACAGACCTGTTAGTTGTTTCTTTCTGAAGAGAAAGAACTGCAGAGCATTTAAGTGTAACATAAGTTTGATTGTAATTGTTTAATCGCTATTTAAATGCTGCACAAAGTGATGCAGGTGAGAAGATGGACTTCATAAAGATACATTTAAAAAATTGTCAATATTTGCGAAGTGGAAACTTTAATACAGGAAAGCCAGAAAATTTAATGATTATAATGGTAATTATTGCATTGTCAGTTTTACTGTCTGGTAAATTTTGACACTTTTGATTAATATTTTCATCAAAATAGGTGATTAAGCATTTCAGCTTATGACTTATTAATATTTTCTAAAATTTGGTCTGCTTTCTTTGAACCACAATTTCCTATAAGCTCAGGATGTGGGCAGAGAGTGTTGGTACTGAGCGTAAAGAAGACAGACAACATCAAGACATCATGGAGATCACCTCTCTGTGCCTCATACTGTGTAAGAAACTCTCTTTTTTAAATACTGCAGATGTTTTATCTTATTTAGTCAGTTGTTATTTCATGATCTGAGGTCTTATAAGAATTTTTAAACTTAACTTTTATTTCATTTACATTCACTAAGGACAACACGACCTTGGTTAATAGTCTGATTTCCTCATGATCAAAATCGACATTTAGCAAATCTGTGTTTTGAATGAATAATGTATGAACACCCATTTTCGAACATCCACACCATCAACAAAAAATTGTGATTGACTGCAAAAACTGTCATTTCTTTCACCTTCCATTTTACTTGAACTGCTACAAACATGTAGCAACGCATAACTGTCATAAACGTTCACTATTTGTTCCTGTAACCGTACAAAGAACCTGGCTAGATAAGGATGCTTTAACAACAGTGTGGAACATTCACTGAAAGCAAAGAGAAATAGTTCATTGCTTTCACTTTTCATCACCCGGCAGTGTATGATAAATAAAAAAAAATTAATCAGGAGTGGAATCTTAAATTCAACATTTCTGGACGCAGTGATCACCATCATCTTCTTTCCCAGAACAACCTCCTCGATGTCACTCAGTCTGGCTTCAAGAGTGGTCAATTCTGACTGTTGTGGAATTCTACGGGCTGCAAAAGCTGCAGGTAATTCTTCTGTCTTGACTCTACTGGACCTATCGGCAGCCTTTGACACTGTAAACCGTCAAAGCCTCTTGACTGCAGTCTCTAACTTGGGCATCTCTGGACCAGTTATAGCCTGGTTTTGGTCCTACTTGTCTGGACGAACCTAAAAGGTATCCTTGCAGGGGCGTGATTCTAAATCTCATAACCTCTCCACTGGTGTACCACAGGGCTCTGTTCTCGGTCCTCTTCTTTTTGCCATCTATACATCTTTCCTGAGCTCTATCATCCATTCTCATGCCTTTTCTTTTCACTGCTATGCAGACGACATGCAGCTCTTCCTGTCCTTTACGTGAGAAGACTCTACCGTCTCGACAGGCATCTCTGTTGGATCAGAGAAAGACATCATCTGCTCTAAATCTCCAAGACAGAAGTTGTAGTCTTCCCAGCCAAACTGTTGACACAGCACAACATCAGCATCAACATTGGATCTGAAGTGATTGTCCCATCTAAGTCAGCAAGAAACCTGGATTACTGCAACGTGCTGTTGATGTGGTTACCAGCATGCTCAATCAAAACCCTGAAGATGATCCAAAATGCAGCAGCATGCCTCATCTTTAACCAGCCAAAAAGGACTCACGTCACTCCACTCTTTAGATCTCTATACTAGCTTGCAAGGATTAAGTTCAAAGCTCTGTCTCTTGCCTACAGAGTGGTCAACTCAACAGCTCTGCTTGCCTTTTGCTCACTTGTAAGTCACTTTAGATAAAAGCGACTTGATTAATTGGTTTGTTTTGTCAGGTTTCATTGATAGATATAACTGCATGTCATCAGCGTAGCAGTGAACATTTACAGTTTTTTCTAATAATGTTGCCAAGGGGAGACATATATAGAGTAAAGAGTATTGGTCCTAACTTTTGTGTATGTGGAAGATTCATCATTAACATGAACAAATTTTAATCTATCTGATAGATAAGATTTAAACCAATTTAGTGCAGTTCCTGTAATTCCAATTACATGGTCTAGTCTCTGTAATAATATTCTGTGATCAGTGGTGTCAAATGCAGCACTAAGATCTAGAAGAACTAGTATAGAGACAAGTCCATTATCAGAAGCCAGAAGAAGATCGCTGGTGACTTTCAGTGCAGTTTCTGTGCTATGATGAACTCTAAATCCTGACTGAAATTCTTCAAACAAGTCGTTTCTGCACAGGTGGTCACATAATTGCATTACATCTACTTTTTCAAGTATTTTAGAAATAAAGGGGAGATTGGATATTGGTCAGTAATTGGCTAAGACACCTGGATGCAGACAAGGTTTTTCAAGTAGAGGTTTGATTACAGCTACCTTATAGGCCTTTGGTACATATCCTGTTTGTAAAGATAGATTAATGATATCTAATACGAACGTGTCTAATAAGGGTAGAGCATCTTTTAGCAGTCTAACTGGAATAGGGTCTAGCAGACATGTTGTTGGTTTAGATGCCATAATAGTTAAAGTTAACTCAGAAAGATCTATGGGCACAAAGCAGTCTAAAAGGGACTGAGGACTTACTGATGATTCTAACTGTGTTGTATTTGTGGTCATGAAGTCATTGTTGCATAGCGTTGAGGGAATACTAGTTTCAACTAAACTATGGCTCTTAGTCAGCCTGGCTACAGTGCTGAAAAGAAACCGGGGGTTTTTCTTGTTTTCCTCTGTTAGTGATGAATAATAAGCTGTTCTGGCTTTACAGAGGTTAATTTGTATAAGTATAAACTCTTTTTCCAGGCTTTCCTGTGTGATTCTTGTGAGTGAGTGGAACGCCACTTCCTTTCTAGTTTGCGTGATGCCTGCTTTAAATTGCGTGTTTGCGAGCTATACCATGGAGATCGCCTGTTCAGAATTACTGCCTTCTTTTTTAGAGGGGCAACACTATCAAGTATGGAAAGTAAAGATGCTGCATAATTATCAGTCAGGTAATCAACTTGTACAGGACTACAGTTAATGAGGCTACTCTCAGTTATATCGGTACACGTTGAAGTAAATGATGAAGGGATCATTTCCTTAAATTTGATCACAGTGTTTTCAGATAAACACCTACTGAAGCAAAACTTTTTTTCTAGCTGCTGTGTAGTCCAATAAACTAAATTCAAATGTTATTAGGAAATGTTCAGAGAGAACAGAATTATGAGGAAATACTGTTAGTTTATCAATTTCAATGCCGTATGTAAGGACAAGTTCTAGGGTGTGACTAAAACAGTGATTGGGTTCATTTACAATTTGAGAGAAACCAATTGAATCTTATAATGAAGTAAATGCCGTGTTGAGAGAGTTACTGTCAGCATCTACATGAATGTTAAAATCGCCCACTATGACGACGTTATCTGCACTAAGCACTAAGTCGGCTGGAAAATCTGAGAATTCAGTCAAAAATTCAGAATAAGGGACTGGAGGACGATACACAATAACAAATAGAAGTGGATTTTGAGTTTTCCAAATTGGGAATGAAAGGCTCAGAGTAAGACTCTCAAATGAGTTATAACTATGTTTAGGTCAGGGTTTATTGGTAGTTCTTCAGTGGTAGTGTGCTGCTACTCCTCCACCTGAGCCTGAGCTTCTAGGAACATGATAGTTAATATGACCTGGGGCGACTGTTTAAACTGACATATTCTTCCTTCTGCAACCAGGTTTCAGTGAGACAAAATAAATCGAATTGGCTATCAAATCATTTACTAACAGAGATTTAGATGAGGGAACAGATAATTAATAATCCACATTTAATTGTTTTAGCTTTTTGTTCAGTAGGAAGGCAGTCCTGATTTTTATTAAGTTATTATTATTAACTCGGGCTCTGATCATTCTTAGTTTGTAAAATTTAGTTTATCGGGAACAGAGCCGAGTCTCTATTCAGGAATGTGGGAGTTGTGGGGGGTCGGTGGTGAGGATACTGCTGCAAAAACGTTAGGACTGGATTCTGCGTCCTATACATGTATCACTGATCAATTTGGCAGGTCCAGAGAAAACTAAACAGTCCGACATTGTCTTTGCAAAGGAGAGACCGATTGAATATTCGTTTTAGTGCCGATTGGTAATCGGGCGTCATTTGTTCCTGCATGAATAATAATCTTACTGTATTACGTTTATCCTTAGACAGGAGTTTGATATTTAATTATTTGGCCCCAGGGTAACATTGACTTTGGCGCTGGCGTCTCTAAAACTTCACGTTTCTGATGGAGTCGCCAAGTACCATAGTTTATCCTCAGAGAAATCACAGTGGGGAAAAAATTTGCACAACGTGAACAGCTGGTGGTGAACCAGTCTGTTTAACATTATATTTGGACCGTCACCCAGCCGGCCTGGCTTCCCGGCTGCTCAGGGTACTGCTGGGGAACAAAACAGTGGCTAAGAGTGGCTATGAAGGTTGGTGACACCAGCTACCGGGGCCTGACTAGCTGGATTGTTTGTCCTGTGGACTTTTGGAATGCCAATTATAGAGCATGAACTCCAAAGCTGCAATAATCACATTTATTTTGTTATTTATCACTAAAGGAGGCGAGGAAAAACTAAACATGTGGCAGACAGAGCAAGTCAGGGAGAGACAAATAACGGAGAAGCCATTGCTAGGTGCAAAGGCTAACGAAGCACAATCGATTAAGTTTAGTTGCGTCAAATGGTTTGTTTAATTATGGCAGGAGAGCAGGTGTTTATAAAACAAATCTTATGTCCCAAGTGATAGTTTTTCTTACAGAGAAATCACTAATTTAACAACAAAAGCTCATCAGTGATCAACTTTCAACCCAAAACAGTGTGAAGAAACAGAGTTTAGTGACAAAACTAGCAGGAGGAGTCCTGTGGACTTTTGGAATGCCAATTATAGACATGAACTGGGAAAGTGCTTTAATTATAGATTTATTTGATATTGTGTGCAAAGCATAAGCAGCTGGACACAGAGTAGCATGACACATAACCGTGAACAAATAAGTTGCGCCTGATTTCGAACGAGACAAAGGCCGCACACAATCAATTATTAGATGCTCAAATGGCTGGTTGATGGCTGGAAAGGGATATAAAGGTGCAGGTCAAACATTAGTTTTCTTTACAACTGAAAAACCAAACTCATCGTGCGCCACTTTCAACACTGACTGACAGAGTTTAACTGACAAAACTAACTGAAAGATGGGATCCCCAAAAAAATGTTGGCAGAGACGCATAAGCCCACACAGTTTCCAGTTTCAGATTTTTCCGACAATGGCGACACACCAGCTTGAATAAAAGAATCAAATGCCCCCATTCCTCCCAAGATTGTAACAGGCAATTTCACATCACCGTCCATTAAAAACACAAAAATAAGCTGTAACAAATGGCCGATATGATTGTAAACCAACAGGACAAGAGTCTGTCACTTGTGTGACAGGGTGTAAACGCCCTTGTTCATTTGGCACACGAGTGCAGTCAAACCTGCTCCCTTTACCTGGCCACTTAACGTATTCTTAGCTTTACCTGAGGATATCCAGACACTATCAGCAATGGGCCAAACATTGCTGCACGCCTTCCCACCCCTACAGAGGGAGTTGGTCAGAGGTATAGTTATGAACTCACTATTACTGGGGTGTTGTAAGTCGGCCCCTCCGTTTGTGGGCCTTTATCTGAGCTCATGAACTTAGCCACCCTCCTTCTGAAACTACTGAGACGCCTTCACATTCATGAGCTCAAAGCTATCACATATGTAAGTGAATCGCACACAGTGTCTTATTGCCTTTGTGGACTTTGAAAAATAATATTCTCCTAAAATAGCTGCAAACACTGACATTATCATTTGCCTCCAGATGGCTGCTCCTGTGACTGTCACTATTTTATTGTATATGCATGTTTCCATCATAATTTAACAGCAAGATTCATGGTCCTCCCTGCATATTTGATGCTCACACTGCATGTTTTGCACAGTTTAATAAGTGCTTTCAAACCTGAGACTTTAAAGTAGCTGGTGCATTGTATCAGATGGCCTATGGCTATAATATTTTGTGTCCCAATTTCCCTTGTGGGAACCATTTTTTCCTTTTGTCAGTTGGGTCTCTTTCAGCGTTTTAGATTTCATCAAACACTAAACAATAAACTGTCAAGCTGTTTTTACAAACGTGTCTTTCATTTCCTTTTTAAACCACCAGCTGCCACCCTGAACGTCCATCCTGACAAGTCTCAGTTCTTCCGATATGAGAACATCTCTCTGAACTGTGCAGAGTCGGGGACCTCCCTCAACTGGACAGTGAGGAGAAACACTTCCAGTAAGACGTCTCAGCCATGCATGGGCGGCTTCGGAGACCCTGAGGAGTCCTCCTGCATCCTGAAGGACGCCTTTCCAATAGACAGTGGAGTGTACTGGTGTGAGTCAGAGGGAGGGAAGGAGTGCAGCAACATCCTGAACATCACAGTCATTGGTGTGTTTGTAGTTTCTTTTTCTGGTTTTTATACTCTTCGTACTCTTATATGCAGACATTATTTATATTGTGTTATAAAAACAAAGGTTATATTTTGTTCTGAATTCAGTTATTTACCATCTTCAGAAAAAATAACTCCAGCTCCACTTAATTACTTACTTAATTCCAGCTGGTCCTGTGATCATGGAGAGTCCTGCACTTCCTGTCATGGAGGGAGATGAAGTCACTCTTCGCTGTTTACAGAAGGACAGATTTAATTCACAGTCTACGTCAGATTTCAGCACTTCCTTTTTCAAAGATGGTGTTTTCATTGGGATGAAGCCTGAAGGAAAGATGATCCTTCCATCAGTGAAAAAGTCTGATGAAGGTTTCTACAAGTGTCAACACCCCACAAAAGGAGAGTCAGCACAGAGTCTGCTGGCTGTGACAGGTGAGGTGCGACAGGTCGACAGGTTAGAGTCTTGTCAAACATTTGTCTGTATTTGTGAAGCCTCCTTCACATACGTGGCTGCGTTTACATGCACCTAAGAAACCTGGTTGCGGAAATCCACGTTTAAATGCAGCTGCAGAGTGATCACATTTCTCCTCCGCCTGTTGACTGGAAGCAAAACAGTTGGAGGAACCAGAACTGACTGTTTCATGCTTGTTCTCTTCCACAGTCAGAGCTGTCCTGACCACTAGTCCTCCTTGTCCTCGTCCTCATCCTCGTCCTCCGTCCACATCTCTTCCCATACTCGTGTGTGTCATCCTGCTGTTCATTCTCTACACTGTTATCACAATTGTTTGTATATACGCCTTCAAAAGATGGACTCAAGGTAAGAACACGTTTGAAAATTCCGATGATAACAACGTCTCATTCATTATCAAGTTATCATGGATAATTTAAATCAGGAAATTGATTTCCAAACCTGCAAACTATGGATTGTTAGAAACGCACAAACAAAAATGGCAGTTGTATGAGAACAACGGTTAAGCCCAGGATATGATGAAACACTCACAGGAACAACAGCCAAAACTTATATTCAACATGGTAAAATAAAAGAAGAAGCCCATCATCCCCAAGACAAGGAAAGCACAAAAACAACACCAAACACACTTGTAGACAGAATTAAAGTCATTCCAAACAATGATGATTTCTTGGTCTCTTGGCCTCTTTTATGCTGGGGTTCTAATATAAGACAGGTGTCTGTGCATCCTGTGGCCCACAAATCACCCATGACCAAAGAAAAAACCATGAACCAAATAAGAAAAACTGTGAAGTGAAACTATAGGCAGAAAACCAACCCTAAACCAAAATGGTGGGTTCATACTTAACAAGGAGACATTGAAAAGAGATTTACTGTAACAAAGAATAACTGTAGTTGTTTCCAACAAAGGTGCCATTGTTTTATTGTGAGGTGCGGCGCCTTGTACTTGCATCTCTCATCACATTAAAGTATTTAATACAGTATTTAGACAGTAAACTGTCCCTAAACTTCTCTCTAACTTTATCATGTTCCTCTAGAACTTAATGAGGAAATAAATTCCTATGAGCTTTTCCAAAATGATCCAAAGTCATGGACAGAATAAATGGACAGAGACTGAGTGGAGTGAGACAAATACAGGGAGAGTGAGCGACCAGCCCCATAGCAAAGGTTTCACAACAAGGCCCTTTGTGTAAGACTGGGTCAAATGTCAGCCAGACATATTCCCTGGAGGTGGCATGTCTGATTATTTGCTGTCATAACTCATGCTTTTAAGCCTTAAAAACAGGAAGTGAAACTCAAAGGGAAACAGTGAAACCCACTAATGCGGCTTCATGAGATAGGTCAGCTGAGCTGGTGGGCACAGAAACAAAACAGCAGCAAGTGCCTTAGTGAATATAGACACATTCAATACCTCTACTCCACTCTCCCATAGAAAATGATGATTTTTTCCTCTGCTCTTTCTGCAGTTTCAGATTATAATAAAAGAAATTAGCATGATGGAGGCTGATCTGTGAAGATAAGGAAGAAGCAGCAGGAAACAACTGGACCGACAATGGTAGACAACTTAAAATCTAATGGACCAATTTTTGCAAGATTTACAATGCGAAGTGGGCAGGCAAACCAAAAGTGCCACAGCTGATGCCATCCAGGAGGTGCAGAGGGCAATGCTGCCAAAACACAATCTACCCAAAGCTCTTTCTCTGCACTCCAGCCTCATCTGAGTCGTGCGTTTTCCACAGTTAGATACATTTTATTGAAAAAGCACAATGGACAAAATTTCCAAACATTGGAAACTCTTTTTTCTGAATAAAAATATGTAAAAAAATAAAAAAATAAATCCCAGTCCACAAGCGTCATCATTCACAACACATTCACTTGGATTTTAACACTATAATACATGTTCACATTATTTATTGACTATATCCAAGTATATCAAAGAAATGTTTCATTCAAATGAAGATATGAAATATAAAAATATATTTAAAATACAATGATTTGAATTATACTCTTGTATATACTAGGTCATCAAATGAGTGTCAGTTGAGTCTGTCAACTCGGTTGCCTGTAGGGATCTTTAAGGTCCAGCAGGTGTCAGTATCGACACAGCATCGATACAGTTTGGCAACGTGTTGAAAAGCTTCATGACGCCTCATCTACATCCATCAGTAGTATTCAAAAACTGAACTGTCCACACAAGGCAATAAAACATGTACACACACACAAACATTAATGTAATGCTACACTATTATTAAGATTTTTGGATCGTTCAATACACACAAAACACAACTCAAAGTAAAATAAATGAAAGCAAAGCAGACGTGAGTCAGAGAAATAAAAACAAAGGATAAACTCTCTGAATTAATTCACATCGAGTCCAAAAAATCCTCGAAAAATAAAAACTGCCATGCAACTATGTGAAGTTGGATGGCGCCATTGTCTAATGTAAAAATACTGCTGCTTTCTTGCTGGCTGTGTCCTCTCCTCTCCTTCCCGTCATGGACACGAACCTTCAGTATGCAACACAAAACACAAACCATTTTCTGTGCTGTCAACATATAGTCGCATTCGAATCATTAAAGTGCAGCATTCTACCGAATTTTCAGCACATGAATGTGTGTTTTCAAATAGCAACAATGAAGGAGAAAAGAGTTTGATGACTTACTTCTGTTTCCACATTTGCTGAAGTGGCTCATCAGTACAGCAACAGCAATTCCAATGCCAATTCCTACACCGACTGCGATGCCAGTGTGAATCCAGGACTCTGAAGGGAGAGAAGGTGTGTTTACTGTGGACTCAAAGCATTCATCCATTCATTTTCCCTGCTGACGTGTTTTAAAGGTCAACTGTAAGGAGAGGAATTCTAAATTTGATCCTGAATTTGACAGGAAGACACGAAGAAACAGTGATTGAGGAGTAAAAAGATCTGAAAGATTCAACAGTTTGACATGAGACTGGAGGATGAACAGGGGTTTACTCACTGGGGTCAGCACACAGTGAGCTGTTCTTCCCTGGAGAAATGTTTGATTAAATTGTCAGTGAGTTTGTTGTGCTAAAGCATTACAAATATAAAAAGATTTTTCTAGTTCTATTTTCAAATGCGTTACTTACCAGCAATGTGAGAGTGAACCGTCATTGTTACGTTGCACTGACACCCCAGAGTAGGAAAAAAACAAATGTAATTTCCTGCATCTGACAAAGCTACGTTGGTGATTTTCAATGAAACGTTTCCTTTGGTCATGTTATGATGAAAGAGATGAGTTCTGTTTTTGAATTTACTGTTTTGACTGTCTGGATCATCCTTCATGTTTCTATAGATGTGCACATTACTGCTATTGCACGCCCACTCCACAGTCTGAGTCCTCGCGTTTAATGGGGGCTGCAGCTGACATGGGAGAACGACGTCCTGTCCAACTTCTGCTGTGATTGGACAAGTTGAGCAAGTCACGTGACAGCCTCCTGGGGGAAACGCACACGCATTTAGTTACACAATCATTGGACAATATTGTTGCCTGTTGCTTGTGAATAAAGGAACAACTTTATCCTTTTTGCATATAAATCACATTAACAATAACAATCTACACCTACAGTAAAAGCAATAACAAATAATTTCACTGATAATTCTTGTCCACGCACAGTTGACTTTTGCTTGCACTGTTCAATTTTAAAGCAATTCTAAAAAATTATCCACCCAGTGAGTAAATGTGTGTGGCTGATGTGTTTATAAAATTTTAATCCATGCGTTTACATGCACACATACTTTTCCCTTTGTCCCCCTGGTCTCAGTTTCATGTCTGGTTCCTGTAGTTTATGTAGTGTGTTGGTTTTCCTGATTTAATGAAGCAATGACTGTGTTTTCATTTAAAAGAAAAAAAGAGGTTTATTATGAAATGTGTAGAGTGACGCGATTGTTACGTGTAACGCAACTTTGATTAGAAATGTAGAAATGAAAGTAGCTATAATTAAATCTATTTAAGTTACATTCCACCACTGGAAATTATGAGGTTAGTTTTTAAAATCAGCATCAAAGCGAAGACAGGGTGCTGGACAATGATGTAATGGGAAAGAGCCGTGAGGAAGCAGCAGAGAGAAAACACTCATAAGTCTGCAGGCTCAGACTGAAGGGGGCTGTGAAACACATGGTTCTCTCACTCTCACACACACACACACAGTCCCTCGTGTCTCTCTATACTTGTGAGGAGACACGGCGATATGATGCAATGCCTAGTTCCTTCCCCTAAACCTATTTCTAGCCCCTCCCAGAAAACCCAGTCTTGACCCTTTAAAGCCGTAAAAGGAGTGGACAAACCAAAATGTCCTCACAGCAATGGTATTAAAAAACTAAACTGTCCACACAAGACAATAAAAACATGTACACACACAAACGTTCATTTAATGCTAAACCAGTGACTTTTTTGTTTAATACCATTGAGTCCAAAAAATACTCCCATTAATAAAAACGAATGTGAAAATGTCAAACTATAATAACTTTGAGTCCTCTGCGTTTTCAGATCAGTTCTCATCGGCAGGTGCAGCCATTTAGCTGCTGAATGCTTGAACCATCTCAGATTCTTGACAGAAGACCTGGTCAACTAAAATCTTACACACAGACAAAGACACAAAACGAACTGACCTGTGTTTTCAGCGGCTCTGGTGCACAGCTGCCAGCACAGAGCGCTCAGCACCCAGCTCAGCCTCAGGTTGCCCATGTCCCTCCTGCTTTACCAGCACATAACGTGGACACTGTTCTTCCTCCTGGTGAACGTATAGTGCAGTAGCAGAGAATCTGATGCTGTGTACCAGACAACTCGGGCCCACACCCCCCTTATGAAAAGCTCCACCTCCAGCAGAAAAGTTATTGTAGCAAAAAGGTGACACAAAAACTAAAGTGATATAAAATATTAAAGAAAAGATCCTTCTGGTGTTTAGTCACATTTACTTTTTACATTTGGTGCATTATTGATAGTTCACATTTTACTTCCACTTAGTCACATGGGACTGTTTCAACATTGCACAAGAAAAATTTTCTTTAAGAAGCACAAACCATGCAGAACGTATCACTATGTATAAATATATACATATATATATCATCAATTTCTTATGAAGCTAGGCCTGAGAAACTAAAACCGAGCAAGAAACTGGAAATGTTGTGTCCTGGTACATTCTTTCAGGGGAAACCTGGTCTGAATTAAACGCCATCATGCTTGCCTGCTTTATGAGGTTTTTTGAACAGATCAAAACTAAATTTATGATCCTGCCCACAGAGCTTGACACACACACACACACACAGTCAGTGGATTTTAAAAATCCTTACTGAGGGTGCTTTTCACTGACAGGCATGTTCTGTTTTTCAGGAACCACATGATTCACTCTGTGACACACATTTACATGTTTAAAAATGTATAAACTACATGTTTCATAGGATCAGATTCTGTGTGCAACACTCCGCTGTGCTAGGTCTAAAATATTTCTAACATTTCCTTGTGTTTCATTTGTTTGTACTATTAGATTCAAGTACATATGGTAAAACAACAAGTACAACACACAAGATCAATGCTGCACACATTGTGAAATCTGTCATTATTCATGGACATGTAAGTGTTGCTATGAGCCACGGGTAAACAGCAGCCAACAGTCCAGTTTCAACCACAACTTCTTCGTTTCAAACACGTTAAGGAAATAACCCACTTGAAAGGAAAGAAGACACACCACGAGTGGCACAAACAGCTGGACACTGGTTCAGCCAGACGTGAATGAGACGGATGGCTGTAAAACGAGAAAACAAGTCACCGTGAGGAGAATGTACATTAATTTAATCTATTTCAAACATCACATCAGTGTGAATTCAATTTTATTTAAATGTGACTTCTGGCTGGCATCAGTTCTTCTTATGTTATGTTACATTCTCACACTGCTGGTACAATATGACGTAATGGAAATTTCTTGACTTTTTACATTTATGCATGGAAAGCAGTAAATCACATTTCAAAAATAAACCTAGCTCACTTGGTTTCTAAAAGTAGTGGAGTTATCTGGAAGGCGCTTGTTTGTGTAAAACATAAATCATCTGATTTAGTAAAAGTGGGAGGAGAACTCATATATCATTGTAGAAGTACTGTTACTTTGGTGCAATTGTAGTGAAATAAATTTGCTTGTGTAACAATCTACTCAATGTAAAGTAAAAAGTAATTTTTTTACATTTCATTTGAACAAATGTTTCATTTGTTCTCTATGACCTTTTCTAGGGTGATCGGGAGCATATGGGCTAACGGGTTTCGAATGATGTATCGATATAAAGTGCAGCAACAAAATAAAACATTAACATGATTTTAGATGGAATGAAACATTCTAATACCACCTCAGCTGATGGATTTTTGTTGCGCATGATTATATATAGATAACAAACAAATAGAACAAACAGGAGAACAGGGCTGTAGTGACAGATGTGGCAATTCCAAGCGATAGAAACATCAGGAACAAGGAATGTGAGAAGATTGAGAAATACCAAGAGCTGAAAGAAGAGTTACAATTTATGTCGAAGGTACAAGTGGTAACCGTGGTGATAGGAACATTGGGGCTCCTGGAGATTCCTGGAACAACATCTGAGATCTCTGTCCAGAAGAGTGAAGTGCAGGAACAGCTGAGATACTGCCCAGGACCCTCAAGCTCCCAGGCCTCTGCTAGAGGAGCCGAGCTTCAAGGAAGGAACAAGCTTTTCAAGCTAATTTCTGTTAGTACAGGCCGCACGGATGGTAGCATGCTAATCTACATAACTATGAAATCTCTTTTGACAGCTTAATACACACGTTTACATAATTTACAGGTTCAAGATATTTGAATATTTCTGTACAATAGTTTCTAAAAAGTACTGTGTGATATAGTCACCAAATGTTTGTGCTCCACTTCATTCCCCAACAATTCGCAGGTTCAAACTATCAAACAGGAAGTGGAAGCTTCCAAATCTATTAATAGAACGGGGAAAAGTGGGCCATACCATGTTGGCATGAGACAAAGGAAGGTTTTTAGGAAATATTCTCTGTCTTTTGGTGACATTTCTGTGTAAGAAGAATTAGACAAACACCTTGAAATGGTTTTTCATTGTTTTTATATAGTGATAGATTGTCTTATTAACTAATTGTGGTTTGACCTGCTAACATGGCGGAGACATGCTGATAGTGGCACATTAGCAATGTTTTTTTAATGTAGAATTCAGTTTCTTTATATTGTTTGATCAGTTCTATTTATTTGTTTGTTTTGTTTTCTTTGTACATTGTTTTTTAAACTCTTACACCAAACTGGGTGAAAAAAACTCCATCCTCCATGTTTGTGTGTCGTCCACGACATGATTCATTTTAAAGGGAAAAGTAAATGTAGCAAACTGTATAAGTGTGGAAAGAGACTTTACGTTAAACTGCGGTTTCATTTATTTTAAATTCAATACACACACTCAAACATCTGCAACACTTGGCTTAAGACAATTATGTGAATGGATGTTTAGTACTGTGGTCACGGAGGAACAATAACTAATGCTTCGAGTAATAGTCAAGCTCGTGGGACGTGAAGCGTGTTTTGGCAGGTTGACTTCGGGTAGTGTCAGGATAATTTCCACCCACATTAAGCCTCAATAAGAAATCAGACAGAGGGTCGACACTCTTAGACACTGATCCTGTGTCTAAGAGTGTGTCCTGTGTCCTGATCCTGTGTCTAAACCTCAGGGAAGTTGGCAGCTTTTCAACATGTCTCACAGCTGCCGTAAGGGTAATTTAAAATTGTAGAGTGAACGGAAATATAAAGTGAGCCCTCCACTTTTCTCTGCTGTTCCCGCAGCTTGAACTAGAGCTGAATGTGTCAGCAGTGACCTTCTCATAATAGAATGAGTCTGTTTGGACGAAGAGGAAGTAGCAAACAGCAACATAAGCTGACTAAACTTTAAATATTACTATTCAACTGTTTTGTATGTACAATTTTTCTATCTTTTCTTCTTTTTACTCTTATACTCACCAACTTTTTTTTTTTTTTGTAAATGTCTGTACTAAGCCATATGCCACAATCTTCTGCTAACCTCAACTCATTGATAAGCAAACAACAACATAACCATACACTATATTAGGAGACGCAGAGACATTCAGAAAACATTGTGCACAAACATGCACTCACACTGTCACTCATACTCTGTTTCCTGTATACTGTATTTTTTATGATAATGATTGGGAGGTACACGATGGTTTTTTTAGTAGATTTTAGTATTAAATTTGATTAAAATTATATTTATAGCTTGCATTTCATTCACATGGTGATATCTGTTACTTTAGTTAGACCTTTATTAGCTACATGCAAGTATTAGGGTACTAACTAAGGATGGGATTAACCGATTTGTATCGGGGTGTGAATCGTGTTGTATCACAATGGTAGTTGCTACCTACGTGTATTTAAAGCTGACATATTATGCAAAATCCACTCACTTTTTGGTGTTTTTTTTATTCGTATAGGTCTGTGGTGTCTGTAGAAACAAACAAACCAAGTAACAGAGGTGTATCTCCTCAATGTTTCTCTCCTTCCTGCTCCACCTAAAGCTTTTGATGTTCTCTGTCCGTAATTGGTAGTTTCTGGCTTCCACAGAACCTGCATCAACATTCCTTTATTTTTAGTATCAAAAAAGCTTTGTACTGCAGACATGGTATTTACTATTCCTCCCTCATTTCATGAAGCATTCTCTGCACGTGCATGAACCTGCCTTAGCCAAGAGATTTTACCAGAAATTCTCAGACGACACAGCCATTGTTGGCTGTGTACTGGGTGAGAATGAGCAGAATTACAGGGGGGTCATCTCGGATTTTGTGGACTGGTGTGAGAACAATTATTTTTTTCCTGAACTCCAGTAAGACAAAGGAGTTGGTGCTTGACTTCAGACGAAACCCCCCACCACACACACCGGTGAGCATCCAGGGCTCAGACATTGAGATTGTGTCAGCCTCCACCCGCTGAGGAGACTGAGGTCCTTTGGTTTGTGCAGGGAGCTGTTACGGACATTCTACGACACTGTTGTGGCCTCAGCAGTCCTCTATGGTGTTGTGTGCTGGGCTGGGAGCAGCACAGACAGAGACAGGAAGAGACTTAACAAGCTGGTTAAGAGAGCCGGCTCTGTCCTGGGCTGCACATTAGACTCCGTCGAGGAGGTGGCGGACAGAAGGATGTTGGCCAAACTAACATCCATCATGGATAATAACCCCTCCCACCCCCTGCACCTCACTGTGGAGGCTCTGAGCAGCTCCTTCAGCACTGGACTGTTACACCCACAGTGAAAACAAAAAACATAACGAAACAAAAAACATATTGATAAATGATGATTATGTAAAAGTTTTTTGTTATTTGCCACCCTGTGTCCAAAGGGTAGTAGCTTTAGGCAGGACACAGGGGTTAAAATCAACAACCACCTTCAGAAACAATAACTGCAGCTCTACTTTTACTTAATTCCAGCAAGTCCTGTGATCCTGGAGAGTCCTGCACTTCCTGTCACGGAGGGAGATGAAGTCACTCTTCGCTGTTCACAGAAGGACAGATTTCAGCGCTTCCTTTTTCAATGGGACAGAGCCTGAAGGAAAGATGATTCTTGCATCAGTGGAAAAGTCTGAAGAAGGTTTCTACAAGTGTCTCCACCCCACAGAAGGAGAGTCAGCACAGAGTCTGCTGGCTGTGACAGGTGAGCTCCTGCCCTTTCACACTTTTCATTCCTAAGGCGCCAAAAAGAGTTGCTCTGTCCAGTCACTTGTGCGTTGTGCTGAAACTTATGATAACCATTCACATCAGTGGCCGACGCTCAGAGGTTTCAGCGTAGCACAATGGAAACCCCATCGCCTCAATATTTGATGCCTAAACAAATGGCGTAGAACATAAAGGGAAAGAGTCTCATAGTGAGCTGGACGAGGTGGCGGATGGAACAAAAAGACACAAGCGGAGTTCAACTTTAGTGTGGAAGTGTCCTATTGCATGGAAGTACGTGTGTGTCACTGTTTGTAGTGCTTAGTTTTTATGTAATTTCTCCCATAACTTCACCTTACCCTTGTGTTTTTGTGCCTAAAGGCTGGTTAATATTTCTTCATCAATGCGCATAAACTATGACGTGGACCTACGCTCAGATATGTTCCTTTCATAATTGCTTTGACATTACTATAGAAGTCTGAACATTAATTTCATGTTTGCTCACGTTTTCTTTTGGCCTCCCTATGGTACAGCAGTCAGGTACATTATTATGATTTTGTTAAAATGATTTATTATCTCAGCAGATTAACACACATTTGGGCTTCAACTTTTTAGAAACTGAATATGATAAAGGACAATAGAAGGTGACATGACCACAAGCCTATGGGTTGTTATTCCTAAAACACGTGGCAGGAATGAAGAAGGAGGAAAACAAAATACATAATTTAAACTTCACTGTGACTTAAAAACACTCATTAAATATTAATTATTCCACACACAATTGTGGTTTTCACTCGACTACTATAAACCCTCATGACCCATATTTAATGTATTTGAATGTGTCTGGAGTAAAACACAACGATGATTACTGCCTGTAATATGACAACATGAGAAGCCTGGAGAGTCGGAGGGGAAACGTAACCAAGACAAGCAGACTGCTTAATTCTTAGAACGGAAATGTCCACAAACTTAATTAAGACTCATACTTAAATAGAAGACTTAGTGTTAGACCTTCTTCTGTTAGTGGAGAAACTCATGTGTGCAAATATGCCAGGAAGAGATCAGTTATGTAAAAAGACAAATGCCAGCTAACCACGGCTCTGTGGTTGTTGGCACAAAAACCAGTTAATAAAAACATCAGTGTTCTGGCTGAGAACAGTGAGTTCTGCCTAAACCCAAAGTGGCAAAAGAAAGAGTCTGAAGCAGTAAAGTGATTCAGGCTGTTTGTAGTTTTGCTCAGACACACCGTTTTTTTTGTGTGAACACACATGCACAGTTAAATGGTTCCGTGTGTTGTCGCAGAAAAAAGTTACTGGGCAGGTTTGGAACAGATTTAGGATGACAACACACAGAGTTCTCAAGCTTCAACTCACAGCGAATGATAATAGACAAAGGCTTGTGAAACTTTAGAAACCAAACTTTTTGGAAATAGTTGCAGAATATGAAACTTATTTAAATTACTTAATTAAAATAATTTAAAATATATAGTATTATTATTATTATAAATAGAATTATTACATTGAGAATTGGCTTTTTCCCCTTCTGCCGAATGTGGCAGTGTTGTTTTTTTCTGTGTGAGCTGACCTGATTATGACGCAGCCTGATGAAGTGACTGCAACAGAACTATTACTTTGCTGAACACCAAACGCCTCCTACATCTGAACATGGCAAATACAATTTGGAATTAAGTTTTTGTTTATAAAAGGACGTAGTAACATGTAACATATCTGAATAATTTTATCGAAAAATGTCCACCCCATAGTCCCCAATTTAAATAATTTATTTGTCTTTTGCAGCATCTTTATTTATGGTAATTTGATATTAACCAATTGCAGAACAGGCAGTGGGAGAGTTTGGTCTCATCAGTCCAAACTTTATTTAACTCTTTAAAAAAAATCTCTCCAGCAGCTCGAGCTGCTGCCACAGATCAGGCTCGTGACCATCTCACAGTGGAAGAATGAGCCACAGTTTCTGCCGGTAGGTGAACAGCAACAACGTCACAACATGTCGTTTCTTAGCGAAATTCTTAGTTGCTTTCAAACAGATTCTCTA
The DNA here is from genome assembly GCA_033026295.1 of Channa striata. NCBI lineage: Eukaryota > Metazoa > Chordata > Actinopteri > Anabantiformes > Channidae > Channa > Channa striata. The sequence continues at coordinate 42,306,379 of CM065168.1, forward strand.
ACCAGGAGTTGTTGGTTTTTGCTCCAGCCTAAAGACATGTGTGGAACTGTCTCCCGCTGGACGCCTTGAGCTCCTCTTCTTCAGATGTTTTTCAAATCTTTTTTTAATGCAGTTTTTTTTATCTGTAATTGCTGTGATGCTTGTGAAAATTACAATGTCTTTATTATAAAATGACCAAATAATGCAAAAATAAAGATTTGCTGGACAAGCTGGACAACAGTTTGACATCTACATGAGCAAATGACTCTTCATAGAGAGAAATGCCTCTTGGAGCTCGATTCCCCCCCTCTATTCCTCTCGGAATAGAGCTTCTGAAGCTCGTAAAGAAAAAGTCTATGTCAGTGGATGATATACCTCTACATGGACGCGGGTCTGCAGTGGTGAAACATTTAAACCAAATACCTCGCCGCCTCCTGTCGCCTGCCTACTTTGACCAACAATAGGCCTAAACAATCCAAACCAGCCGAGCAGGTCAGCTTGTGCAGGTGGCTGGACAACTGTTCATTGTCATTTCCTGCTCTGTGTGATACGGTCGTGATTGTTGTAATTTTCTCTTTTCAGGCTGGTGCAACACGACTTAAAGCCTGTCGACAAAATATGGCCATCACACACCAGTTTTATTTTCCCTTGACTGGTTTCATATCCGTGTTCTGTTGGTTTTCAAAGTGCTTCTGACAACAGACGCCCATCATGTCAGGTACATACATACAACTTCAAACTGAGGTTAGAAGTAAATAAAGATTTCAGAGAGACTTTAAAGCTTCTGGTAAAATGCTTCCCAAGAGCATCACAGATTGATCACATGATTTAGCTAAATTGATTTCTAGAGCCAAGTAAAATCAAAGTGTAAACACATCAGACATCAAACATTCAAACCAAATTAGTTTATTATTTACATTTTATTTTTGTTGGATTCAATCAATATTTGTTATTAAAAACAATCTGATTGGTTTTGGACATCTCAGTTTGATGTTTTACAGCAAACTCATTATGTGGGATTAAGGTTGTGAATAAAACTGTGAGTACAACCGTAAAAGTAGTGTGTTCTTTTAAGACAATAAAAATATGCAATTCTGTAAATCAATGTATTAAACATGATAAAAAAGATACTGAGTAGGTTCAGTTAGATAAGAATAAATGCAGGGCGGCTACGGATCTGTTAGAGCCACCAGCCGGGGTTTCAAACCCTGATTCCTTTTAGTCACAAGTAAAAAAGTTTGTCCCTTTTTTAAAACAATTATTTTACATAAAAACATTTGTCCTAGAAATGTTATCTGCTTCTGTATATGCTCTGTGTTGTCCATCCTAATTGATGTCTCTTGTAATGTTTGTAAATATTAACAGATCAGTATTGCCCATCTTCGTCAATGTTATCTGTATTGACAACATTGTCCACATTGTCTATGTGTTCAGTTTTGTCAGCGTTGTCCAGGTTGTCCACATCGTCAGCGTTGTCCGGGTTGTCCACATTGTCAGCGTTGTCCGGGTTGTCCACGTTGTCCGGGTTGTCCACATTGTCAGCGTTGTCCGGGTTGTCCACATTGTCAGCGTTGTCCGGGTTGTCCACATTGTCAGCGTTGTCCGGGTTGTCTGGGTTGTCTGGACTGTTTGTTGTATTCAGAGGCACTTGCTCCTTTCTTTTGTCTGTGTTTGACATGTTATGTCCGTCCCTGCCTTATGTTGGACATACAAAGGAAATTGTGAGTTCCAAGAGAATATAAAGTGATTCAGCAACAAATAAAGCTCATCTAATGTGATGGTCATTCAGCCGCTCATTCACCCACACTGACATTAGCACCAGACTTAGAGACTAAGTTCTGTCGATACAGACATGGGCTGTGTCCAGAAACACCCCAGCTTACTCATTTACTCAGTCGCATCTTTTTGGAGTCTCGCAACAGTAATTGTCTCTTCTTTAAAAGGGAAGCATTGCATTGTGGGATTGTGAGCAGAAACAACCACTGTGCCATCATGTACAAGGTGCTTTTCGAGACTTCGAGGTTAAGGATGCACATCTGGGCAGCCATGCAAAACTCAAAAATAGTCTAAAATATAGATTGTACTTTGCTCAGCTCCCGTCCTCATTCTTTCCTGCTCCCTCTAGGCTCTGTGAAGTTAAGCTTGTGCTCCGTGTGTCTCTGACTCTAACTACACGGCAGCAAAGTCCTGGTCTTTACTGAAATGAGCCTCATTCTCTCTGCACTGGATTTCAGCCCTTTACAACACAAACAGGATTTTGAAGTGAAAACATCATGTTAATTCATTTTTTTCATTGTGCGCTTAGGAATTCTACATAACACTTTAACATTTAAAGTGATTAGACTTACTTTTATGTTTCCACATCCTCCAAATTCCATAGACTATAATGAGACCAACAACACCCAATGCAGCTCCAATAATGGGACCAGCTGAAATGACAAAACAAAATATTATATTTGTGATTAGAGAGACACAGGAGAGACAAACCAAATAATTCAGTTCTGTAATAAATCCCAACAAGTTTAGTCATACTATGTTTAAAATCCACCTTGTCTGATATTTTATTCTTGTTTAAAACATTTTCTTGCAGATATAAGGTGGTTGTTAAATTACTTGTGAACATTTATTTAGGTCTTTTTTTGATGTACAGAGTTGAGACTAGGGCTGATGATAAAAAAAAATATTTGAGGAAATGTCTTACATCAGTTAATCTGACAAGCATCAGTACAGGCAATCAAAATTATATTATTATTATTATGTCAACCACACATAGTCAGACTAATTAATGCTTTTGACTAATTGCACCAGACGTGCAATTAAAACCAGATTTGCAAATGTGTTTTTTTATGAGCATTCTAAGGCTTGAATAAAATCATTTTCAGTGGGGGTTGAATAATATTTAATGCAACTATTGTGATGATTATCAATATTAACTGGTATGATATTTTTTTCTTTCATCAACCCAGGGTCTCAAACTCAAATGGCCTTTCTCAGCTCTGCTTGGGGAGGCTGGAGGCAGAGTCGGGTGAGGCTGGGCCATCAGGTTTCCACAAGAAAAACTTTTAAATAATTTTAATCTTCAAAGCTCTGAAAAAATAAATTTAGAAGAAAATAAATTTTGCACTCTAGACAATGTTTCTCCAACCACAGCAACCAACATAAAACACAGTTACAAGTGGCCAACAGGGTTGACAAGGCACATTAAGAAAATATTCTACATTTGTACACACTTTGCATTTTAATGTGATACCTAAACTTGAAAACACGTGGTGCACTTTGGAAATGTAAATCAATGTAAATCAACATTAACCTGACTACAGTCAAATTGACCAGGCTGGTTTTGAGTCAGCTCTACATCAATTCACTCAGATGGACAAAAAATATCAAACTTAAAGTGTTTAAATTAAAGCAAAAAGTTCTAATTCACTGTACAAATTTAATAGCTATTGGCAACAATGATTTATTAGGATATGCGTTGAATTGTTACATTTTTAACAAAACAATGTCCTTGCTTTTAAATGTAAAGACGGAACTTTTTTACTTACAATAGTTGTTGGATGGCTTTGTGCCTGTGGAGTAAATAAATCCCAAAAGAAAACTCGCTGTGATGCCAGGAATAGCTAATGGTAGCACAAATACAACTAATTAGCAGACTGACTTACCGGGATCGTGAATAGTGTCGTTTCTTGCGTCTGCTGTAAATGTGGAAAATGTATCAAAACTTGCAATTCTACACAAACACATAATTCATATAAAGAAGCTTTGATTTCATTTGGAGTTTTCTTCGGTTAGTTACTCACCTACAGTGAGGTTAATATAGCCTCTCTTCACCTGACTTTGCAGTTTGGGAACAAAGCAGATGTACTTCCCAGCATCCGTTAGAGTCACGTTGTCAGTTTGAGTGAAATGTTTCCCGTGTGCATCTTGTTGTGGAAGAGAGACGTTCTGTTTTGGAATTTTGGGTCTTGAAGAGCTGCATCATCCATTCTACTCCGATAGACGTGCACAAAGCTTCCACTGAACTTCCACTCCACCCTTAGGTTTGTCACGTCAAACGGAGGCTCCAGGTGACACGGCAGAATGACGTCTTCACCAACTACTGCTCCAATGGGTTCATGGGAGCCAATCACCTCAGACTCTTCTGGAAAACAAGCGGGAGATTCAGCGCTGAGCCCACGAACGTGTGAAGCAGGGACCTACTGAGCCATACATTTGGTTCTGATGATAATAAATGATAATGACCATTTAAAGGCATTTTGACATCCAAGGCTCTTGACCAAAAAAACCAGGAAAACTTCAATTTCTTAGAGACTGTAACACACCTGTAAATCCCTTCACTGCTGATTTTTATTGAGATTGTTTATCACTGCTTAAAGTGAAAAAAAAATGAAAGTTTCTTTTAGGTGATTCACACACATCATGTGATGTGTCTGTTGACTTCCTATAAACCTGGATCATGGAAAAGAAACAGTTAGGACACGTCCTAGAGCAGGAATTACCTTCATCACGTGATATGTGTGAATCATCCAAAAGAAACTGTCAGGTTGTTGTTTTCACTTTAAGCAGTTATGCAACAATCCCTAAATAACTATTCATCAATGCAGGGATTTACAGGTTTGTCACTGTAATACACAAATACATATTTTACAAAACAGACTTGGCATAAGTACACAAATGAAAAGTACTAAAATGAAAGGGCCTTTAATCGCCTAAAAAATGTTGCATTACAAGCAGAACTACCCCTTCGAATGCTAAATGGAATTACTAACTGCATAATGTGAAAAAGATTTTTCTAGGCATCAATCCTACTGAGTGAGTCAAAAAAAGTATAAGAATAATTGTAAACTTATCTTCTTTTTTCTCTGCAAATCAATTCAGTTCAATTCAATTGTATTTATATAGCACCAAATTAGAACAAAGTCATATCAAGGCTCTTTATCCCCCTTGAGCAAAATCCTGTTCTTGCAATAACTGCATCACCTGTGACACACTGGGATCAGCCAACGTCTGTGCTTCCCTCCATGCAAAAGCCTTCAGTTTCAGTACCGAGATTTTGGTGCTGCTCCACACAACCTCAAAAGGGTTTTGGAGGGTCCAGACTGGGTTTTAGGGTCAGGCTTAGAATTAGGGTTGGTTAGGGTGAGGGGGTTGTATAATGTCAAGCAGCAGATAAATATATTCGCATAGAAAATACAAACGTGTGAGTGAAAACGCGTCACAGCTCACGTCGTCTGGCATGTTCCCAGTGAAAGTCATGTTAGTAGGACAGAAGACAGGAGCGAACTCACCTGATCCTGGTGCCAAGGTGGGACCGGGCAGCATTCCCAGTGTCATAAAAGTCATAATCAGTTTACACATATTAAGTCGGAGCAAAGGTGCTGGAAAATACATCAGATCGGGCTCGTTTGTTTTTTGATTCATGGTCAAAGCGCAAGTGGCTCCCGCAAAATAAATCCGGCACATTCCATTTACTTTCTCTTTTAAGTCTCCACCCCGGCGGACACTCGCTCGGGGACAAACGCACTTCTCTGAACTGATTCGATTATTGGAAATGCCATAACAAAACGTTTCATTCAAAAACATCTTCGGATGGTTCCAGCGTGTGTGTGTGTGTGTGTGTGTGTGTGTGTGTGTGTGTGTGTGTGTGCGCGTGTGTGTGTGTGTGTGTGTGTGTGTGTGTGTGTGTGTGTGTGTGTGTGTGTGTGTGTGTGTGTGTGTGTGTGTGTGTGACCGGGTTTGACTTAGAGGTATTCCGACACTTTTGGAGTTTGATTCTCATGCTGTTTGGGAAGATTGGTCTTAATTCAAAGGTTAGATACTAGGCTCAGAAAAACAGGCTAATCAACAAATTGAGAAAATGATAATTATAAGTGATAGTCAGAGCACAAGTCAGTTTCAATCTAAACACTTGTCATTTGTCAATATGCGTCATGCACCAGCTGATTTCCTGTGTTAGAGCAGGATGTGTCAGACTTCAGCCTCCTAAAACTGTCAACGCCGAGTCCCGATGGCGCTGCCCTCACTGTGTCTGATGCTCTGTGAGTACGTTTACTTCTTCTGATTGAACAAAACTTAGCACAGAGTCCAGACCCCTTAAGGATCTGGCTGCTCCCATACTGGCTGATCCAGTTCCTGAGCTGTGCTCAAAAAGCAACTCGGTTTCTTTGCTTCTTAAGAGCTAATAATTGTCACTGGCCTTTGACACCGTCTGAGTTGTTGACATTATTTTTTCTGATATTTATTGTTATTTGTTTAGTGGTTTTTGCTGCTGTGCTGTTTTTATTTCTATTTATTGCATGTTTTAACCTGTACTTTGGACAACCTAGTTTCTTAAAAGTGCTTAACAAATTACAAGTTACATGACAGTGAAAGTAAGCAAATCTGTGATATGCCATTTAGAGTTTGGTTTATTTGACAAAAATGTTTTTTTTTAAATGGTGAAATCATTTTAAAGCTTCATACAATCATTTGTCCTACTGTACTTAGAGGGTTAGGTTTTATTTCAGAAGATTATGTCTAAGCTCTAAGAAATTTTAAAACACATTTTCGACTTTAGAAACCATGATCAGGTTAGAGCTGGGCTTCATCACATAGTTTCGAACCACAGCACAACATGGACGACATAAACCCCTGCTTCTTCTTTGGCCTAACGGTCTAAAAGTCCTTTTACTGATTAAAAACCTGAGGCTGTGTTGTGCCTGAGGCACATGGTTATTTGAAACACCTGAAAATCATAAAATTTGCTCCTTCACTGCTGGTTGACCAAAACAATTTTTCATGATCATCATCTGTGTTGTAACATGAACAGTAAATTTATGACACGCTTGATGCTGTGGGTTCACTTGTACTAGATACTAAACGGGATTTTTATTGGGACACTTCCTGGGCCCCTGACATCATCACTTTAACCAAGCCAAAATAGGTATAACACTTAAGCTAAGGGCACATGTTATACTACATGGACAGACCTAAAAATTAATAACATCCCATGAATCCATCCATCCATTTACATTCTCATGTATTAAAACATGCACTGTTAATTGTTGGAGTCCCCATACTTTCCACCCATGTTCCCTTACTATATATTGGGACCAGTAAAAACTGAACCAAACCAAACTCAAACTGATGACCTATATTGGCAGCAGAGTTTCATCACTATAATGGACTATTTTCACATTACACAAATATTTCACTGAACCTTTTTAATGTTGTTTTAAATTTTACCGTCCGAAGGCTTTTATAATTAATAGCTTTCAAATACAAATGTACAACTGTTTGAAATGTAAAACAGAGAAAATGTGGGATATTTTACACAACTAATGACCTTTGTAATTACTTCCTGTTTGACCCCCTGCAGCCACGCTGAGCATCACCCCCGACAGATCTCAGTTCTTTTGGTACGACCAGATCACCCTGAGCTGTGCCGCACAGCCATGTTCCGGCAACTGGACAGTGAGGAGGAGCACGTTCTATAAAACATCTCAGCCGTGTGAGTTCGGCTGGGCAATCCCAAGTGAGACGTCCTGCACCCTTAATGATGCTGATCCGTCAGATACTGGACTGTACTGGTGTGAATCTGAAAGCGGGAAGCGCAGCGACACCATCAACATCACAGTGACAAGTAAAACATACATGTGAAAATGGATGTTTTATTTTATCGTTATTAGAGGCTGAATGTTGTGACGGGGATCAAATTTTTTATATTTCAGAGGGGGTTGTGATCCTGGAGAGTCCTTCGCTTCCTGTGACTGAAGGAGATACGGTGACTCTCCATTGCTCCTACAAAGAAGAAGAACACCCCGAGTCTACGTCAGATTTCTCAGCTAACTTCTACAAAGACGCCGTTTTCATTGGATCTGAGGACGAAGGGAAGAAAGTTATTCCTGCTGTGTCCAAGTCTGATGAGGGTTTGTATCAGTGCGAACACCCCTCAAAAGGAAGGTCACCACAGAGTCTGCTGACAGTGAGAGGTAACCTGATGCTTCGCCTTCTACATCGTCTCATCTTTTTTGACATATAGACCTACAGTATGTGCATGTGCTTGTTTTCAGTCAAAACAGTCAAACCAGTCAAAACTCCGCGTGGTGGTGTCCCCTCCACTCCTGCTCCTCCCGTCCTGTCTTTGCCCAAGCTCGTGTGCACCGTGTTCCTGTTCACCCTCTCTACACTTTCATACTGATACTGGCTGTACGTTTGTACCGAAGGTGGGCTCGAGGTAAGACCACCACTCAAAACCCTCAATGATCCACTGATCATCTTTTCTGCGGTATATGAGAAGCCCGGGACTCTCAGCTCAAGCTTAAAGTTCTGTTGTTTTCAGCTGATACAAGTCTAGCTAAATATTCTCACTTATTGTATAAAATAACCATGTCTTCTCTTCCTGCAGATCGAGCTGATTCTAAAAGAAAAACCTCTGCTCATCCCAGGGAATAAAAGCTCCTTCACTCGCTAGGAAAAACGAGCAGAGGAAACGGAGAAAGACAATGTGCACAGTTTGTGCAGATGTAAAAAAAAAACGTTTGTGTAAAAAAAGACTTGGGGGTTAGATGCACTTAGAGGCAACTACATGACAGCTCTCTAGGTGTAAAAAAAATAAAAAATAAATAATGATTTAATTAATGAAACAAATAACAGTGAATCGTGGTTTACAGCCAGTGCTCATTAAAGTCACAGGTACATTAGTACTTAAGGAATTAAATTAAAAACAAATGTGGTAATTCTTGATTACCGATATCATGAAGGTTTTCCAGTTTGGTCTGTTCAAGAGAAATAGTGGTATATGACCTGAGCTGAAACAGGAAATTTGAGAAAAAATGCAAAAGTCATGTTTGTTTGAGCATATTTGCATCTGACAGTATAAAAACTAAAAGTCACATTGTTTTTGCTTGGCGAAGCACAGATTAAAAACTGAGTTTATGATTTAATGTAGAGATAAATGTGTCACATGATTTTTTTTAAATAAAACAACAGTTTCATTTTGTTTCAGGTTACAATTACAAATGTTTTTTTTTTTTTTTTAGGTACAAAGGTAGAAAACATGTAAGTCATCTACACACACTGGATAGGAATTTTAAAAATGTAAAAATAAAAACTTGCAACTCTGTCCCTTAAATTTTTAAAAGTCATGCTGAAATCCCAAGTTGCCAAACCGTCTGGAGCACGTCTGATGATGATGACTCCATTTCCTCAGTGAACTGACTGGTCAGTAGTCTGAGTATTTGAGTTTCAATCAGACACTCAAATTTATTCTCAGTTTACTGACACAATTTTATCCAATTGGTGAAATGTTTTCTGGCTACTACTACTACTATTACTACTACTTCTGGGAAGTTTCTGCCTAAACAAAGTTTCTCCCCCTAATTCTCTGTTATTGTGCAACACTGTGTTGTCTGCATAGCTACAGCAAATGCACAACTTGCAGGAAATCGGTGGTATTTTCTTCTACATGATTAAGTCGCAGGATAGCAAAGGTTATATAGTAGCTTTAACCATTTACAATTATTGAAAATAACTGCACCAAAAAAACAAAACTATTACGAAACTATTTATATCTGCCAGTTATGCAGCTCGAGCTGCTGCCAGAAAAAAAAAAAAAGAGCTTCTGATCACCTCCCGGGGGAAGGCTGATCCATGATTCTGCTGGGAAGAAGAAGTGAAGAGCAGCAACACAGCAGCATGTTTCCTCTCAAAATAATATCAGTAAGCTTGATGCTGTTGATGGTTACTATCATGTTACTTGTGTAATTCATTTTTATACACAGGTAAACTAAACAGGTAGAGCTTTACAGTTGGTTTAAAAACTAAATGAATTAATGATACAGTGCCTGCCTGAATTTAATGTTAGGATTTTAAAGGATTTCCTAGTATAACAGGTTAATCTTATACCAGGTATAACTTAACAGGAGCAGTTTCAGTGTATTGAGGTTTAGTGAGAAGAAGGTTAGTAGGTTAGTAGGTTCAAGTGGTGAGAGAAGTCACACAGCTTCTTTTAGCTCACTTGGTGGCACTAATCTACAGAAAAGACCACCGGTTAGTATCTGGAATCGAAGGGAAGTGATGTAATGAGAACTGTACTGGTTTCCAGAAAACAACGAGCAGAGCCTGCGAGGAGTGTGGCTGAGGCGAGGGTGAGTAGTGGTCCGGGCGAACTGCACAAGAGGTAGATGAGCCGGCAGGTGGAATAGGCAAGATGGCCACGGCCTGTGATAGAAGACACAGCAGAGCAGCCAGTGATAGGAATCGAACAAACTAGCGCTGTAACCATGGCAGCGTTTACAGGGAGTGTGGGAGCCACAGGTAAAATAATCCTGACTGGAACAGGAAGTGAAGCTGATGATGGGGGTAATTTGATGAGTATCCCTTTGGAATGATCCAGCTGTAGTTCTAAAGCCGTATCAAATCATAGTACAACAAGTGAACATTATCTCTGCAAATGCTAATTCTAAAACAACTAAAGAGAGGACGCCATCTGTGCCATTTGAATTTTTTCATTTGGAAAACTAATATTTAATTATATATTTGTATAACACAAAAATTAAACCAGACCTGTTTATATTTCCCATTAGAAAAATGACGACACACAAAGCAAGTTAACGCTGAATCCAAATCGAGCAGATTTACTTTTATCTAACTATAAAAAAGCACATGAAACTAGAACAACACTGTTGTTACACTGTTGTTCATTTATTTATTCATGCACATCAGAAAGTTACTGTCCGTCATGCCACAGCTGGAAGCAGTTCTATTTTCACGACAGGCAGAGAGGAACCTTACACTTCCTGCAATACACTGCTGTCTTGACCCTGGACGTACCAGCTTCGTGACATCTCTTGCAATGCTTCCTGGCCCTCGTTTCCCTGCTGTCAAAGAATGCGGGCATGCAAGTGGTGGGAGGTGGTGGTGGTGGGGTGGCTGCTGAGCCTTCAGCAAACTCCAGCATCTCCTTGGCCAACTGCTCCCTGAAGGTCTTATGGGCGAGGGGCTTCGTTTGGGTCCGGTCCTGCCTGACCTTTAACAGCTCCTTGTGTAAGAGGAAACTGTTGACTACAGCAATTTCCACAAACTGGTAAAAAAAAGTCTTGTACCATTTGGTCGTCTTCTGGCGGACGCTGTAAAAACTAATTAATAAATCGGACAAATCCACACCACCCATGTTCTTATTGTAGTCCACGATGCAGTCCGGGACAGGTATCAACTTGTTTTTCCACACACCAGCCTCCTTCACCTTTCTCCTTACGGTCTGTCCGCTGTAGGCCTGATGCACAGTGGAGCACATTGTAACCGTTCTTGTGTCCATCCAATTCACAAAGAGGAGGTTGTCACTCCTGATCCAATGAATGTCCCCCCTCTCAGCCTTTTTGGACAGGTCATTGGTCTGGGACTGCGGGAAGCCAATGCAATTTTTCCTGATGGCCCCACAACAACCAATGTTCTTTTTGGACAAATCAGTAAAGAGAGTTGGGCTTGTGTGGAAGTTTTCAGTGTACAACCTGTAGCCTCTGCTGAGGAGACGAAAAGGCAGAAGGTCCATCACGGCAGAATAACTCAGACCGTGGCCAAGGTGGACTCGCTTTTGCCTGTGTACACGAAAAAATTCCACGTGTAGCCGATAGATGAATCAGCCAGCACAAAAAGTTTGTATCCAAACTTTGCGGGCTTGTCCTTGATGTACTCTTTCCTACTCAAATGGTCTTTGGTGGTCACCGATGGACAGATTCTGATATGGCTGGAAGTGGGCTTTGCAGGCATCCAGCACCTCCGTGTATAGAGGCTTTATCTTGAAAAGTCTGTCATACTCCGCAGTGTTCCTTTTCTTTTTATTTTCTTCATCTGCATCTGGGTTGCTCAGATGAAGGGACCAAAAAATAGCCTCAAAACAGCCCCTCGACATCTTTTCACTGGGGAAGGGGAAGTTGAATGGCCATTTCTTCCTCCAGTAATCAGACCTGTGGTGGACCGTCACAAGGCCAGTGTAAATGATGATGGCTAGAAATGTGTAGAAGTCCTTCACTGTGAGCACTTCCCATTTGAAAATCATCTCAGCTTTCTTTCTTTTGGCAGCGTTTGCGTTTGTGTTTTCAATAATTTTTCTGGGAACAGAAGCAGAAAAGAAAAGCTGGAAGAGGCTAATAGGAGACCAGGCTTTGGTGGTGTCAAATGTGGGGCCAGGCTTCCTGGCCGGCATGAATCTGGGAAGGTCAGGTCTGATGTCCTCCTCCCCTCTGTCACGCCACCTGTCCTGTTGCTCATCAGGTCCCAGAGAGGAATGTCCTCCGTTCTGCTGAGTGTTGGGGGGAGGTGCTGCTGACGATGAAGGTCCTGAGCCACTGGTGAGAAAAAGCAAAAAATGTGGCTAAAATAAAACACACTGTGCCGTGAAGCCAACACACACACAGCCAGATTCTTGACAAACCGCCGTTTTTCAGACTTTTTCCTAGCCGGTGCTGAAGCTCCCAGAGAGGAGTGTACTCTCTTCCGCTGAGTGGTGGGGGGAGTTGGCGCTATCAACAAAGGTCCGGGGTCAGTGACAAAGGGGGGCTCGTAATCCTCCTCCTCACTGCAAACCCAAATGTGGGAGAAGCTCCAGACGGATTCAAAAGTTGACACTGATAAATCTGTAAATACAACATTCCATACCTTTCTGATGACGGAAGACAGTAATCCGAGTCATCGCTGCCATGCGTGTTGTCGGGATGCAAGAGGTCTTTGTCTCAAAACCGCCCTTGCGTCCTCCTCCAGCATTTTGTAGCATTTTGTCTCTTCTTTGACATGTTTCTCCTACAATTAACAACAGTGAAGTAAGTGAAAACGGACAGAGGAAACCCAAGTGTGTGCTACGAATTCTGCTGCCCGGAATGACTTGAGTGTGAGAGACAGACATCGGTCCAACAGGAAGTAATGTAGATTTACCTCTAAAATAAACGTTTAACTGCAAAAAGCAAATAGCAAAGGTAAGAAAAATGTTACAACTTTCATTTAGCAATTTTGTGTTGGTATTTTTGGACTTCTATCTCTTTGTTGCTTTGATGCAGAGTGCTTTGACATATACCTTCAGTATCTGTGGAGTCTCTGCTTTCATTTTAAGGTGTTTGCAAAAAGTGCTGTAGTGTCAGGGCAAAAACTGGAAGGAGTGGGTTAAGGCGGAATGAGCCGTAGCCCAGATTCTGCTGTTGAACTAAATGTGGAACGTCACTGTATTCGTCAGTGCCGCTGGGGCTGTGTGGTTCCTCCGCACCATGTGCACGGATGTGGAGGTTTTACTTACTTTGCTCAAGCTCAGGCGTTTCTCCTGACTTCGCACATGTTTCTGCTTTTTGACAGGACTTAATTCGGAGGAAAACTTCCCACATTGTTCACAGACGTGCAGCTGCGGTTCTGCGGTGTCTTTGCTCCGGTCTGGTTCTGAAGAGACACATAGACAGAAAATGGGATCAGGTTAGATCTCATGGTGGGAGAGATCCCCCCCAGACTACAGCAGGTCCAACTCAGACTACTGTACACACAAAACTCAGGACATTAGGAGATCTGACTCACACCGTCCTCAGGACTAAAAATCCTCTTTGTATGAGACACAGCATGGCGATACATTTAAGCTATAAGAAACCCTGTGTTGTTTACAGCACGTCCGAGCTGTGTTCGTACCTTTAAACCTCCGGTACCGGACGTACGAGCGTCTCTCCGCGTCCGTTGCTACGTAACCAGCGACCCGCCGCAGCACGTGCGCCTCAGCGCGTGAAACGAAGTCCGGACTTCCTGGTTTCCTCCTCACGGACTTCATCCTGAAGCCGGTTTTACCCATGAGGACATTAGCGATGGGACAAGCGGGGCTGGAGTTCTGCTGGTTCGGGTCCTCGGTTTCCAGCTTTATTTCAACCTTGTAGATAAAGTCTGGACCCTGGTTCTCCTCCTTAATCCTGCTTTTGCAGTGGTTCTGCTGGGCGAAGTCCGAGTCCTGGTTCTCTTTGGCTCCCGTGGTGGACCCAGTGCGGGTCCTGCTCCTCCTCCTTCGTGTTGCTCAGGTTAATGAAAACTGGATCCTTCTCCTTCTTCACGTCAGTCACTTGGACCTGAATGACACGGTCCCGGTTCCTCTACGTTCTGTAGTTCTGCTTCAACCAATAACTAGAAACGGGAACAGGAAACAGGAAACGAGCCGTCCCGAAGCACCGCCTCTTAGTTACCGTTGCTAAGGTGTGAAAACATGGTTTCTTGATTTCAGACTGAAGATGTTTCAAAATAGCAGTAGAACAAATGAAAACAGCCTCCACATCCTATTAGTTCATGTTCAAACTTTATTGAAAACTCTTCACCCTTGTCTGTCCCCTTGGACACTCACAACAGTCCCTCTAATTACATAGTACCAGGCTTTGACGTAGACGACGCTCATTATTGTTTGGCAGCGTGACCATTTTTATGAGAAAACATCAATAATCTTATAATTAAAATGAACAAGAAAAGTGCTAAAAGTTAAAAACACAGCTTTTAATATCGACTGCAGTCTCAAATAGAACCCATCACCAGAAGTAACACTCACAGACACAACAGATAGTGTGGATGAGCCGACAGGACGACAACAAACACGCCTGTAAGACGCCTTTACGTTTCATGTTAGTGAAATGTGGAGAGAACAGCAGTTCCGTACACCTGCATTTTATTAGTATTACAAAACATTCACACATCATCAAATTGTTAAAGTGTTGAAACTAAGAAATGATTATTTTGTTAAATATTTGCTCATTTTGAACAGTTTTTATAAAAAGGATGGTGAAATGTTTTACCACCATGTTGCATCATCTTTTCCCGTAAATGTTAGAGAGCTGAGCCGGTTATTCTTGATAATAGTTTGGTTGTATTTTTTTTACATCACAATGAGTTGAATGTTTTAGTAGGTGGCAGCTCTGGATTCTGCATTCAGGCCGACTATTACTGGGCTATGCGGTTTAATATGTGGCTTGACCTTGTGTGACTGAAATGAAATAGATCTTCCATGGAAATGTATTAATCTCGATGGAAGCGCATCATGCTCCAAAAGCTGCTGATATGATTCGACATGAATGGACGCTTCATACTCATGCTGAGTATGTAATGTGACGTCACAGATGCTGGCTTTTGAACTTTGCCCTGATGACAACTAAGAGGATTCTGCTCCTCTAAAGCATGGAGGACGCAGTCTCCACGATTTACAAAAATAATATCTAATGTTTCGAGTCATCAAAAGTTCCACTTCACCAATGTCCATTTTAAATGAGCTCAGGACCAGGGTCGGTGACAGGGTTTGTGGAAGCTTCGAGTTTGTAACTCGTTTTTGTGCATGTAGTGACAAACTGTGTTCTCTGGTTAGCGTCTTAATGTTTTCTTGCTATTTTCTTTTAATTGAATGAAGTATTTCCTAATGCGTAATGTACCATCCCACATGCTCCTCCATCATATACTGCCAGTATCTCTATTAGTCAACCCTAAAAATTCAAGACGAGCATTGTTCAAAACACATTCACATTTACACATGGGTTATTTAAAAGCCTATTAGAGCAAATATAAAATGCTTATTATAAAAGTATTTTCAAATTATTGCGGGGATTTCCTTAAAAAGATTTTTTCACATTTATTAAACTGTCCCAACTTTTCTGGAAATACGTTGTAAAAGGCTTTTTTTAATCAACTTATTACAAGACATGTACTCGAGTCCCAGTGTTTTGTGTTTTCCATGTTGTCAGTTATCATTCCTCGAGTTATTTCCCCGGTGGCTTTTCTTCTTTGGGTTTTTGCGTCCTCTATGGTTTTTTCCTGATGTGCAACAAATAACAAAGAACACAAAGTTTTGTTTGCATGTGTTTTTCTTTTGGCAGTGTTGTTCAAAAGGCCTCGGCACTAAAGAATAGTTCACAATGGGTTGTGAGTGATCTGAGCACTGGGAACTTCTGAACAAGGCCCTGAACCTGCATTTACATCAAGAATATTGTCATTCACAGATAAAAGATTTTAGAACACAGAAGAATAATTACCCTCGTGTATTTAAATTTGTAAACGTTTCCAATAACTACATAGAAATGACCAGTAATTACCGGTGTTCCTGGTGTTTTCCAGGTTCTTGTCCTCCTGTTGTCCCCCCATTGTTTCCCATTGTGTATCCTGTCCTGTTTTGTGCTGTACATACGAACAAAACACCAAACAGGTTAGTAGGTTATTATCTGGAACAGACGGCGAGGATTTTCTGTTCTTTGACTATTCAAATTATTTTAAATTTTAGCGCATTTTCTGCAACACGCCTAAATGAATAATCGTCAGCAGCACAAGCTAGAAGATATAAAATAAAAAATCAAATTCTAATGGTGATCATTTTTTACCTATTAAAAGTAAACGAGATTGCTCTAGCAAATGCCACATACAAACACATCATGCACTAATAAATTGTAACTAAAAATTTACAAGAACATCAGCGGTGTCCGTGTAACACCTGCATATTTTACTCTTTGTCTGGCTGTCTTGGAGTGCTAAGCGAAAACATACTTTACATTTTTATATTTGAGAAATGCACACTTCCAGTTTATTCCAGAAAAATATATCACTACATTTGTAGCTGATTTAACCGACATACACAGTGATTAAAACTATATAAAAATATATTTATAATCTTTTTAATATCTGCCTTTACACTGATGTAAACACTCTAATGTGAACAATCTTAAATAAAATTTTAATAAAAATGAATGTGAGCACAGTTATTGTTTCTAGCCAGTTTTGACTGACTATCAGAAGAGTGGACATTTTGTTGATTGATACGTCCTAATGTTGAAGGTTGACACAGTCCAAATTACCTTTTTCAACTATATTAATTCTGTTCATACTGAATATTAAACGATTCATAATTAATCGCGTGGCCAAGCCTGACAGTGGCTGTAAATACACGACATGTGTTCAGACAGAATCTTTGTCAAAGAAAGAAAAACATACGCACTGGACAATTGTGAACCAATTATTTTAAATTGGGGAAATAAAGAAAGCAGAAAGTTGTAACTTACCAGTCTTATATATCCAAAATATAGCTGCAACAATTAGAATGATGGCAACAATGAAAAGAAAGTAGTACCCTTAAAGAAAAAAGAAAATATTATTTTTTTACTGTAAGCTGTCAACATAACATCAATCTATTTTAGACACCCATTGTACCTGCTCAGGTGATAGAAACTGAAGCTTAAAAGTAATTTCATATTTGGGCCCAACACACTGCAACTTACACTGATCAGCCACAAATTTGACATCTTATGATGGTTCAACTACACAGCGGGTAAAACCATTTCTGCAAACTCACACATGCAAAGAAATCAAATCATAAATTATGTGTAATGATGTGACATCAAATGCCAAAGGGTGAAAGTATCAGACATTCTTCTTGAAATTAATTCAATACTTTGTACAAAAGCCTTTGTTGGTAACGACAGGTCTCCTGTATGGTGAAACTATTAATTTTGAGCCATTCGAGAGTTATTATTTTTGTTATTATTGTAATTTTGGAAAAAACATGTACAGTAATACTAAAAGCTGAATTTCAAAGGTCATTGTTGGCAAAGGTGGAAGTGGTGTTAGCTCACCCCAATTTAAATTTTAATATCCTTAATTTGACAGTAAGCGAGTAAAACAAGCAATGAACACATCAGTCATCTCAGACGATGCTGAGTAATTCCTGTCCCTGTTAACAAAGCCACAGTTCCCCAGAAGAAGATGCTTTTGAGCTAAAATTGAATTCTTTAGCAGCTTTCTGTACTTACAGTTACTGTTTTCAGGCTTAGGCGGTGTAGCTGTGGAGTCAAATTAAATAGACGTTATGTACATGTGACAAGATTCTGAAGAAAAAGTTAATGCCATTCTGGTGACGTATTTACAAATATTTAAATAATAAAACTATTTACTCACTGGGATTAGTCTGCTCAATTATGTTCTCTGTTACCAATGAATCTCTTACATTGTGAAAATGAAAATTATGTAAATGTAAATCATTTTTGTGTTTTGTTATTTAAATATTATTTTGTATTCAGTAACTGTACTCACCAACAATGAGAGTCACGCTGCTGCTCTTGACCTTATGGTGCAGTTTGCGAATAGAACAGGTGTAATTTCCTGCGTCTGTTTTATTTACTTTGATGAGTTTCAGTGAAATGTTTCCTCTGGCCATTTCCTCACGGAAGAGAGATGTTCTATTTCTGAATTTCTCGTCTTGAGATCCTGGGTTGTCATCCCTATTTTTATACATGTGCACAACAGTTTTACTGCATTTCCACTCCACAGTCAGATTCGTCACATTTGATGGAGGCTCAACATGACACGGCAAAATGACGTCATCACCGACATTTGCTCTGACATTTCCATTTGATCCAACCACTTCAGACTCTCCTGGGGAAACAAACGCTGTATTTAAATTCAATGCTGTAGAATAAATGAACCAGTGATACTCAATGTTTTTTAAAGCTAATTTGTCTCTAATTTACAAAAAGAACTGCTTATTGTATTTCATGACAAATGTTTGTAGGAATGTACAGTAAATTATCATCAGTCGCATCATGATTCATTTGAATGATTGAAAAGTTGCCACAGCTTCTTCTACCTTATGTGAGTGTAGATTCTTTTGTGACATTTTTACCATAGTTTTCTATATGTGATTTAAAACATCCACAAAATCAAGTGGCTTGAAAAACATTACTTCATAAAATCACATTAACATTTATGTTGTGCTTAAAAAAACATACTTGGTGCATGTTCATTTGCACATTGAAAACACACAAAGAGCATATAGGATATAGGACATATAGGATAAAACAGTGTTAGCTGTAATATGTTTTGATCATAAGAATTTGGTTAAAATGTAAACGAATATCCAACATTCCAAAAAACGGTTGTAAAACTCTAAAACTGTTTAATAGTGACAGTGATGTGAAGAGAAGTAAGATTGATTTGGCAGTTTATTTTATTTCTTTTTCTGTAGAAATACATTGATTTGGTGGCTCGTGTGTAGACCCATTTATTATAGTTTCTGGAAAACCAAAATTATCCAGGAAGTGATGAAAACACCATATAACCAACCCCTCCAGAACTGGATTAACCAATAATATGAGTCATTCCACTGAAAAAATGTGATCCCAACATATTAGTGTTTCATGCTTGTGAACTGTGTTGGATTCTAACAGCAGAGGCTATTTATTTTAGGCACAGTTAAGTACAGAAACACTTCTGTGCTTCTCCACAATGACCGCGAAGCTGACCAATCAACTCCTCTAAAGCAACTTCAACTGTTTCACTTTCATTAAATATAAAATCAACTTGAGAAATTACCTTGATGGGTATAATGTATAGAAATCTGTCCTTATCACCGTTACCTTCTCTGAGGGATGAGTGTCAGACAGAAGGTCCACCAGAAGTTGCTCAGATTTCAGCTTTGTAGTAAACGGCTGAATATTGACGTCCTGTGACTTAGTGCTTTTTTTTTTTTTTACAAACTTATATTTCATAGGTTGTGTTAATAAAAACAGATGAAGCGTCATGTTTAAGTTTTAGTACTAAGGAGCGAGCCTTCGTGTGCATTGACTGTTACGTCAAGGTCAGAGTTGTGGAACAACATTATTTGGTATGATTTAAGATTTAAATATGACAAAATGTGTGATTTAGACACATTATAATATTATTTTGTCAAGAAAACCGAGCTGTTAATCTCGGTTCATTTTTCAAAGTTACATGATCTGATATGTTTTGTTGCTAGAAGAAAAAGAGGAAACCTACCTCTAACTTGAGCCGTGATGGGAGCGAGCAGCATATGGAGTAAAATTATCTGAATCAATGTTGGAAAAATAAAAACATGGATTCCTGAAGCTGGTTTATTTGTTTTTTGATTCATTGTTAAAAAATCCCAGCAGCTACGTGTCTGCGAATGTAAATCCAGTTTCTCTTTCTGTTTGACTAACTCTTTAAAAAAGAGGAAGGGCGGGACATACACACACACACATACACACAATGCTGTGTGTATCTTTAGCTTTAGTGATTTTATTGTTATATGATGCTTATAACAGACTACTATCAGAAAAATGATTATTAGTTTATTCACTTTATGTGAAAGCAGATGTATCTGTTTACAGAATATTACAGATACACAAGTATGACACTTGGGCTCAATCAGTCTCAAAAAACAGTTTTGTTTCCAGTTAGCACCTTTATTTTTTTGCACATGAAAGCTCATTAGGCGTAAAATAAAATAATTATAAGGAATAAATGATGTGTTCATGCATTAAAAATTGATCAAAATGTGAAACCAGAATAGACAGCAGATGGCGTTCACGTGACAGACCAGTTACAGCTCATAACTCACACTGACTTTATTTTTACAGTTGTCTAAAGATGTGGCTAAAGAAGCCATTTTGTGTGAAATATTTGAATGACTTTAGTAAAAACAAACCCAGGATTACAGAGTAACCTGTGAAATAGAAAGTACTGAAAAGAACAGGAGTCAAGAATGCGCTGATAAGGACGAGGATAAGGACCTTGACCCTACATACAGCAGACGACCTGAAAACAAACTCATAAACTCATAGGTTTATTCTGTCTTTACGTCAGCAAATTGCAAAAGTAAGGAGTGGAAATTTCAAATTGTTGCTGAAGAAAATCTTTTGCATCTTGTCTTTTAGCGCTTTCGGGCTGCAGGAATAGACTTTGCAGTGTCCTGGTGGTGGAAAGTTCTAGAAGAGACAGCTCACATTTTACTGCATTAATAAGAGAAGGAAACATTTAAAGATTTGTGAGGAGTTCTTTCAGATCAGTGTGATGTGGGTTTGTCCACTTTGTGTTAAGAAGCCAAAGCTATGATCAAACTAAATAATTAACATTTTTATTTTAGTTCATATGTTTAGAAATAGACAGCACATCAATGCATATTTGCATTAAATATCATTTCAACAAACAAAAGCTGTGCGTTACTGACATATATAACAAAAGAACAACGTCAGATGTTACTTACTGTTCTTTTTGTGTGAGTAAATGATAATTATAATTAGGAGCAGCAGGAGAACACAACTAAAACAAGGGGTCAAAATCGTATGCCAGCCAGAAGAAGACTGGACCCTGGAGAAAGCAGCTGAAAAGATAAAACACCCAGCAGGAAGAAAAAGATTTAGACCCAAAACAGTGATGTTTACTTTGATTTTTATATGTGAATCATGTTCACCTGAAACTTGTATGTGAGTCTCTCTGGTCTGGTTGATGATGGTCTGTTGGACTCTACAGGTGAATCTTTTTCCATGTCTCTTGTCCACAGTGACTCTGCTGCTGACAGTATAGAGGTCATCAGGACCTCGGACTGTCTCTGTAGGTCCAGCAGAGAGGACGTGTCCCTCACCGTCCAACCACAACACCTCAGGCTCTGGATACCAACCCTCAGATCTACATTTTAACACCGCTCTTGTACTGTGATTTGAAGAAACCTTTATAAACGGTGTAGAGACAGAACCTGATGGTTAGAGAACAGCTTCTTTCAAAAAGTTAACATCTCCTCAAACTTAAGATCTAAGAGTCCTGTTTTTCCAAAGCCTTAGTCTGACTTACCAACAATGAGTTAAATGGAAGCTTCTTTTTGTAGTGCTGGGATAAAACATCTGTATTTTCCAGTATCCGATTTTTTCACTTTGAAGATTTTCATGGAGACATTTCCACTAATAAGCCCATCCATGAACAATCTTGTGCGGTAATAATAAGATGGATGTTGATCCTCATACAGCAGTCGTCCAGTCTGGTGATGATGGACATTCTCTGGGTCCAAAGCAGGTTTGGTCCACACTACTGTCCAGAAACCAGCGTTGACTTTAGGTTCAAGGTGACATGGTAGAATGACATCGTGTCCAACCAGGGCAATGATTGGTTGGTGTGAACAAATCAGTTGTGTGTTGTGTGTTGCACTGAAAACACACTGAAACACTGAAAAAAAAGTCACAGTCCATGTCACAAAAATATAATTTGCCTCTTAGAATATTAAAATTCAAATTAATAAAAGCTGCATTATATTACCTGAAAATGAGTGCAGCAGAAAACCAACATCTCTAAATTCAATCTCTTGATTTTCTGAAAACAGAAAATTAAACTAAAGGCTTTGATTTGACATCATTACTAGATTATTAAATCACTGTTCAATTACCATATAAATTAAAGGCTATACTACATGAAGCATTATTAACTTGAGTTTTTTTTTTTTTTTACGGAACTCACTGAAAAATGTGAAGTGAAACTTACAGGAGAAGGAAGTTAAAGTTGTTGTAAAGTGTTGCTTTGTCATCTCACCTGTCAGAAGACAGTCAGCTGTAATGACAATGCAATTTCTCCTTTTTTGTCATTCTAATAATGACAAAATGCAAAAACATTTAAAATACAACATCACTTCATATTACACAAAGCATTTGTGACCAACAGGCTGTTGGATTATTTGTTATTCATCAGCTGACTTATAAACTTTATATCTTTTCACAGTAATGGAATCCATCAGCTGAGTTAGAAAGACTGACGGGAAATATGACAAAAAGCTGAAGTCATTTTGAGAAAACATGAGCCATGGTGGTCGCCCCCGTAGCTACAGCAGTGGTTCAGGTGTTTTGCAAGGATGAAGAAAAGGATCACAAACCGTTCTAGAACTTATAAAGTGGATTACAGAGGGGATGAAAGGAAGAAGAAAAAGTTTCTCATAGCACAACTAAATAAAGAGGCTCAGACTATAACTGATTATTGTACCGTCAGTGTACACTCAGCTACAGGATATAAAACGTACAGACCAAGTTTGACTTACCGCTGGAGACAGGGTCTGTCAATGTCAGCTGAGAAAAGAAAACCAAACCAATCCGCTTCTTTATGAACTGTTTTCCAGGTTCCTCATCAGACGGGAGGTGGCTGTGGCAGAGGGAGCTGTGATGCTTCTTCTTTTGCAATAAACACACATGTAAGCTTGAAACCCCCCCACAAAAACAGGAATTACACAAAAAGCTGTTTAGCAGCATGTCTACTGTGACTACAGCTTTACATCTTCCCATTTCCCGTTTTGGGCAAATGATGTGAAACAAACACACACACAGGAACACAACACTTAACCTAACAGGAAATGTATCAGTCGAAACTGGGACAAAACTAACAATCTAATTCTCGTGTTTTTTTGGGGAGGATCTGGTGATGTTTTTCTCTAATAGCTACAATTTTATTTTTAATGAAAGGCATGAAGTCATTGCTGCTCAGCATTCCCAGGCTAAACGCGATTCTCGTGAATGAGTGGAACGGCTTGTCCTTTCTAGTTGTCCTGACCACTGCTTTAAATTGTGTGTTTGTGAGCTCCACCATGGAGATGGCCTGTTCTGATTTACTGCCTTCAAACCAAACCACCTTTCAGCTTTGAAAAAACTCATCAAACGTTTAACCCTAATATCTATAAAACCTGCAGTTTGCATGTCATGAGCGCTGTCTATTATTTGTTGTTGTTATTGTGTGATGGAATAATTAATTATGATTAAATTTTAATGCTTATGTTTAGTCTATTTGTAATGGCAAAGTGTACTCATGAAGAATGCTTAATGGGCCCAACTAACCCTGTCTTATATACATGGTTAGTCTTTCAGGAAGTGTTAAGCAGAACTGTTCATAGTTTGGCTTCTATTTACCAGTAAACTGTAACTCCAAACTGATGTGACCCAGAGTGTCACCATATTCATAAGTGATGGGAACAACTGCCTGATGGTGGGAAATGCTCTGCCCAGCAGCAGAGGGGTATAAAACAAATATGTGACGTATGAAACTTCCGAACTGCACTGGACAGAGGCATGAAATTCTGGTTAACTTATAAAATACAACAATAATACAATATATATTTGCTAGACTTATGTTTAACCTAAATAATGACCAGGGTTGTTCTTCTTTCACAAAGCCAAAGTTCCTGGAACATTCTGAACATGCTAAACATGTTTCCTTAACTGATGTTTTCCTTGACAATGGATCCAGGTTTTTTTTTAGAACATGTACTAAGGCAAGCACAAATAAGTAGGAATTAAAATATGTCAGTTAGCTATTATTTCTATTCACTAAATGTCAGAGAGAAATAAATAAATAATGAGAGAGAGAATTTCTTATTACTTTCAGGCAGAAGTTTACATAGATTTCCTCATGATGTGTGACTTGGGTCAAACAATTTTGACAATCAAAATATTTTTGCAGTCAGTTGCTTTTTGCAATAAATGTGTGTTTTATCGGGGCAGACATCGTGCAGATGTTGGCCTGGCCCCAGCACATCCTCTGCTCTGCCTCTCTCAGGGCTCCCAACAATGAGCCTGTTGCAGACAGACGGACATGCTGGCACAGTCGCTCTGGTGTAAGTCCGCATGGGAAAGCGTGGAGGCCCAACTCCTCTCTAGCCGTGGCGGGGAGCGTTTCGGAACCCCGCTGGGTGTAGAGCCTCACGTCAGCGGCATACATCCCCAAACTCTCTCCGTTCCTTTTGCGATGACTGACCAGTTGCTCCCGGCTCTGCGCTGAGGAGGTTGTCCATCCAAAGTGTCTGGTGAGTGCTGCGATGACGGCACGATCCTCCGAGGACAGGTCACACACACCGCAGGGTCTTCTAGAGCCAGAGCTAAGTAGCCATCCAGTCCTCTCTCCATCCTCCATGGAGAGCAACCAACTCCACCTGGACGAGGTGCGGCTCCAACATGCAGCCTATGGTAGTGTGGGAGTTTCACCCACGTAGAGGGTGGCAGCTGGAGTCTCTCTGTGTTGGATTAGCGACGGCTTGATTGAGGCACACTAGCCCCATCAGGCCAGTGTGGGCCCCCGGCCTTGTGCCCAGCCTACCGCCGGAGGCGCGTCCTAATTCGCCTAAACTCTGTTCTATGTCGTCTTCTAGACAATCTGAATCCCACTTCTGACACCAGTGTATTGTGACGATGATTTAGTAATTGAATTGATGATTAATTATGTAATTTATTTAGGTTGGAAATAAAATATTTGCAGTGATATGAGATGATAACTGTTGATCTCTGAACAAATTAAGTAAAATTACACAATGGTTTACAGAACAGTGGTGTCAAAGTTCATTACAAAAAGGTTAAAATAAGCTGAAATTACTAAAAACACAAAAATGAACAGAAATAAAAAGTTAAATGGATGGTTGTTGATTTGTGCTTCTCATTTATCCAAGTCATTTTGGGAAAAACTCTCTAATAAATGACTTATTGTAATTTAAATGTAACCGTAATCCATTCCATAATTCAGCACCTGAGATACATCTACCACATCATGGACTCAATGCACTTCACATCAACTCAAGAATGATCATTGACAACTTAAAATTTTCAGCACCTAAGGAAACATTTGGCTCCCAATATGGAAATAAAGTTGTTGTAAACTTAGCATAAAAAGTTTGTCCCTTTTTTTAAAACAGTATTTCACCTAAAAGTGTTACCTATGTGTTGTCCATCTCAATCTGCATTCAGAGGTAATTGCTCTGCTTCATTGCCTCTGTTTGACCCATTAGATCCATCCCTGTGTTGCGTTGGACATACATACAAAACAAATAGTCAGTACCATCCACAATAGCTCATGAGAATTTTCTATTCTTTTACCACTTTGATTAACATGCCATGGACATTACTCTTAGTGTTGCATTGTGGGATACTTTGAGTGACTATGAGTGTAGTGGATAAATTTACACACTCAACATTTGGATGCTACTACAAAAATGGGGAACACACTTCAGTGAATAGAGGGTGATGTTGGACACAGTCATAGTGGGAACTAACACTGGCCTTGTCACCAAAAAGCCTGCGACTACAACACAGACAAAAGACACAACTGTTCCTCCTCTGGGCTGGATCATCATTTTCTCCACTGGTGTCATGTTAAAGTTGAGTTGTTCTCGCCTAGTTATTCTCGAATGAATATGTTTCGCTCAAATCTATTATAGATTTGAGTCCGCTCAGCTCACCTCAGATCACCCTCTGCTACTGTCTCTCATCACTTCCACTGACCCTCAGCAAAGGTTCCCCCCTGGACAAGTTCTTTCTCCCGGCTCTTCTCACGATATACAAACAACCTCACATCTACTCACAGCTCAGGTTCTAAGTATGCAGCTGAAACTACAATTATTGGACTCATTACTAATAACAAGGAACTACACTATTCTGAGCGGGTTTCCCAAGCTGTTACTTGGTGCCACAACAACAACCTACAGCTCAACACATCAAAACACAGGAAGTTATCATTAACTTCTCCTGCAACCCTGCTCACAAATCTCCCACCTACATTTCCTCTGAACCAATAACCATCACTGACCCGTTCAAATTCTTAGGCACACACATCACTAACAATCTCAAATGGAAATTGCTTTGTGATTACATATACAAAAAAGCCAATAAATATTTTCTCCTCAGACAACTCAAAAAATTCAAAGTCAAGCATAATATTCTCTTCTAGATTTACAGCCATAATTGAAAGTATTCTCACCTCTTCAATAACAGTCTGGTATGGTAACTTGGATTCTCAGTCACATAAAAAACTACAGCGCATAACAGACAAATCATCTAAAATTAGTGGTCACACGCTTCCATCCATAGAAACACTTTTCTACAAAAGCATAACACAATGAGCAACAAAAATTACGTCTGACTCCTCTCTGCATATCAGCTCTTCACTCTAATGCCCTCTGGGAGGCGCTACAGGCCCTTACTGCAAGATCACAAAGGCTCAACAATATTTAAATTCCCTCTGCTATAAGGAAAATAATCTGGGTCATAAAGTAAAATAACTTTCTCTTAACTAGATGTTTAGATGTATATTTGTCTGTGAGGACTGTCTGGATTGTTATTGTTGATTTGTTATCTGTCTGACACAGTCCATGTGAGCTTTGACATGCTGTACAAAAAGTAAAATTCCAGCAACTTGTTGTGTGGCCATTAATAAATAATTCTGATTCTGTTTGTGTTTGGCCTTTATCCTGGACTAACTTTTCTTTGTTCCTCGTCACCTTCTGTTGCAAGTGTCTCTGGATTCTCTCTCTCTATTGAGTCCTACTTAACTTAAATACTGTATAACCATCAGGTAACTACTATCATATAATAAACTCATATTTACTCGAAAAAAGTTAAAAAATGTTCTAATTCAGAAGGAATCTGGACAAATGTGCAAGTAAACTGCAATTGGACTAGTTGTTGGAGGCAACCAGGGAGGTAATTCTACTTTCTTTGTTTGGTATTAATGAGAATCAGAGATGTTGTGCTTAGAAATGCTGCATAACACTTTAACTATGAAAGTGATTTGACTAACTTTTATGTTTGTACTTCCAAATAACATAAAAGATCAATGCAAGTACAGCAACCAAGGCAATCACAACACCGGCCGTGCCTCCAGGACCGAGACCTGTGGAGGGACTTTCAGCTAAAAGCACAGCACAAGGACAGGACACAGATTGAAGACGTGATTCTAATAACAGTAAAAACTCCATCACTATAATACAGTTTTTCTGTTTTGCCCATTTTATTGGAGTCAAGCAAAAATATAGAGAAACCACAGTATATGTAAGTTTAGTTCTCTTTATTTTACTTACAGTTATTTGTTTTTTGTCTTATGTTCTTCTGGGTTTCCAGTTGTTTTAGCTGTCAAAAACAGATTAGATATTCAGGAAAGATCAATGCATTTCAAAACAGGGTTTTATCATCACTCAGGATTATTAGGACTGTTGAGAGTTTTTTCTAAGGCTGTTACAGTAAGTTTCAGTAATTGCTGAAAATATTTTACTTAATCCATCAGTAGTCCGGCACTTGAGTTCTCAGAATCTCATAGCTATTAAACACAAAAAGCATCTGCAGGTATAAAACATGTCTCAGAAGAGACGTAAGGAAGAATTCTTACTGAATATTGTAAAACCTTAATCTGCAGTTACAGCCAATCAATGGAGGTTCAATCAAGTCATGAATCCAATGATTTTTTTCTCAGTACTGTGAATATCTAATGGGTGGGTTTTGGTTAAGTTTAGGGAAGGATCGTGGTTTTGTTATTACAAAAGATTTATTTGTTTCGTCAAAGTGGTTCTTTAATAAACAAGACGACACAAATGGCAAAAATAAAATATGTTATTTTCAAGAGTTTACAGATATATTCAACACATTTGAAACTTGTTAATTACCTAAAATAACAACATATTCTTACAACATAATCTGGTGTTTGATTGAAAGCACAAGACACACCAAACAAAATGTGCTTTGACAGACCGACTGCTCAGAAATGTCCTATCTCCATCTCCATGCTAACAACAACTAAACAAGGATAAACAACCTTCATGAAGCAATCAGTGGAATTGCTGGAGCTGCTGTTTTACTGCACACATTCAGCGAGATTTATTGTTTGAGTAATCAATGTCATAGAACATATTTGTCTCTCAGATCCAGATCTAAATAACTAGAAATAAAAACTGAAATATTGTTCTCTTGCCTTATAGTATATGATGTCAAACACAAATATCTACAGCAAAAGTAAAGGAATTGGTCTCACTGTTCCAATACTTTTAGAGGGGAGCCTATGCAGTCCCTTAATTATAGAAGCTTTGAAAAACTGTCAATATTGAATAAAGCATTACAAGCCGCAACACCGTCATGATAATTGTGATGAAAGCATCTGTAGCGAGAACTCGTATATTTGGGTGATTTGATATTAATATAAAATATTAATTTCCTCGAATTTAGGGGCACCAGGTTCAATTATGAGCGGAACCACGCTATAATTATATTATATGAACCGTTGATGGTCCAAAGTAACAATAGAATGAAGTAACAACAATTTTTCGGACCAAAGATCCGCTACTCTTTTTTCCGACGTTTTGAACCATGCTTTTACAGTTCTTTTCTATGAATTTTTCTGCAGATGAAGTCTTCAGTTTTTATTCTGCATTAACAAGACGCACAACAGCAAACATCAGCACTTTTACTCGTGTTACAGGAACCAGTTTGAATAATGGTACAAAATCTTTTGTTAAGCTACAACTACTGAAGAATAAAGACGTCTTCTCCTTTGGCTGGAACAAGCCGTTTATTTATAACAAGGACGTTTTTCTCGGCTCTGTACATTCGACATGTTATACCAGAATAAATGGACTCTTTACCGTAATGCCGGTAAAACAGCGCACAGAACATCCTCATGCCTAAAACAGCGCATACAACAGATATTATTTCTCAGCCTGGATAATAGTCGGTTTATATGTGAAAAATATATATTTCTTTTAAATTTTAGCAGCTTAAATTTAGGTGCGCTCTATAGTCCAGAATTTACGGTAACAATGAATTTAACCCAAAGATCAGTCTCTTGTTTATGAGGTTTCAGTGACTTCTGTCTGCTTAACTGAAGAAAGACAAACACAGAACCAGTTTTAATTATTTATTAACCTACAACTACTGAGAATATTGAAGTATGGGAAATATGGATATATGGAATAAATGGAAAACGAATAGACAACAAAACATGAAACAACCAATTCTAAGTAAACAGATAGATTGTGCAGTTATGCGTGTGATGAATTTGGGCTAGAGGAAAGGATTCGAGTCACTATTTACCTCTAAGTAACGGAAATTATACTTTAGAAACTCTACAAAGAAACTTAATAAAGGCTCCAATAGTTTATTGGCTTGAATAGAGAGAGATATTTGTACTTGGCCTGGGAGCCGCTGGAGGTTGTTCTGCCAGGTTAGCCGTCAATCGGTACCGGTTCTTTTGTAGAGCAGGACGGACCGTCTCGGGTCTGTTAACAGGCGAGCTATCAGAGCGAGGATCCGGTGTGGCTGCAAAGATTTCTCCGGCCCACAGGAGCGTTCACCTGGTCAGATGGCAGGCTCCAGTAACGTGGTCTGGTTCGGCTGGTGGCCGAGCCGAATTACAGAGGCGCTGGTTGTCCGGTCCGGAATGGAGCCGAAATGTTGAATTGAAATAATTCAACAGAAATGGTTGATAAAAATATGGCTATTCAATAAAAATCTCGGGCTCGGTCTGGACTAACTTTGACGGATTTTCTAGTTACAAAAATGGAAGTTTGGTTCGGAGTTCCAATCGTCACAATAACTAATACAAAAATAGGCAGCAAAGACGTGCGCGCTTTAAAATTAGTTTAAAAAGTTACAAACGAGAGAATTGACGATAAAAAGTAATTTGAACAACTTCAGCTAAGCTTTTCTTAACTGAGGCACATTTCTTCTTCAGGATGGAGCTCGAAGTGGAACTCCTCTCCTCGAACTTCTTGGCACTTCTTGGAACTTCTAACAAAGGAATTTTAACTTTATTTATATTGTTGGGGCGTCGCCCAGACTATGAGGCGTTGCTGCTAAATTTAAATTTCCCGCGGAGGGGAGAGCGAGTCCCTCCTCCTAGATCAAATGAAATCTTTGTTCGGTCGAATCACACAAAGTCAAATATAGATTTCTCTTTTCATCAAGCCCAAAATCTCATACTCTAAAATAAAGCAACTTCTTACAATTGTTATACTGTGCAACCTCCTATGGAGGTTAAAATGCTAAAACAACAGGATTACTGCGAGTAATATTCGATGTCGCATTTCAACATACATGTGAGAGTCCTGATTTAGACAAATAGACGGAATCCAATGATTATTACATGGAAGTTAGCTTTGTCTAATACATATTAATACACAGTCAGAACACACAACAACAATTAGAAATTCATTCACGCATGATCTGGACATCGCAGCGGATTAATATAACAGGATAATGCTTACAGTTACATAACTAAGGTGTGCATGAATATGTAACATGTATGTGTAATATACGGAATTAACAGAAGAAAATGACATTGTGTTTTAACTTTCAGACAACAAATTAATGCAGTTTTGTTTCTTTCTATAGACGAATATCTTCGGGCTGCATTTATAATTTCCACCCAAGGGTGGCAAAGTTGTGCCGTGTTACTCTTTCACGTCATTCTGAATTAAAATGTTTATTTTATAACTCCGTCATTTCTCGTCGTAGAAAGGACGGTATCATGTCAGATTGTTCCAAATTTGCTTCTGAACACATTGGTGTGAGTTTTATAAAGCTTGATAGCTGATTTGTCCCTGTCTTGGGGTTTGAGTTTAAACAAAGTCTTTCTGTCTAAGTAGTTTTACACCTCAAGTTTTATGGTTGT
This sequence comes from Channa striata, assembly GCA_033026295.1. Lineage (NCBI taxonomy): Eukaryota > Metazoa > Chordata > Actinopteri > Anabantiformes > Channidae > Channa > Channa striata. Next base: position 42,337,534 of record CM065168.1, read on the forward strand.
TTTGCAAATTCCTTTCCAGAGAGCTGGTACCATCTCGATAAGAACGTCATTTGCAAGTGAGTTAGGAGACAGTCTAGGGTCTGGTAGATGAAAAGACTCATGGCAAAATTTATGCTAATGGCATGAGTGTCAATTCGGGGCTTTAAGCCAGATGTGGTTTGTTTGTTTTACTCAGTTCTTTTTGGTGTCATCTGGTCCTGGGGAGGATAGAGCTGGATTGTTTTATAATGAAAGTTTATTGCCGGGTCAGTCTACCTCCCCCTTGCTTTCCACGTGGAGGTTGAATTCCAAACTCCTGTTGTCCCAGGTTTAGGTTCGATAACACACAAATGGATGCTACACATCTCATTTCTGCAAAAAGATGCCGTTAGTCAGTGACGAGCTCATGAATAACATTTTAAGAAAACAAGCTTAATAAAACACCCTGACGTGGACATCTCTGGAACAGGGCATGACATGACTACACTGTCTCATCGCTCATTCCTGCCTGTCTGTCGGAGATCTCTGCTTTGACAAGAAAAAGACATCTTCAGCTCAACCTCAAGACAGAAGTTCTAGTCTTCCCAGCCAGAATTTTAATACAATGCAACATCAACATAAACATAGGATGTGCAGTGATTATCCACACCATGCATGCCAGAAATCTAATAATGTGCTGCAGTGTCTACAGTCTCGACCAAAAAAATAGTTCATCCATCATCATAAAGAGAAGCAACAAAAAATACAGTGGGGGAAAAAATTATTTGAACCCCAGCTGATTTTTTAAGTTTGCCCACTAACAAAGAAATGATCAGTCTATAATTTCTATGGTAGGTTCATTTGAACAGTGAGAGACAACAATGACAAAAAAAATCCGGAAAAATGCCTTTCAAAAAAAGTTATAAATTAATTTGCATTTCCATGAAGGAAATAAGTATTTGATCCCCTATCCGTCAGCAAGATCTCTGGCTCCCAGGTGGATCTTATACAGGTAACGAGCTGACATTGGCAGCCCTCTCAGCTCGTTACCTGTATAAAAGAGACCTGTCCACAGAAGCAATCAATCAATCCAGATTCCAAACTCTTCACCATGGCCAAGACCAAAGAGCTTTCCAAGGATGTCAGGGACAAGTTTGTGGACCTACACAAGGCTGGAATGGGCTACAAGACCATCGCCAAGCAGCTGGGTGAGAAGGTGACAACAGTTGGTGCAATTATTCGTAAATGGAAGAAACATAAATTAACTGCCAATCTCCCTCGGTCTGGAGCTCCATGCAAGATCTCACCTCGTGGAGTTTCAATGATAATGAGAACGGTGAGGAATCAGCCCAGAACTACTCGGGAGGAACTTGTCAATGATCTCAAGGCAGCTGGGACCATAGTCACCAAAAAAACAGTTGGTAACACACTACGCCGTGAAGGACTGAAATCCTGCTGCTGTCCCGCAAGGTCCCCTGCTCAAGAAAGCCCATCTACAGGCCCGTTTGAAGTTTGCCACTGAACATCTGACTGATTCAGAGGAAGACTGGGTGAAAGTGTTGTGGTCAGATGAGACCAAAATCAAGCTCTTTGGCATCAACTCAACTCGCCGTGTTCGGAGGAGGAGGAATGCTGCCTATGACTCCAAAAACACCGTCCTCACCATCAAATATGGAGGTGGAAACATTATGCTTTGGGGGTGTTTTTCTGCCAAGGGGACAGGACAATTGCACCGCATCAAAGGGAGGATGGATGGGGCCATGTACCGTCAAATGTTGAGTGAGAACCTCCTTCCCTCAGTCAGGGCATTGAAAATGGGTCGTGGTTGGGTATTCCAGCATGACAATGATCCAAAACACACGGCCAAGGCAACAAAGGATTGGCTCAAGAAGAAGCATATTAAGGTCATGGAGAGGCCTAGTCAGTCTCCAGACCTTAATCCCATAGAAAATCTGTGGAGGGAGCTGAAGGTTCGAGTTGCCAAACATCAGCCACAAAACATTAATGACTTGGAGAGGATCTGCAAAGAGTAGTGGGCCAAAATCCCCCCTGAGATGTGTGCAAACCTTGTGGCCAACTTCAAGAAACAGCGTACCTCTGTGATTGCCAACAAAGGTTTTGCCACCAAGTACTAAAGCACGTTTTTCAAAGGGATCAAATACTTATTTCCTTCATGGAAATGCAAATTAATTTATAACTTTTTTTGAAAGGCATTTTTCTGGATTTTTTTTGTCATTGTTGTCTCTCACTGTTCAAATGAACCTACCATAGAAATTATAGACTGATCATTTCTTTGTTAGTGGGCAAACTTACAAAATCAGCTGGGGTTCAAATAATTTTTTCCCCCACTGTATCTTCAAGGGAGCACTTATATTATCCAGTTATTACTTGGCTTCTCAGGTTCTCTTACCTTAGTGTACCTGCACACTATTATATAATAATAATGGAGAGGACAAACACGAGGACCTGATTTACAGACATACTTCCTTTATGGCTGTAGTGCAGCATCAGCTAACTGAAGTCTGATGAATTAGTAGCCTGACGTCCTGCATTTAGACTGTTCTTATTTGTTCAAACCACTTATAGTTGGTGCTTATTATGGCAGTATTTTATTTCATATTCAGTCGCATCTTATCATTCCCTTGCAAACAACATGGCTCCAAACGCCTACGTTAAAAGTCACTGCCACAGACAATGAAAAGAAAAGAACAGGAACTTTTTTTTTTTAAGAAAGACAGATGAAAGAAATGTTAACAATGTTTTGCTCTATACATACATTTATCGTCTGTCACAGCCAGCAGACTCTGTGCTGACTGTTGTCCGCTGGGGTGTTGACACATGTACAGACCCTCATCAGACTTTTTCACCGACAGGATCAGCTTTTCTTTAGACCCATGCCCAATGAAAACACCATCCTGGAAAAAGGTAGCATTGAACTCTGACGTTGACTTGGCGTCATATCTTCCTTTGTAAAGACAGCGAAGTGTCACTTCATCTCCCACTGCCACAGGAAGTGCAGGACTTTCCAGGATCACATTACCAGCTGAAACATAAAGGAGTAGTACTACTTAAAACTGTTAAATATTGGATGTATTTAATCAGCGATGGACAGCTAGTAGGCGAATCTTTCACAAAGAAAATAAAAATGCACAAACACAGTCTGTTAGCGCCAATTCTCAATTTGTCTTTCAAAGAAGGTCTAGGATCATTTTAACTGTTTTTATTGTCCTAACAATAGTTGAATTTATACTTCGGCTTGTGCTGCAAATTATGAGTTACATTAGTTAAATTCAGTGTGTAATAATGCGGCTGCTGCCCTTTAAAATGTAGAACACGCAAATTATTTGCAGTGAATTTGTCAAACACTGACAAAGAAAGTACAAACACACCAGTGACAACGATGTTAAGGATGTTGCTGTGCTCCTTCCCTCCCTTTGACTCACACCAGTACTGTCCACTGTCTGACTGGTAAGTGTCCTTGAGGGTGCAGGTGGACACCCGTGGGTCTCCAAACCCACCCTTGCATGGCTGAGACGTGTTAGAGGAGGTGTTTCTCCTTATGGTCCCGTCGAAATCACAGGTCAAGGTCAGGATTTCAAAGTGGAAGAACTGCAGTTTGTTGGGTTTGATGCTCAGTGAGTCAACTGTTGCTTTAAAATGAAAAAAACATAATTTTACAAATATCTGTTTATCTACTTACTTTAATTGAAAGCACAAGACACACCAAATCATATGTGCTTTGACAGACCGACTGCTCAGAAATGTCCTATATCCATCTCCATGCTAACAACAACTAAACAAGGATGAACAACCTCCATGAAGCAATCAGTAGAATTGCTGGAGCTGCTTTTTTACTGCAGACATTCAGCAAGATTTATTGTTTGAGTAATCAATGTCATAGAACATATTTGTCTCTCAGATCCAGATCTAAATAACTAGAAATAAAAACTGAAATATTGCTCTCTTGCTTCATAGTATTTGATGTCAAACCCAAATGTCTACTGCAAAAGTAAAGGAATTGGTCTCATTGTTCCAATACTTTCAGAGGGGAGTATATACTGTCCCTTAATTATAGAAGCTTTGAAAAACTGTCAATATTGAATTCAGCATTACAAGCCGCAACACCGTCATGATAATTGTGATGAAAGCATCTCATTTCTGCACAAAGATGCCGTTAGTCAGTGAAGAGCTCATGAATGAGACTTTAAGTAAACAAGCTTAATAAAACACTCAACTTACACAGAGACAAGGCAGGAAAACTGTGCAAAAGTCACTTACATACAGTATATGTAAGTTTAGTTCTCTTTAGTTCTCTTTATTTTACTTACAGTTATTTGTTTTGTCTTCATGTTCTTCCGGGTTTCCAGTTGTCTTAGCTGTCAAAAACAGAGGAGATATTCAGGAAAGATCAATGCATTTCAAAACAGGGTTTTATCATCACTCAGGATTATTAGGACTTTTGAGAGTTTTTTCTAAGGCTGTTACAGTAAGTTTCAGTAATTGCTGAAAATATTTTACTTAATCCATCAGTAGTCCTGCACTTGAGTTCTCACAATTTCATAGCTATTAAACACAAAAAGCATCTGCAGGTATAAAACATGTCTCAGAAGAGACGTAAGGAAGAATTCTTACTGAATATTGTAAAACCTTAATCTGCAGTTACAGCCAATCAATGGAGGTTCAATCAAGTCATGAATCCAATGATTTTTTTCTCAGTACTGTGAATATCTAATGGGTGGGTTTTGGTTAAGTTTAGGGAAGGATCGTGGTTTTGTTATTACAAAAGATTTATTTGTTTCGTCAAAGTGGTTCTTTAATAAACAAGACGACACAAATGGCAAAAATAAAATATGTTATTTTCAAGAGTTTACAGATATATTCAACACATTTGAAACTTGTTAATTACCTAAAATAACAACATATTCTTACAACATAATCTGGTGTTTGATTGAAAGCACAAGACACACCAAACAAAATGTGCTTTGACAGACCGACTGCTCAGAAATGTCCTATCTCCATCTCCATGCTAACCACAACTAAACAAGGATAAACAACCTCCATGAAGCAATCAGTAGAATTGCTGGAGCTGCTGTTTTACTGCACACATTCAGCAAGATTTATTGTTTGAGTAATCAATGTCATAGAACATATTTGTCTCTCAGATCCAGATCTAAATAACTAGAAATAAAAACTGAAATATTGTTCTCTTGCCTTATAGTATATGATGTCAAACACAAATATCTACAGCAAAAGTAAAGGAATTGGTCTCACTGTTCCAATACTTTTAGAGGGGAGCCTATGCAGTCCCTTAATTATAGAAGCTTTGAAAAACTGTCAATATTGAATTCAGCATTACAAGCCGCAACACCGTCATGATAATTGTGATGAAAGCATCTCATTTCTGCACAAAGATGCCGTTAGTCAGTGAAGAGCTCATGAATGAGACTTTAAGTAAACAAGCTTAATAAAACACTCAACTTACACAGAGACAAGGCAGGAAAACTGTGCAAAAGTCGTAGGCCCCCATCAGCTTTGCTAGTTTTGCAAAAAATGCACTAAAAATACATATTTATTTCTACATCTCTTTAGTAACATATAAGCCAATACCTTTGCCAAGTCAACATTTAAACTCCAAGGACAATAAAATATTAATCAAACAAACAAATGAAGTAAATAAATGAATCAGTGGAACTTTTTAAAAAGTCAGTTACTTACACAGTATGAGGCAGAGTAACACCAACGCCGTGCTTGCTGGATGCATTTTCAGGTCTTCTTCTTCAGCACCTTAATCCTGAATTTAAATGAAATTAGAACAGAGAGACAAAATAAACGTACTGATAAGTTGATAACACATGTGCTTTGAAGGAGTAACTATAGAATGGATTACACCACCAATCAGACTTATTATTTTGTACAAATAACAATTTTCTGAAACCTCTTTGTAACGGTCTGTATTTCAGATATTCATTCTGGATCCATCTAATCCTGGTTTTTACTTAAACCATCACGCCTGGTACCAGACGTAGATGTAGACAATCAAATTTAAAGATACAAAGTGATTTGGCTGGACAGACAAACTGTACAACGTCACACACAGACATGCTGTCCTCCCAATGACGTCATGGACTGTTCGGCTGTCCTCCGTGCCTTTACTTTGAAAATCACGGGTTTGTAATTCAGAAACCGAAAGAAAAAGTCCAAGTTTAAACAAACTCGGTAAAAAGAAAAAAGACTCAGTTTTCTATTTGTGAACCGCCGACGTTTGTGTTACGAACCGGATCGTGTCTTTACTCATTTTCATTTCCGTCAGTTTAAAAAGAAGAAAAGCCCGTGAAACCCGCAATATTCCACGTTAAAATAAAACACTTCGTATAACGGTTTCTGAAAAATATAATAAAATACAAACTCCCATCGTTTCTAACGGCGTCTCATAATGTCCGACGTCAGAGAAAATCACGGACCTTTTCCTGGATCGGAAACCGGAGTTACTGCAGCCAAGTCCGAGCATTTTTCATAAGCCATAAATAGTAAACAACACCGATTGGTCCAGCTGTTGAACGCTCCTTTTCCAGCTGGTCTCCGTTGGTCTTCAGTCCCTGAGGTGCCAGTTGTCCTGGAGACACGTGAAGACTGACTAAACTGATCCGGACCGGTCCGGGCTCAGGGACGGACAGGTCTCGTGCCAGAGAACTGTAGAACTGTGGCTGCGATGTTGGACAGAGGAGAGAAGAAGAAAGAAGACCGGGAATTCTCACCAAAAACAAAAAGTAAAGGAAATAAAATGTCAAAGAAAAGTTGTCAGTAGGAAAATCTTAAAACTAAAAGAGGAAGATGAAAACATGAAGCTCAGTCCAAGTGAAAAAAAAACAGTTGCAGAATTTCTGTGGGTGTTGCCTTTACATTCAACAGGAAGTTATCATTAACTCCTGGATCCCTGCTCACAAATCTCGCACCTACATTTCCTCTGAACCAATAACAATCACAGAAACGTTCACACATCACACATCACTAACAATCTCAAATGGAAATTGCTTTGTGATTACATCTACAAAAAAGCCAATAAATATTTTCTCCTCAGACAACTCAAAAAATTCAAAGTTAAGCACAATATTCTCCTCCAGTTTCACAGCCATAATTGAAAGTATTCTCACCTCTTCAATAACAGTCTGGTATGGGAACTTGGATTCTCAGTCACGTAAAAAACTATAGGGCATAATAGACAAATCATCTAAAATTTGTGTATTATAGTGAGGCAGCACTGCATAAAACCATCATTATGAAGATGAACGCACATGTGAGTCCAGTGCATGATGCAAAAACAATGGAGGCTGTCCTTGAAAGTCTGTAAATATTGACATGTTATGATGAGTAATTTTCAGCAGATTGTTGACAAGTGGGTGAGTATGTGCAGCATATTCCAAGGAAACAGTACAGACGTGAATGCTTCAGCACAAGAGTGAAGGGAATCAAGTGGCTTGCTGGGATGTGGAGGGGTCTTGGTTTGCTCCACCTGTCCCCTTAGTGCAAAGAGTCACTGAAAATTATTACACGGATTTAAACATTTCTGTCCTGAAAGAGGAAGTTTCCTCCAAGCTGAAAGTGTTCCCATCCACAGAGCACGAGGTGTATCAATAATCAGCCACAACATTAATACTACTGGTCTAAATAATGTGGCGGACGAGGGTCAACATGTTCTCTCCGAGTAATTCAATGTCAACGGCTTTACCAAACCGCATAGTGCAGAAAGTGTGAAAAGACCTGCTTTCAGTATCAATAGGAGCACAGCACTTTCTTTTAGGTGGCTGCTTGTCTCTTTAAAGATATTGTCTTTAAGTCTGACAATTTTGTGATGCTCTTCTACAAAACCTGGAGACTGACTGCAGACCCAGTCAGAATGACCTCCACACCATTGTTTTTCACAAGTGTTTCCTATTCCACTTATCACATAATCCATAAAATGTACGGCTCTGTCAACAACCAGGGAGGTAGCATGAGGTTAGTTGAGTTTAAAATAAGGGTTTTGCAGCACTATACATTTAGCAAGTCAAAGGAAACTTATTATGCTAAAACAGCTGTTCAACGGCAGGATCATGACACTGCTTGATTTTCAAAGCATTTCACTCACAGAGCATGAAGCAGGCGGACGTGATCGCTATCATTTCAAATCTGCTCTGAGCTGTGTTTCTACCACATCCCCACCCACCGTGTACAGGACGTTAAGTAAGTTTTTGCTCAAAAGCATTTTTAGTCTAAGCTGCGTATACATCTGTCCTGCTGCTATAACACTTTTCCCGTGCAGCACCTGTGCCAGAGACTTTCATGTGAAGATCAAACTCAGCCTCCTCAAAATAACAGCAACCGAACACTCAGCAACCTCCTCCCAATATTTGACTTTCACATCTTGACGTTTAAAAACACGTATCTCCTGCTATTTCTTGTACTTGCATCTCATGAATATGAAACACTTAGGAAACACAAAAGAAGATCAGAAGATCAATTCTGATTGAAACGTCTTTTTTTACTCTCTTGTGGCATTTTGTAAGAGAAACTTTCCTAGAAATTAAGCAGAACGAACATCGCTTGTCTCCAAACAATTCTTCAGCTATTTATTATGTTGATTGATTGTTTGATACTGAACATATCAATAAAAAGGTTCAGAATACTATATGTTTTTCTACCAGAAATAAGACATTTCAGTGAAGTAGTTGTCTTATGTCTACCAATCAAAAATGTGAATGTGCTGTGCTTTGCGTCAGGCTGCAGTGCGACAAGCTATTGTTCTCGTGACAATGTGTTATCAATGTGTTGACCAGAATACCACAAACAACAAGCTATTTAAATGAACAACAACATGAACACCTCTGACCATCCTATCCACACATCCAAAAAGAAACATATAGTGTTATACTGACTGCTATTTCATTTAAAGATGAAAAGTATGTTTTTTTTAGCAGTGTACTCAGGTAATAATGTGCAACCGGACACAGTATCTTTTCACTTCCCTTTTTTTTCTGTCGAAAGTCGAAGCTGCAGTGATGGCGAACAGACGCACCCTGATTCTTTTTGGATTCTTTTTTCTGTTTGTTGCCGCAGCAGGTAATAGTCTCTTATTAATTACAGTTCTATAAGTGTTTAAATCAGTTGTTTATCGCTTAAATCTAGGGTAATCCCATTTGTGTCATTCTGTGTATTTTCAAGTTTGCATTCAGGTTTCTACTACAATCAGTTTCCAGCTACAATTCTGTGCGTAATGCGCTTTGTCCTGTTAGTCCGGAGAAGAAACGTGATTTGTGCCATTTGTTTTATAACTACAGACACAAGTTTGTTTGTCAGTGAGTTTCAGAACCTACAGAAGAGCTGTGTGTTACACACTGTAACACACAAAAAATTATATAAAAATACGTTATTATGGCCCTCACCTTACCTGCGGTCGATTGAAAGTCCAGTTCGGAAACTCTTTGAGTTTAGATGCGTAATCCTGCATTTTGTCGTTCGCTTTTCGTTGTTCAGTCTATCAGCGCTAGTAATTCAAATGAGGGTAAAGCACAATGACCACAATCAAAATAAAATATCTTTACGAATTATAAAATATTGACAACTAACTCACCAATTTTCCTTTTTGTCATTTATGGCTTCATACAATATATTTTTACTGTACTATTTTGGAGAAATGTCAGATTTTCTAGTTCAACATGTCATTGAAAATATTCCATCTTCTATGATTTTTGCAGCTTAATAAACTTTGGAACATAATTCTAGGATAAGATGCTCATATTTATATCCTACATGACCCTGACTATTAATAAACAAAGAATCATATCAAGAAAAGAGAGAAAAAACATCAATAATATTAATAATAATAATTTATACATTGTATTTAAAAGCGCCTTTTATGACACTTATAGTCTCTGTACAGATAAAACAAAACGGAAGATAGGTCAAGATAAGATAAAATTCCACAGTTGGGGTGTAGAGCGACTGAATGAAATGTCAATAGAAATTTTAAAGCTGTCGGACAACTATGCAACTATGTTAAGAAAATACAATATGATTGTGTTTTCTGAGGTTGGGTTAATCTTATGGAAAACACTGCCATGACTGGAAATTGAGGTATGTTTCTTAACAACCTTTGCACATTAAATTGTTAGTGTTATGATTCACTCCACAGCCTGTAGCCAAAAAAAGGGGGAAAAGTTATTTTATGTAAAAACGTTTGTATTTTAAATTACTGATAAAGCTTTTATTTTTTGTGCGGTCACAGGAAATTTTGAAAAGGTAACTTGCCCAAGAAGTCAAGTTGAAGCAGCAGCTGGAGAAAACGTCACCTTGCTCTGCCTCCTTCACCCTGATGAAATAGAGTTCACAGTAGCGGAATGGAAATTCAATGGATCAAGCTCTGTTGTTGCTTACAGAAGTGGAGGCATTTCTGAAGATGATCAAGCACCACTGTTCAAGGGCAGGGCAACGTTTCTGACAGACTCAAAAAACAACATTTTTTCTGTTATAATTACATTATTTAATAGTACTTATGCTGGAACATACCGCTGCTCTGTTCGGAAAAAAACACTATTTTAGGTGACTGCAGAATTAAGGTCATCATGGGTAAGTAGAACAATCCTGTCCTAAATATTGCATTCCCATACCTTCAACCACAGCAAAAGTAATTGTAACCAGATTATGTTAACATTATAAGAATATGTTGTTATTTTAGGTAAATGACAAGTTTCAAATGTGTTGAAGATATCTGTAAAATCTATGAAAATAACGTATTTTATTTATGCCATTTGTGTCATCTTGTTTATTAGAGAATGTCTAAAGTCTTTTATAATAACAAAACCATGATATTTCCCTAAACTTTCCCAAAGTGGGTTTTTTTGCCTTAACTTTAGGGTGTTACACTGTTTTATACCTGCAGATGCTTTTTGTGTTTAATAGCTATGAAATTGTGAGAACTCAAGTGCAGGACTACTGATGGATTAAGTAAAATATTTTCAGCAATTACTGAAACTTACTGTAACAGCCTTAGAAAAAACTCTCAGTAGTCCTCATAATCCTGAGTGATGATAAAACCCTGTTTTGAAATGCATTCATCTTTCCTGAATATCTAATCTGTTTTTGACAGACAACTGGAAACCCGGAAGAACATGAAGACAAAACAAATAACTGTAAGTAAAATAAAGAGAACTAAACTTACATATACTGTGGTTTCTCTATATTTTGCTTGACTCCAATGAAAATCAGCAAAACAGAAAAACTGTATTATAGTGAAGGAGTTTTTACTGTTATTAGAATCACGTCTTCAATCTGTGTCCTGTCCTTGTGCTGTGCTTTTAGCTGAAAGTCCCTCCACCAGTCTTGGTCCTGGAGGCACGGCCGGTGTTGTGATTGCTGTTGTTATTGCTGTCGTCTTGGTTGCTGCAGTGATCTATTTAATTTTGAAGTTCAAACATAAAAGTAAGTCAAATCACTTTCATAGTTAAAGTGTTATGCAGCATTTCTAAAGACACAATCTCTGATTCTCATTAATACCACACTATGAAAGTAGAATTACCTCCCTGGTTGCCTCCAACAACTAGTCCAATTGCAGTTTACTTGCAGATTTGTCCAGATTCCTTCTGAATTCAAAAAAGTTTTTAATTTATTTTGATTAAATATGAGTTTATTATATGATAGTCGTAATCTGATGGTTATACAGTATTTAAGTTAAGTAGGACTCAATAGGGAGAGAGAATCCAGAGACACTTGCAACAGAAGGTGACGAGGGAACAAAGAAAAGTTAGTCCAGGATAAAGGCCAAACACAAACAGAATCAGAATTATTTATTAATGGCCACACAACAAGTTGCTGGAATTTGCTTTTTGTACAGCATGTCAAAGCTCACATGGACTGTGTCAGACAGATAACAAATCAACAATAACAATCCAGACAGTCCTCACAGACAAATATACATCTAAACATCTAGTTAAGGGAAAGTTATTTTAGTTTATGACCCAGATTATTTTCCTTATAGCAGAGGGAATTTAAATATTGTTGAGCCTTTGTGATCTTGCAGTAAGGGCCTGTAGCGCCTCCCAGAGGGCATTAGAGTGAAGAGCTGATATGCAGAGAGGAGTCAGACGTAATTTTTGTTGCTCATTGTGTTATGCTTTTGTAGAAAAGTGTTTCTATGGATGGAAGCGTGTGACCACTAATTTTAGATGATTTGTCTGTTATGCGCTGTAGTTTTTACGTGGCTGAGAATCCAAGTTCCGATACCAGACTGTTATTGAAGAGGTGAGAATACTTTCAATTATGGCTGTAAAACTGGAGGAGAATATTATGCTTGACTTTGAATTTTTTGAGTTGTCTGAGGAGAAAATATTTATTGGCTTTTTTGTATATGTAATCACAATGCAATTTCCATTTGAGAAAGAAGAACAACCCTGGTCGTTATTTAGGTCACACATTTAAGTCTAGCAAATAAATATTCAATATAATTATTATTTTAATTATTAATATAATTATTGTCTTTTCACAGAAACACCACTTTGGTGATTAGTCAAATATCCCTGGTCTTCTATATAAGATTTTAGTCTCTCTTTTACAATTTCTCCATTTATTTAGATGTTAATGCAACAGGTTTACATATCCTGGGTTATGTCATCTTTTCCTGGCGAACCGATCAGCACGGCAACAGCCTCTTTCCAGGTTTGTGGCAGTTTCCTGCACCAGTCATATTCTTTACATAACAAACAACCTTTATTCGTCACTGAGCACATACACATTTGAACATACATCCCCTTGAGGGAGCAGAGGGCTGCCATGGCTGGTGCCTGGGTGTCTTGCTCAGGGACACACCTGGTGGGGAGGCTGGGGATTACAGGTGAGCTGCTGGGGATCCCACGCTTCTTGTCCCATAAAGTCAGGAGATATGTATCAGCAATCTGCAGAGAAAAAACGAAGATGTCCCAGATGTGGAGATGATCACACAACTGATGAATGTAAAGGCAACGCCCACAGAAAATGTTGCAAATCTTCCTCTTTTGTTTTATTTTTTTTCAGGTTGTCTTTGGACTGAGCTTTACTTTTTATTTTCATGTTCTATTTGTTCTCCTCTGTCCACGAGAGTTCTATTTGTTCCGTCCCTTGTCCGTCCCTGAGTCCGGACCGGTCCGGATCAGTTAAGTCAGTCTTCACGTGTGTCTCCAAGACCAACGGAGACCAGCTGGAAAAGGAGCGTTCACTATTGTTGTTTACTATTTATGGCTTATGAAAAATGCTCGGACTTGGCTGCAGTAACTCCGGTTCCCGATCCAGGAAAAGGTCCGTGATTTTCTCTGACGTCGGACATTATGAGATGCCGTTAGAAACGATGGGAGTTTGTATTTTATTATATTTCTCAGAAACCGTTATACGAAGTGTTTTATTTTAACGTGGAATATTGTGGGTTTCACGGGCTTTTCTTCTTTTTAAACTGACGGAAATGAAAATGAGTAAAGACACGACACTTGGACCTTTTCTGTCGCTTTTTGAATTACAAACCCGTGATTTTCAAAGTAAAGGCACGGAGGTAAGCCGAACAGTCCATGAAGATATCCTAAAATAGGAGATTATCGTCTCTCGTCTCCAATGTCCTCACCATAACGTCATGTACATGCATGTAGTGATATGTGATGATTAATGTGAATCTCTCTGCACAAATAGCATAAAAATTGTCATGATTCATCCCCTCATTTCCACTTCCTTGCCTGGACTTTTATTTTGTTGCCTGTTTCCTTCCTGCTCTGTGCCAACTTCACCACCAATCACTGGCCTTGATTGGTTTCACCTGTTCCTCCTGCCTCTTTAGACCTCACCTTCACCACAGCTCGCTCATAGATTTCTGATTTTGGGTTTTCAAACTTTGGACTGTTTAAGAGCTGCGTGCTTCTGGAGAACCAACCTGTGACCTGCCACTCACCTGGTTCTGTAAGTTCCAGTTACCTGTTTCTCACCCAGTGACTCCAGACTGTTGGTTTGAGCGCTCTCATTAAAAGCAGTAGCCTCCTGACTTGTTGTTTGAACTTTTATTTCAGGGATTTCTGATTTTGGGTTTTCAAATTGACTGTTTATTCTGGAGAACCATCCATATTGAATATCAACCTGGACTACCATTCCCGATTGTCATCCTGTGCTGGGGATTTGGGTGTTGGGTTTTGGGTGTTGTGTTGGTCTGGGGCATTGTGGGTGTTCGGGGTTTTGGGTGTTGTGTTGGTCGCCGTGGGGAATGTGTTTCTCTGTGTGGGGGATATTGGTTGTGTCTGTGTAATGCTTGTGTGTCCTGACCGGCCTGTGTAGTTGCGTTTGTTCCTGTCTGTGTGTGAAATAAAGCTGGCTGTCTCCGCAGCCAATAAAAGACAAGAACTGGGTCACCTGGTTGTCTGTCTGCCAGCATGAGGCACTTGGGGTCTTGCGGTGTATGGGGCACGAGTAACCTCCCTCCACCTGGGGTAGTGTCAGGGTCGGGTTAGCCTGCTAGCGCCCAAGCTAGCCGCTAGTTAGCTGCACCAGTTAGGCTAGGCTAGCGTAGCTCATGTTCCACTACCCGCAGTGGCTGCCGCACACCCTGCCATGGTGTCCGGCACTACAATATATAAATTATTAATAAACTTCCTCAACCTTCCTCCTATATTCTGTGGTTCCATAAAACAAAAATTGGATAAATGCCATATTCACAGAAAAGCAGTGTCAATGATTGTCATTGATAAAATAAAGATTTGTGGACAAATGTAAACTCTACATTAATTTTTTTTTTTTTTCACGAACACAAAAAGCCCTTGTCGTATAGTTTTCAGCATTTCTTTCTGCCTTTTTGTTCCTAGTTATGCCTCCATTGCTTTCACCTGTGTTTTTCTCCATTTCAGCAGCCAACAATCTCCACATTGTTGGATCACACAGTATTGTGTCTCTAGCCTTTATGTATGTGGTCTTGACTTCCTGGAGCCAAACCAAGTTTTGGACCTCAGGCCTGCCCTACTTGCTTCTGTGCTTCTCTGTCTACTCTGACCCCACTGATGACAAACCCCGACTCTGATTAGTGTTTCTGGCTCTTCCTCTGAACGCCTGCAACTAATCTGCTGGTCCGGTCTCCCCAGAGTCCCGGTTGAATGTTCTCCCCCCTCCGAAGCCCGTCTGTCATTTTCTTATCTCTATAATGGGAGCATTGCATTGTTCATCACATCACTATACATGCCATGTAAACTACTTTTAGTGTTGCATTTTGAATGACTTTAGATAAATTTACACACATTTGGATGCTACTACCTCATCTCTACCCACACTTTAGTGAGTAGAGGTGATGTTGGACACAGCCGTAGTGGGAACTAACACTGGCCTTGTCATCAAAGAGACCAAAAAACGTAATGTTTAATGTTCCTGCTTTTAACAAACCCACAGTTCCCCAGAAGATGCTTTTAAGCTAAAATTGAATTGTTCACCAGCTTTCCTTACTTGCAGTTACGGTTTTCAGGTTTAGGCAGATTGACTGTGGAGTAAAATTAAATAAGTTATATGCATTTGACAAGACTCATGCTTTATTTGGCAAAATGTTTTTTGGCAGCAGGACAGAAGTCGATGAACCTTAACACAATGACTTCAACACCTTATAGACTTCCTGTACTAAGACGTGATGACATGCAAGAATCACTTGCCAAAACCTCTCGTACAGCAAGACTGACAGGATGGCAATCCAATCCGCCTGCTTTATGCTCTGTGAGTAATTTTTCTAAAAATATATTTTGTATTCTGCTCTTGTCTTTCATCTAAGACAAAGTTCTTGAAATCATAGTTTTCAAGTTAAGCACTGTGTCTTGATCCTGTTGTGAAAAACTGCAGCATAATCAAAACGGTGTACGTCACAGCTGTCACTTCGTTTGAGTTGTTGAATGCATAGTGCTGCAAAACCCTTATATCAAACCCAAACATGTTAACTCTGAGTGTTGGCAGAGCTGTACATTTTAAGGAAAGCAATGAATTATTTGGTTTGTGGCTGATGGTGGAGCAGAAAGTCATCATGACAACATCTACAGGATGTAGAACATCACAAAGACGTCTGTAGCTCCGTCTGCCTCAGAGCCAACATCAATAGACACAAACAGGCGGCTGAAGTAAAGTGTCCCTTTGTCCCCTTAGACACTGAAGGCAGGTCTCTTCACACGTTCTACACGTTGTGGTTTGGTAAAGCTTGGTTTGTTTGTGTGCAATACTCACTACAAGGAGTAATGTGTTGCGGAGTTGAATATTTATTCAACATTTGCAACCTGCACATTTAATAACATATTGTTTTATGAAGTGTGTAAAAATTCAGCTCCTTTTGCAGTGCAGACTGGTAACAAAAAAATGTGGCATGTGATGCTATTTAGGATTTATTCTACAAGTTTCTCAAGCTCGAAGAGACCGTCCTTCAGCTGGTGTTATGGCGATAGCCTAGCAAATCATTAAAAAAATCAGTTGTGACTAGTTGGGTAGGGATCTGGTGACTGTGCAGGACAAAACATATGATTCACCTGACTCACTGACACCTTGTGATCAGGACAGCCATGTTTGATCGTTCTGGTAACGTGCAGTGACTCTCTGCTGAACTGCCAAGATCCCCAATCCACGCTGATCCAAGTTTGGTGTTAACTGAGTTTCCTCAGTATTGTTGTTGTAAATGTTCAGTCTTTTTTCTGACATAGTTTTCTGTTTTATTTTATTAATTTTATATTTTAAAGAGACACATGCTTGTTTGATCCATACATGCTTCATGGCAATTTGTTCAGAAAGCTCAGTCCATAAATTAACTGTTGCGTGGTGCATAGCACCTGGTCGGAGTGGGATTACAGCCCGTGGCCTTCTGCATCCCAACCCAGTGGTTTACCACTGTGTCACCACACGTGATTGTAGCTTCTGTCATTTGACTTTATCTAGTTTTAAAAAAGGAGCAGAATCCTCACATTTCTCCAAATTTAGAGTGGAAACTTCATTAATGATTTAATATTTAAATGGTGTATAGTCCAGATATTAAGCCCCTCTGCACAGCAAACAGGAAGTTGTTGCTCACAGATTCAGTTTTATGCATTTAATTCATGTGAACTCAAGCTGCACTCATAAACCCACGCTGTGTCCAAATGTTGTAGCTATTTTTGTGTTATTTTTGTTATATCATATGAAGCACAAAAATAAACTCTTTTAGTTCTGCAGGGCAACAACACTTGGACTTTTAAAACCACAGCGTGAGTTTAGGAGTGCAACTTGAGTTCACACGAATTAAATGCATAAAACTGAATCTGTGAGCAACAACTTCCTGTTTGCTGTGCAGAGGGTCTTGATAACTGGACCATACACGATTTAAATATTAAATCATTAACGACATTTGCAGTTCTGTGGACAGTCCCACTCTAAATTTGGAGAAATGTGTTTCTGCTCCCGTTTGACAACTAGATATTTAACAAAATGAAATGACAACCCACAACCAATGTTGTCAACAAGACAGATGTGAAAAAGGAAATGTCGCATCTCTGCAGAGCTGAAGAAAACAAAGCTCAGCTCTGCGTCACATATAGCCTATGTGGTCACATATACCTCTAACACGCACACAAAACTTGTGTGTTGGGGGAATCACGCAACCACACTCCTCCTATAATTACCAGAAAAACTAGTTCTCGCTGCTACCTGCAGGTCCTGACAACGAGCTGGAGCAAACTGAGCTGGCTGAGGGCACCTGGGCCCGGTCTTACTTTCTATAAGTCCCTGGCCTTCCTCAGACACAGCAGCTCAGCCCACACACACACTCTACTGATGGGACTGATGTTGACCTAGAAAACCGTGTTTTGTTATTTTTTGCTGTGTAGTTTTATTTATTACTCTTTTGTTATAATAAACCTCTTGTTTTTTGCCTTCACATCGCTCACTCCTTGTTTTTGTCATGGCTGTTTTAACCAGGTTGTGACAGTGAGTTACTATCCGTCTTCTTAAATTAAGAAGAACCTTTTATTCATCACTTCAGTCACATACATTTGCCCATACATGTTACAGCGAAACCTCTGCATTTTTAACCTGGTGGGTACAGGTAGGCTGGGATTTCCCACACCAGGGTTTGATCCCGCATCATCTGTTTTAGCCTCTGCCCAAAATATTTTTCTGATCAATTATTGTGTTACATCTCATCTCCCCATGACCCCACAGTGAGCATCATGCCCAACGTGTCCCAGTTCTTTCAGTATGAGGAAATCTCGCTGAACTGTGCAGGAAACTGCAGCAGCTTGATGGTGAAGAGAAACACGTCCACGAAGACTTCTCAGCCGTGTCAGAAAGGCTGGGCCGTGCCACATGAGTCCTCCTGCACCATTGAGAACGCCTTCCCATCAGACACCGGGGTTTACTGGTGTGAGTCTCAGCGTGGAGAGCGCAGCAACTCTGTCAACATCACAGTGACAGGTAAAACCCTACCTACGTTCAAGGAGCTGCTTCCTGGTTTTGATTACTGTTGCTGTAAATCAATAAAACACACTGACCAGTTATCGTTCATATTTCAGCTGGTACGGTGATCCTGGAGAGTCCTTCACTTCCTGTGACTGAGGGCCGTCACGTGACTCTCCGCTGTTTGTCTAAAAAAACAGACCATTCTGAATCTACGTCAGATTTCTCAGCAAGATTCTACAAAAATGATGATTTCCTGGGAGCGACGGCGGAGGGAAAAAAGTGTTTCTTGCTGTGACCAAGTCTGATGAGGGTTTCTATCGGTGTGAACACCCCTCAAAAGGAAAGTCACTGCAGAGCTGGCTGCAAGTGAAAGGTGACGTGATGACGACGCACATTTAAATGTTCTTTAAGTATGTGAATATAAACAGCTGATTAATGTTGTCTTCACAGATGGAGCTCCGCCCACGAGTGTCCCTGCCACTCCTCCTCCTCCTATAATGACAATGCCAAACCTGATTTGTACCATCATGCTCTTCATCCTGTATGTTTTAATAACGATACTGTGTATATACATATACCGGAGTTGGGCTCAAACTAAGAAGGCTTCACGTCAAAGGCAGTGATCATCTTTTATGTAGAGAAGGGTCAATTTTACACATGGCAACATCAAACCATCAAACTTGTCTGCTCAAACTAGAATTAAGTTAAAGAATTTCAGAAGCTAGTTGTCACAGCAACAACTATGATAAAACCGGTTGAATTACAGTAAATGCTACACCAGCCTCTGTGTTCTGTACTTTCTCAAGATGAGGCTAAAAATTAAATGTCTGGAACATGGAGTCATTTTCAGAAGAAAGAGTGCAATATTATTACAAATCCTGATTAAATGCTGACAAATATTACAGGGAATTAAGTGATGTACTGAACAGTTATTCAATCTTGAATTTATAAAAAGGAGCTCTTCTGCTGTCATTGAATATAAAAACAGGTTTCAACCTGTTGTTTAAGTCTATGAAAATGTCAAGTATTAATATGTTTGATATTAAGAATATTTTTATATTGTTTTTAATAAAGATTGTGATGTACCTAACGTGTCTCTACTGTGTGCTCGTGTTTACTGTCAAAAACATTGTACGATTTTTTGACCAATATATTGGAGAATCTTTAGTGTTGACATAACGATGGGACTAAATGGAAAGCTCACGGGTTAATGATCAGGTCAGCTGTAAGAGCTCCTAAGAAGAGACGGCTACAGAAACCCGTCCTTTCTCTTAGACATGTGTCTGAATGATCTTACACTGCGAACTGTTAGCAGTGTTACGATCTTGTTCGTCCACGTGATGGGGCTGTTGTAGCGCCACCGTCTTATCCACTGCCTGTCACAAACACTAAACATGTCATCTATTCACATCACACCGTTAAAAACAGAAGGTAGAAAGTAAAAAGGGAATCATGCAAAGTGGGGCAAATGGCAACAAATGTAAATATTTGTTCTGAGATTTGGAAATATGAAACAACATTAAAGTGAATATCAAGTCATAACACATTACTTACACGACTTTGACTTCTGGCTCCTTGCTCAACCCGTAAATTCTTTCCTAGCACCAAAGGTGATAAATCTACTCTGTTTATCACTGAGGTCATGTGAGGTGGTTCTAATGCTTTGGCCTCCATATATTTGAAATGAATGGTGGCCATAATGTTATGCCTGATTACTGTATAATCCCTTTTCACTTTTAATCCTCAACATACTGCAGGAGTGACATGCTACAGACGTACTCGCACTTTCAACATCAAGAAAGCGGCAAATCAGGATGGACAGGATCAAGGAGTCCTGACACGTCTGAAATCTCAGGTAGACAACTAAGTTCTAACCAAGGAAGCTAATGTGCAGGTGGGTGTAAAGGTGTTTAAGGTTATTTTGAAGCGGCACCTCTCTCAAGATCAGAGAGTGTCCACGGGCGACTTTTAATCTCAGCTAGAATGGTCTAAAGACCGGGAGCATCGTTTTGAAGCAGACTGTTGAGCCAAAAGAGGAAAAAAATTGGGTTTTTCTTGTCAAATGGCCAGAAAAACTGACATTGGTGGCAACTAGAGAAAGTTTTGCAGGCCTCGCAATAGAAATAAGGCTGAATCCATCCTGCAAACAGTGCAAAGAAAAGACAAGGAAGAAGGAGAACCACGTGGAATGGACTCAGCTTTGTGTCCTCGATAGCTGGGAAGACGTCGACAAAATAAAAACAGATGCAGAGCAGCAACACTGTGGATCCGACAGTAACAGGGATGGAGGCTGATTTTAAACCATCGATTATAATAAATACAGGAGGGAGGTTAATCATTAGGAAAGTGTTTCTTAAAGATGTGTGATAGTGTTTGAATGCATTGTTACGGTTGATTCTATGGAGATTAAAATTAACACGTTATCAGGATAGTGGAGTGAAAAATCAATATTTGACCTAGTGCTGTAATAAGGAAGTAGCAAGGAGGCCGTGCAGACGCAGACAAAAACAAGATGATGGGATCATAGTAATTAAATCTGTTGTTGTGTGAGACATAAACTAATGGTGCCAGGACTGGAGAAAGTGGCATATCAGCTGTAGGCTCTGAGCTATTTTTAATACGCAGATGGAAACGAGGGACTTCAATTTTAAGGCCTGTGCAGCTTTAGCAAAATAGAAACCTCTTGCGTTTAACATACTGTGAATCTCCCGAAGTCGCAACACTTTAAACAAACCCTGCATAAAAAAAGTAGTTGAATTGTGCAGAATTTACAGCAAGCTCGTTATTCATTCTGCTGTGAAGCATGTGAACATCGATGACATTAACCACTTCCTCTTTTGTTCCAAAGAGGAGAAAAAATATAAACAACACATTGCAATATGACAATAGTTCCCGGACTTGAATAAAGGTTCAACAGGGTAGTTAAGTCTGTAACAGGATGTTTAACATCCAGCTCTAATTCTGAGTCACTTACTTTCCACTTGTGCGTTTCCTGCCATTTTACCACATGCACCATGTCACACACCGTAAAACAAAGGTTTGTTCAAACCACACAACATCACCGCCTACACCAACTCAGATTAAACAGGTAGAACATTTTCCAAATAGATGATATCACTTACTTAATAATACATAAACCGTACACACATTTATGATAAAGTGAGCCCAGTTATGCCCAGATATTTAAAATGTTTGTTCTGTTTTTGGGTTTACACACGCCTCCGATTCTAGTACATGACCATGTGGATAATAAGGGGTTTTGTTCATGTTTTGTGATGTTTGTTGGTCTCCAGTTTCATTTCCCGTAGTAAGTGATTTGTCACATGTATTTACCGTCAGGGGATTTGTTGTTGAGTCATATTGTGAATGAACTAAGTCCCTGGGACCATGAACCGAAAATGTTGTTGACTCCCCACTGACTATGCAAAGCTGTGCCAAGACCAACAGATGCTTTTATCCAAAACAAGGCAGCAAACATCCAAGTGCTACGAGAGGAAGACGTATTTCTCATGAGATGCAAATGCGAGAAAGAGCAGAAAGCGAGTTTTAGTTTTTTTTAAAGTTAATCTGCATAAGAAGGTGTTTTCAGCATCGTCATCACGTCCACACAGTCTGAAACACGGGATCACGACACACAGCTGATTTCCTCCTCCACACATTTTTTTAACATTTAATTTCAGCTACTCACATTTCATAATAACATGCACAAGTGGAGATTTTGAGTTTCACTACATGTAAATCTATACAATCACAACCCTTGGTGCAAACCTCTTAATAATCTTAAAATTGCATTTCAGAGTCACGGCTGCATGTCAACCGTCTAATGTACGGTTAGACTCCTACTTAAACTATCCAAAATAACAAACGCAGAATGTTTTTATATCACCTTCACTGGTTGGACCAGTTTTCACTGACAAACCCTGATCAACATTCACATGACTTGAAGACATGAGAAAATGAACTGGCAGCACAACTAAAAATCCCCTATGATTAAAAATAGAGGTTTAGAGAATCTCTGGTATTTTTTTTTAAGTCTGAATTTGCTGAAAGAGACAGCTCAGTGTTACTGTGCATCGTTCATGGGAAATACCACATGAAATGGTACAGGGGAACATATCTGCTAAATATCTGTACTTCACACATCACTCTCAAAATTCAGCATATTAATCCTTTTGGTGTATAATGTAAACTATGCTGATTATACTTTTCAATTTTTACCATAGTTATTTTTAAACTGTTAGACTTTTACACGTTACAAAGCCTTTTTTTTCATGTCCTCAGCCTAAGACATACTGAGATGATACACACTGACTGGATTCAAGCCAACTGTTATAAAAATAATGTCAAAGTATTTAAAGCAAGTGATCAATCTATTCAGGTCTGTGACAGCAAAATGTGCAGAAACGTGATGCACAGATCCAAGCAGAGGGTGAGTTATAATAACTATGATAGTAAATCATCAAACGGGGCTTAAGGGAAGTGAAATAATTTGTGTGATGAAGGGGAACAGTTTGTCACTCGGCCCTGGAAGCTGCGATGTTCAAGGAGCTGGGGAATTAGATTTCACATTTGCAAAAAAACACTGGGGAGTAAAATGCATGAAGTTCTTCACAGTGAATGTAGAAATTCTACCATGGGGGTCTGAGGCTGCAGGAATTTTTGGCAGCTCCATGGTTTTTTTGCTCATATTGTACATGGTTCTACCAGAGAACATTGTTTTGATACTATCATGCATGTACTGTACCCACGTAGTGTAGCATGGGGTTATCCTTACTATGTTTACTATGATGTTAACTATGTAACATCATAATCCAGTGAAAGAACTCTGGTACATCTGGACTGCCAGTAGGTAAGTATACTGTGTCTGTATCATTAATTCAGTATCTCTGAATATGACATATTGCATAAAGATACGGGCACATGTCATTGTACCGTGTACATAGAATGGTACGTACATATACATGGCTGTACATATGCCATTTACTTTGATAAATGAAGGGAAATAATGGACTATGGCAAACATAAAATCCAGTAACTCAGGTTTTATTTGACATTGAGGACATATTATTGAAATATTAGATATAAAAGACAAAACACAAAAAAAGGAAGTTACTTGTATGAACAAATGTATGTATAGTTGTAAACATTTACACCAGTCATTCACATCACCTGGTGGTTCTAATGTTGTGGTGGCCAGTCCGCAGCTACACAGTCCCATTCTGAACATGACAAACTGCAATGGCCACACTTTCTTTATCATTTTATCTACTGTAAGATTAAACTAAACTATCCATGACATGAGTGTGACAGTATTTAGTCTTTTAAACCAGATTTTTCTAGACTACATTGATTAAGATCTTTTTGTTGTTGTTGTTATTGTTTTTGGGGGCCTATGGTTGTGCAAAGAAGAAAAGAACTGAATTTTCCTATGGATGTGAACGCACCATCTATGAATGAAGCAAAGTGTTTCCGCCCTCACCCAGTTAAAGCCCAGTCAGTCTGTGCACAGCTGCTCTCAGACACGGCAACTCTTTGGTGGGATTATGTCGTTTTTACTTTTTTGACATAAGTGGTTTCAGCTTTGGTTTTTTGGGCATGTATCATTGTCTCTTCCTGCTTCCTGTTCTGCTGTCTTGTTGTACAGGTGAGAACTTTTCATGGTTTCTTTGAATTCATTCACATCAGTGTTTGAGATAGAAACAGGATACACACTGTATTTTCTGTTTGAAATGAGCCCTGTGGTGTAATATTGTTCAGTTGTTTAAAGTAAACTCCTGCAGGTAGATTTATATTAATGCAACAGGAGAACAAATAAAATGTTGGAATAAATAAAAAAAAACTAAACACAATTGAATATGAATGAAAAACTGAAGATAGTTAAAAGGTCAGCATTGACAAACTGCAGGTTATTAACTACATTTTTATCACATTTTGATGCTAAATCGTGTTTTGGCAGACACACAGTGTGTTAGTTTTCTCCACCTGGTGTTTCTAAGATGCATGTTCTGCCTTGAAGCAATAACCTCAGGACAGTCTGGTGACTTTACATTCCACCAGTTTCTTTTTCTCTGCAGGATCCTAAAGGTTTGTTCACTGACTCATTCAAGTGCTTTGAGGAATGTGCTGTTGCTGCTGTTGTCAATGATAAATTATATACTTTATATTGTATGTGATTCACTATTACTGGACACTAACAAACATCAGACAGAACTTGTAGGACATTTTAAAAACTGGTGCTCAAACACACACACCAGCCTTTTTGGTTTGCTGTTTTCAGTCTAATTTTCTTAAACAGGTTAATTAACTCACAGCTTCTGCTCTTACTGTAGCTCAAGACTTCCTGCTATACTTGACACTTGAGTTGGACCTAAATGTGGGTCAGGCCTTTGGTCTAGACCAGTGTCTCACACATATTTAAGCTCAGGTCAGAGTGTAAGTACTTGACTAATGAGGTGCATCAGTAGAAGCAGAAGTACAGCACCTCACTCCAACCTTTTAATTTACATTCACGGACCATAAACATGATACTAGATTTAGCTTTAAGCTTTAAGTTGCATCATAGTGATGCAACATCGAAGCAACTGTTTGAAATTATTTTTATGTATATTAGTTCTAATGTATGATAATTGTGTTTACTCATATGCTTTTGGCCACGGTTCTGCACTTCCCTAAAAAGCACTATTCCACTGTTACTACTTTGACTACTAATCCGATGCTTATGTCACTTTTAAACATCTTTGCATTTAAGCCTTAAAAAACTTTGTGAAATCAGATTTCTCTGAATGTGTATGTCCATACTCTTCATTTTGGGGAACTGGCTAAAAGCTAAATACACATGAGCATTTTTACACATGGAAAAGGATTGAGGATTAATGTAGCTGATCCCAGATTTTGTTTATAAAAACTGAACAAGTTGTTGTTTTTTACTCTGTGGTTTTGTGATTCTCCTGAATTTCCCTGTGATGTAAACGTTCTTTGCGCATCTACCCTAGTCATCCAACATAAACTCTTGACCAATATACTCATAGTTTATTTTTTTTATGATAGTATTGTCTCCAGATGATTCAAGAATGTGCACAACATTACATTGCAACACAACAACTTTAAAAGTTACACCTACACTGTTGAACACACAGAAAAAAATCATCTAAAATGTCCACCCCCCCTTCAGATTTTATTTGTAAGGTGTGTCACCTTGGAACCATATCTCACTAGTCCTGTATCTTTCCATGTTTTTCCTTCATTCCACTGACATAAAAGAATTAATACAGGACACCACAAAAGCAGTTTTTTTTTTTTGAGAGAGATCCATATATAGTAGTGACAATGAGGGTGAAAGTGTTTTCTCAACTATAAAATCCAGTTTCCATGTTGTCTCAAAAAGAAACTATTGTTTTGTTGATGCAGTTGTACGTTCATCCGCTTAACCTGCAGCTTAAATATCAGTGCATGGCCCGGGGCCAATCCCAGCTGACATTAGGTGGAAATTTTGATGCCTTTTTTTTACTGGCTTGGACTTTAAAGCATGAGGAACTGCTAACTGTCAAATTTTTATTTTGGGGTTCAGGCTGGTATATTTCATGTGTGGGTGGATGTCCAGTGGTGTGACTGGTGTTTTACCCAGAAACAAATGGATGAGTCCCTTCACACTCAAGAGAGACAGATGATGGCTCAATGGAAAGATACTGGGAAAATCCAAGTTTGCACAACAAGCAGAAGTAGAAAACTGAAAGAAAGTAACACTGTCATGCATTGCAAACCCAGGAAGTAATTCTGCTGTGTGTGTGTGTGCACATACATGCCAACGACATCAGCAGGATCCCCACTGCAATGTGCAGCAATTAAAGAACAATTTTAGTATGACACAAGCTACTGCACATCTCAATCAAGTGTTTTTTAATATTTTAAATATAAAGAAAATTAACCCCCCCTCGCAGTTCACCAGCTGCGTGTGTCATGACATTTCAACATTTGTACAATCAAAGCCCTTTTAAAATGGTTTACGCTGTTGTTTTCAGGTGAATCCTTGGTGCACAGTCCATCCGAGAACATCTTAGCCTTTGAGGGTGGAGTTGTCATCCTGCCGTGCAGTTTCAATGTCAGTGCCAGCAATGACTTTCCAACAGTGGAGTGGTCCAAGGAAGGCCTGAAGCCAAACGTAGTCTTCCTATACCGAGATGGCTGTGAGACGTACGAGATGAAGAATCAGGCCTTTGAGTACAGGACGAGCCTCATACCAAAGGAACTGAAAAATGGAAACATCTCGTTAAGGATCTCCAACCTGCAGCTGTCTGATGCAGGGAGGTACCAGTGCATGAAGCTCTGGAGGAATGCCCCTCGGGACATCACCACAGTGGAGCTCTTTGTGGGTATGTGCAGTCACTTAAATAGTTTAATAAATTATATTTTCCATGTGTCCATTTCCATCCCCAGTGTACAGTACGAATGTGGTCTGATTATTGTTATGAATAGTAAATCAATTGATTTTCATAGAACTGGTTCTACAATTCCCCCGCAAAATTCCTGTTTTTCTAGGTGCAGTTTTTGAACCGAAACTCTCAGTGGTTTCCGTGGAGTGTGGAGGAGTGACTCTGCAGTGTGAGGCCAATTACTCGTTTCCAGAGCCTGAGATCACATTTCTCGATGATGAGGGAAACAAAATTCTTGCTGAAGAGCCAAGAAGCGACAAAGATGAAAGTGGAAGTTTCACTTTGAAAAGACGAATGGCTTTCCACTCTGCCACCAACAGGTTCATACACATTATTTCTCAAATCAATTTTTGCAAAATGTCATGTTTTCACTCATTAATTTGACCTGTAGTTACCACCAAAGCCTATGAAGCTTTGTCTGATGTTCATTACAGAGTCACCTGCAGAGTTCACCAGCCGAAGTTCAACCTGGTCAGACACACAGAGATTCATGTACCAGGTAAAGTGGAGCTGGTTTGTTGGTCACTTTAGTAACTTGCTGAAACCTGCAGAAATCCTGTTACAGTGATGAGGGCGTCACACGTTTTGACTTCAGGGCTCCTACATGTGCAGCAGAACTCACCAAGTTCGACCTTAAGTCAGTAGTACAAAGACTAATCATGTTTTCTTTATGTAATATGTATGTAAAGTCACTATGTCATCATAGTGTTTGTCATTTCAGCTGGCTCCATGAGGTCCTGCGTTCCAACCACCATCATAACTATTGGAGGGACAATTTTATTTTCTGCACTTGTTAGTTTAATGGGCGTCTGCATATGGAAGAGATGTGGCAAACCTGGTACGTCATTAACACCAAGATAACATCGTATTTGCCTCAAAGAGCTTGACATTTTGTAGTAAACTAATTACCACCACAAGATGGCAGATCATCCCTAATCAAGGAACAAGTCAGTATGACAAACAGAACAGGCCACTAGATACAGCCACCAGCCTTTTAAACATGCGGCATTTCATTCCCAATCTGCTCCTCTCTTATGACAACATTATGCCCGTAATTAATCACGTCTTAAATATAAGTGTTTAGCACAAATCTGACAAGACTATTATAAATTAAAAACAAGGATGTCTGAACCTAATGTTCTTCAATCCACCCAAAGAAGTGAAAGAAGATTCCGTAAATGTTGAGTTTGGCATAAAATAGCAACAATAAATTACAGCGATACAGCCAATAACTTGCACAAGTTAGTTCGCCAGCTCAGATATGGGATTTGATGGTGCAGGGCATCAAAAATAGATTATATTTAGTTTTAGTATACAGGAATTTACTGAATTTTTAAATTCAAAATCTGAATTTTATCAGTATTATTAATAAACATCAACTCAATTGTTATACTGAACCCAGCCTTGAAATACACACAACAGCAGGTACACTCATACAAAGTTGAAGCAGGAAGTAGATCTGTAATCTGTGATTGTTAAACCCATGATGAGGTAGCTGCTAATGCACGTCTTTCTGTATTCACGCAGTGGAGACACAATCGTGGCCAGTAACCAAGAAGCAATCTGACCATATTATAATTACTCATACCTTTGAACTTCAGGCGCTTCTGGAGCCTGAGGGTGTGGTTAATATCCACTGTGACCAGCATCAAAGGGAAGAGGATTCCCTCAAGGTAGAATCCGAAACAAGCTGCAGTCTAAACAAGAAAGTGACATCTCAGCTATGTCCTGTTTGGTAACATGAACATCCAGTGATTGTCTGCGATACATCTACATCCCCTACGGACGTCCCAGAATCCTGCAGCCTTGAGCCCAGTGACCACCGTTGAATAATAACCATCTCAACCCACAAAAAATCCATAACTTCCCCAGTTTACCCAAAACACGGCATTCAAAAGGAAAACGATGATCAAGTACCAAGGCACAGACGCTGAAGAAACCATCGCCACAACAGGAACCCAAAATACATAACAAGCACTAAAGTTAAGTTCTTGTTCAGCCATCTGTTCAAAGAAAAACCAAAGACAAGTAGGCAACGTTGGTTGTTCTTTTCTTGAGTCCTGCATCAAGCCCAACCAAACCTCATGAAAGACATCGCTCAGTGAACCCATCATCCGCCCACGGTACCAACCGACTGGCAAATCTGAACAAAGACTCAATCCTTAATCCTGAATACAAATAGTAAAATATACTTTTTAAACTGCTAGATAATAATGGCATAAGTCGAAACCCATGATTGATGGTTTGGTTTTGTAATTTAAACTGATCCTTTTTTTTATTAAGTATCTTTGGAGGTCTACCAAATCATGGCTGCTTGGGAGTGACGTGAGTAAAACCTACCTGTCTATCTGTGAAAAAGCAAGGTCTGACTGCCAATTTCCAGTGTTGGTGCTAAGTTATGCAAACTGGCTGTGGCTCCAGTCCCACGTTCATTGAACATCAGTCTTCTGAATGTTGGGATGTTTCTACACCTGATAACAACTCTCAGTCAAACAATGAGGGTATAGAACTATTTCCTAAGCTTCTGATTCAGTCCCCCCCCCCTCTGAACTACTTACTTCTTAGACCATGTAGTACAGAACAAGTTCATTTACAGACCTTATCAGTTGAACAGGACTATCAATAAACAACTAGTTTGTACTTTGTGGTTACAAACACTCTCACCTGGAGATGACGACTGTTTGCGAAGGTTGGTTGCGGTGCGTTTAAAGTTCCAAAGGAACAGTATAGGTGTACGTGACTGTAAATACAGGCTTTTTGTTTTTGATTATAATCTTGAAGTCACACGTGCCTCCCACCATTTCACAACCATCAACCAGATTTAAAGGTGCTTCATATGTAGGGTTCTCAATACTGGTTCTCAGTGCTACCCCTGCACTACTTACTGCTAATTACCTGAACCATGTGTGTTCAGTTAATGTAGCACTTGCACATCTTTGGAATGTGGAAACACAAAGTGAATAAGTAGATTCCAGCTTACAACTCCCTGAACACACCGGATCCAGGCATTTAGCAGAGGATTGGGCAGGGATAGAAAACAAGCAGAGCTAAGATTCTTTGGAGGCTCTACTGAAACAGTTTTGGATCATTTGCAATAAAAAAAACAAAAAAGAACTTTTGTCTTTTCTCTTTCTTTTGTTAAATAATTGACTGTTATTTATTTGTTTATTTGATGGGTTATGTGTCTTTAAGGTCACACTGAATCCACTTTGAAACAGAGGTCCGTTTACTGACTGACAGGGTCCTTGGAGGAGATGTTGTAAAGGCTCGAAAAAGTTTCACAACAGAAACATGCAATTTTCTTTTTTGTGGAATTGTTCTACATACTTTAAGCTCATGTTTAGAACCTGTGTTGTTGTTTTAAATTGTCCCCCATCATCATAGACGTCTAGTTACTACGGAAATGATTTTCAAAAAGCACAATATGGCCAGTTATACAGATTCAGAGCAAACTGATTCATTAGCTTGACGTTAAAAACTAGAATATCACTCAATGAAATCTAATCTACATGTTAAGCACAGATGGATTTTTGTACTGTAAAGTATGATGTGATGTCTGGGGTTGTACATAAAAAGTTTCTGTAACTTAACACTGTGCTTGTGATAAAAGTATTGCGGTTTTGTATATAGTGTAAATACTAGTAATAAACAAATGTATTATTTTAAAATATTAAAATTGTTATAACTTATTTCAAGCATTTCTGGCATTTATCTCAACAATGTTTGGTGGTTGCTCTGATAAAACAGTTTACTGTGATGTTTTGTCTGACAACCTCATGATTGTGGTTTGTTTGGTTATATTGGTAACCAAACATATGTGGGTTATATGTGGTATTGTAACTATATCCAGTTTGCAATGAAAAAATACTGGAAATAAACAAATTTAGACGGCGCTCACTTGATTCATAAAACACATCCCCTCCACTTGAGCCTATGATGCTTGTTTAATTTTTAAAGTTCTGAGGCTTTAACATTTTCTTGATCTTTGATCACATTGAAAAGTACAGTACTAATAAAGTCTGGTGCAAGTTTAATGACAAAACATGATTCAGTTTCATGTGAATTCATTATTTATGCGTTTTTGACTGTAAGTGGTTAATATGTGTTTTACGGCATAATTTGCATTTCACCATAACTTTGGTCATTTTTGTTTTTCCTTTGCATGTACTTTGATAAAGTGCATTGTTTTTATAGTTTAGCTTCAAGAAAAGTTGCTGAACCTACAATTACACCTATGGTTACGGTATCACTCTAGATTTTATCATGATTTTAATTGGCTGTAGATGACACGGAGGCAGTGAGGTGGCAGGATTTAAAACAAGGGAATTTTCCCAGCGACCTTGAACCTGTCAGCAGGTAGGTACCTGTCGAGTACAAACCTGATAAAGTTTATTGTCAGTCACACTGCACGGTGTGCTCTGTCTAATGAGTACCGCTGGGATTTTAGGCTCGTGTTTAGGATATTGCATTTCAAGGATGTCCAACTGTCTTCTCTTGGTTATTGCTGTGCTGTCACATTGCACAGGTAAGGAGCTACTTCTTTTATTGGTCCTTTTAATTCTTTTACAAATTTTCATAAACCATGTGTTACTATCAGACTATCATCTGAATAAGTTTTGTGTGGACAAAGAGAGCCCTGTGGCGTTCACAAATGTTTAGTACATGGTTTGATAGTTTTGCACGAGCTCGGGTGAAGCAGGCACAAGGAGTGTGTTCATTATTTCATTAGTTCATTAAAAGCATAAGAATGAACTGAAAGCACCGGCAGCAAACGTGATAATGGATGATAAAACACAAAGTTAAGGGGTTAAACTCAAAATCTGAGGTGGTGAAATTACAGTGCGTGCCAAAGAATATTGTAATAAACTCCATTACAAGTACCAACATGTTCCACATTTTTATTAAGTACAAGCAAATGTATTTCGAACACTACTGAATGTGAATGTGCATAAACGTCAAATTGCGTTTGACTTAGTCGAAAGATGATAATTCTGCAATATATTAATAAAAAAAAAGTCTGCTGCTGTGAAGACCTGCAAACAGAAAGTGCATCTTTACAGAATTCTGTGCAATAACGATACAGTTTAGTCTTTTTCTATTAGTGCAAACTGTTTTAATGTTTGCACACACAAATCTCCTGTTTTTCTGTGATGTGAACGCTTACATTCGATCAATGATGTGAATCTTTCCCATCATTAATATGTATAAACTGCCTTTTCATTAAGACACCCAGGGTCTGACTTTAACTCAAAACATAATGAATTTGGCCACTACTACTGCTACTACTAACACTAATAATATGAATATTATATATATAATATTAAAATTCTAAAGATGATAAATGTGGCAATATAGTAATTAATAAAAATATTTCTGCTGAAGTGCCACCTTACTGTATGTGATCATTTATTAGTCATTTACATTTTGCGTTGAAAATCTGCATCTGCAAAATGACTAACTTGTCAAGTCACTTGCCACTCTAGAGTTATTTATTAACTCCTGTATATGGAATATGATCCCACAGGTTAACAAGGCTGCAGGCAGCAAAGCTGTGTTCTAGTTTCAGTGACGTGAAACGTTTGCCAGATTGTCCTGTTTTATGCTCTCTTTCATTAAACTGTGGGAATTAAACGTGCCACTGCAGGTAAAACTCAGTCAGTGGATCTGTTGAACCTCATCTCAAAAGTGTAGAAAGGATTTCATAGTTTGGGGCACTATTGGTTTATACTGTGCTGTGCTGTAGTTACGTGTTCCACAACAAATCAACTGACCAGAAACCAGAACATGTGTGAAAACGAATCACTGTGTGCTCACATACAGTACAATACTTCATGGATGGGCCAAACCCCCAAAAAATAGAAAAACATTTCAGAAGCCAGCTGGTAAATTCTATCATCTTTTGCATTGTGGCACACCTTTAACATCCAAGTCGGATGCGTGGACGGATTTTGGAGACATTGGGCCTGTGCACAGATGTCAGTGACTCCCACACAGGACCTTAGACAGTTTTTGGTAGCAGCTTCCTGTCTCTTTGTATCTCTGGGAGTTGTTTAGGATCTCTCCTGTTTGTGTGTTGACTTTCCAACAAGAAATGGGAACAGTCACATTAAACGACTCCAGCTCAGGGAAGCCAGTCCATGATCCTTCCACACCCTCTCTGGTTTCTGCATTAAAGTATTTGGTGTGACTTGTCCTTTCGGAGTCACTGCCAACCCTACAGCAGGTATGCCAGTAAACCAGTTTTACCGTGGTAACACATGATGTCGCCGCCTTTATCTGTGAGCACAACCCTGAAGAAATTGGAGCACATGTATATTTTAAAAAAATGAGTGAGTGCTCAGACTCTTAGGGACAAGGTGCTGCAATCCAGCATCTGTAAAGGTTTTTAGAATAATAAGTTTTAGTTTCTTTAAAGTCATTTGAAAATAAATTATTTCTAATAGTGTTTGGTTCAAGAACAGTTGATAGTCGCTGTGATAACACAGTTTACTCATATTACTAATTTCATAAACAGAGGTTAAAAAACGGTAATATCACAATTACTAAATGTTTTAGTATATTCAACTTGGCACCATATAATTCAAAAGTTTCTACAAACAAAACACCTCACCCCCTTCGTTCAATGTTCAATGAAACAGAATTCTGTGCAATAACTAGAGTTTAGTGTTGTTCTGTTAGTGCAAACTGTTTTTAATGTTTGCACAAACAAATCACACTTTAACTCAAAACATAATGAATTTGGCCACTACTACTGCTACTTCTAACACTAATCATATGAATAATGTAATATAATATTAATAATATCAATAATATTTGTCCAGCTGGTACAGGAATTAGAGTTTGCACAGTCTTACTGAGCCAATAACATCTTTAAAGACTTGACCTCACACAAACCCATTGCTCAGCGGCACTATTATTCAGTCCCCATCGCACCACCACGCTCTTTCATGGTGCGCACACCATAATTGCCAGAAATCATTTGGAAAAGTTCCCATATAACATGAACAGGTTCATTAGATTAGTACTGCAGGTCAAACTGAGATTATTTTGTGTTTGACTAAACATTTGTGAGGTGGTCAAATGTGTAAGATGGATGTGTGAATTAATTGTTTTGTTAATCTGACATTCTCTCCTCAACTACAGCTGTTTGAGGGTGGAAGGGAGGCTGGGCGCGATTTGGCCTCGTTTCCTTAGAGACGCCAACACCCTGGGCAGACTGCCAGCCTACGCTCAGTGGTGACGCACAACAGTCACATCTATGGGCAATAAATTATGAACAATTAACCTGCATGTGTTTGTGTGGGGGAGGAATAGCTGCAGGAAGGCAACACAGACCTAAAGATGCAGCTGTCTCACATATTATACATTGACTGTGCACGGTGGAATTTTTGATGACGTCTGTTTGACCTACCTTTGCTTCAGAGCACGAGGAGCCGCTGGCTATTAGCCAAATGTTACGTATCTTTTTTTTGTTCTGCATTTTCTGCTGAACTTGCGCTTGTGCTCACAGGTAAAAAGCTGTTAACTGAAAGTTTCAGGAGCATCAGTGCCAGTATTTCGTGTAACTCGCTGCCCCCCTTATGACAGGTGTTTTACCCAAAGACATAGCTGAGTCAGTGCACATGACATAAGCTGTGTTTCATGCTTAATTGTTTAGATGGGCGAGGTGTGGTTTGACTTGTGTCTGAATTTTATTGCAGTTGAGGTGTTGACATTTTGACAGCACATGAAACCCAGACATGCAGTTTTCAGGTGGAGCCCATCACATTAATTGGGGTTGTTGGTGTTGATTCAATGGTTTGTTCCAGCCTTAAAGAACCACCCCTGTGTTTCCCTGCAACCACACACAAGGTTTCTTTGGAAAGCTTGTTTCTTCGTGGAATCAAAAAAGCTAATTTTCAAACTTAGGGTACAGGATTAGTGAAAGATTAAGGTGCGTTCCTCTACCCGGTAATCTGATTTCTCTGCCATGTATATGCACAACCAGGTTTCTAATCAGCTTTGATAACAAAAAAAAAACATGAAAGGATTAATCGAACACACAGCCAATAAAGACACACAGCTTGCACCATGTGTCATCATATACATGAAGTTACTGATCACATCTCTTCATTAATAACTAACATACAGTGTCTGGGTAATCAACCAAACCTCTAGGACTTTTGTTCCTGACCGAACCATTGCCTCAGCTTTGTTTTTTCACCACTAGGTTCAACTATTTTCACTTGCTGCTTTAGATCCTGTCTTTTCATTTCCTGTTCAGTTCAAAAGAAAACCCAACTATGAAAAAATGTAAGGATTTGTGCTGAGTTGACAGTGAGAGGAGGAATGATGAAAGAAAAATACAAAGAAGATAAAGCTCCAAAGGAAAGCACAGGCACTAATATACATATACTCAAACACGAGTGAGGGGAAAGTAACAGTGATAAGGGGTAAACAGAGAACCCAGGTGCACATTCAGGGGACAAACTGGTTGCTATAAAAGGAAATAGAGTGAACAAAACAAATCACCTAGACAAGAACGTTTGAGTCAAACAGGGGGTGAGCATATACACAAAAAATTGAAAATGAAACTATGCAAAGCTGTACACAATCCAATCAACTCATGGGGAAAACCATGGTCAAACAGTCGTTAAAACAGTGGCAGACAGGGACAAACAACGAAAGTAAAGCAACGAAATAATTGCTACAACAAAGGGGGTGACTGTGGTCCAGTACGAGAGCTGTTGTCTACCAACCCCACAGTTGCTGGCTCAATCCCTGGTTCCTAAGGTCAATTTTCAAAATGTCCTTGAGCAAAACACTAAACCCTAAACTCTCCCAGTGAGTGATGGCCAGCTGCAAAGGAGCATAACAGGGTGAATAAGAAGTAGTGCAAAGTTCTTTTTCTACCAATATGTAGAAAAAGAGCTAGATACACTTGACATACTCTGTATAAAAAGACACATTGCCTTTTATTATACATTAATATTTTCAGAGAATTTGGTATTAGTTAGTTCAAAGTTCTTCAAAGTGAGCGTTGCATAGCAGCGCCCCATCAGTGTGTGATGAATGGGTGAATGTGAAAGGGTGAATAAGAAGCAGTCTAAAGCGCTTCGAGGACCAACAGGTAGAAAGGTGCTGAGTAAGTGCAGAGCATGTACCAAAAAAGCTAAACTGCAATGAGCAGTTTTCAGCTTTTCAGCCTCACTAAGCAGCATCCAAACTGCACATTCTGCAAAAATTCAAGTTACGTAAATTATATTTAAATTGGTGCTTGGGAACGATCGGGACTTGAACTAAGCACTTTACAAAAATATTAAATATTTAAAAACATTAAAATAGAACAACAAAAACAATAACAACTGAGACAATATTGATAATAATTCATTTTACACTTATTAAGGCATCTAATGCCTGCTTGAACGAGTGAGTCTTAAGTTTGGATTAAAAATATTGAACTCAAATAATGAAATATAACACCAATATCAGAAAGGAAAAGAGTTCCACAGATTAGTCCGTGTCCCCTTTACGCTTTGACCTAGTTCTGGACACACCTTCTGAAAGGAAGTTCTGATGTGATAATCTGAGATTAAAATTTGCCACATGAATAGTAACCAGATCCGCCAAAGAACGAGGTGCCAGACCATTAAGGGCTTTAAAAGTGTCTTAAAGCAATTGAAGAGAACGCAAAACGGGTTTATGAGGTCAAGCTTGGACATATTGGTGAGCAAGGGTCCGCAGCATTCTGCACCAATTGTAAATGAAGAATCAGTTAACTGGTTAACTGGAACTGGTTAACACCAATATCCAACACATTACAGCTGTCAAGCCAAGTCAAGTCCTTCTGTGACAGAAAATATTCCATGTTGTTTAACTATTTTGCTCCTTTTCCTCAGTGCCTGGTTCATCTGAGAACATCTTGGCCTTTGAGGGTGGAGATGTCATCCTGCCGTGCAGTTTCAACACCACTCCCAAAGGCGACTTTCCAGACGTGGAGTGGTCAAAGGAAGGTCTAGAGCCAAACGTTGTCCTCCTGTACCGGGATGGGTATGAGACTGCCGAGATGAAGAACCCGGTGTTCCAGTACAGGACGAGCTTCATCTCAAAGGAACTGAAACATGGAAACATCTCTATGAGGATCTCCAACGTGAGGCTAACTGATGCAGGAAAGTACCAGTGCATGACGCTGTGGAGGAACCCCCCTCGGGACATTACAACAGTGGAGCTGGTTGTGGGTACGTCCAGTTCTACAATGAGGGTTTTCTGTGATGATTAATTTAGATACTTTCGTCACATCTGGTGTTTTTGTGTTCGTGGTCGAAAGTGACCAGCTTAGCTGTGCTGCTCTTGCTCTGGACTTCCTTTGATAATGACGACAGACCATATGCACAGTAGTAGGACCACATCTCAATAATAGACCGGAACTAAATTAAAAAATATAACATTTGCTTTGTTCAGATTTCTGTTTAAACAAATAATTTATTGTGAGTCATAACTTTGGTGATTTAAAATCTTCCAGTTTCTATGACAGAGTCAAATCTGTCAGTGGAAAATGTTTTGGCTGTTGGCCCAGGACGTTCTGAATGAAAACAAAAAAAAAGGAATACAGATAAAGTATCGTGTTCACTCATGTCTTGTAAACAGTGTGGATCCCAGTTATGAGCTATAATAACCCTAAAATGTTTCCTTGTTAAACTTTCCACTGTTTTTTTGCTCAGTAATTAAACATTATCTTTTTCTGATTGTCTTTGTACTGGGCTCCACCCTAGGGAGTCACACTGACAGTGACAGCTGGTTACACATTCACAGTACCGTCGCTTATTAATGTTTCCAACTGGGTGTGTCCAAGTGTTGTTGTTGGTACAAACCTTTTCCACATCGTTTGTAATCAACTTTTCCACAGGGTTGGATCCATGTGTTTCTAAGAACATTCCTTGAATAAAAACTGCTTTCATCCGACATATTTAAGCATAAATAGTAGATTAATTGGAAGGTGACGCCTTGCATGATTGGTGTTTTTCCAGGAACAGTTTCTGAGCCGAAGATCTCAGTGGTTTCAGCAAACTGTGGAGGACTGACTCTGCAGTGTGAGGCCAAGTACTCACTGCCAGAGCCTCAGATCACGTTTCTGGATGATCAGGGGAACGAAATCCCGGCTGAAGGCCCTAAAAGCGACGAAGATGGCAGAGGGAATTACACTGTGACACGACAATTGATTCTCGATTCTGTTACAAACAGTTTTAAACCAAGGTGCCTCAAAGTCTCAAGCATGGATTCTTTTTCTATACAACAAATTCATGACTTATAATTAGGCTTCATTAAAGTTTTTTTGTTTGTTTTTATCACAGCATCACCTGCAGAGTTCAGCAGCTGAACTTCAACTTGATCAGAGACACAGACATTCTCATACCAGGTAATTTTTCAGATAGAACTATCTTTACGTTTCAAAGGAACGCATTCTAACACTTCTCTGGTTTACACTTTTCAGCAGTTTTAGCTAAGTCATGGTCTCTGCAGAGAAAAGCAGACGCACATTAAAATCCTTCCTGATGACAGATTAGTCATATAGTAAATGTATAAAAATGTTTGCGTTCATTCTGGTTTCAGCCGACGTCATGAAGTCCTGTTGTCTAATCACTTTCATCTCTATTGGATGGACCATCTTATTGTTTCTGTTCGCTTGTGGATTAGCTATTTGGTTTTGGAGAAGATGTGGTAAACGTGGTAAGTCGCCAACACCAATGCAATTTATTATTTTCATAAAATCTCATACTCAATTTAAAACAACACAAACACAATAAAGTTGCTGCTCTGGTTAAATGTTGACAATGAGTACTAATTTTGAAACAGAGGAATGAAATATGTTAAAAAGTGAAGCCAGTGCATTTAAAAAAAATGTTTCATCGTCATAATCCAGAAACAGTTGCATATTCTTACTGGATTCGTACTGCAGCTAATGTGGACGTTAGTCTGGTGGAGAACATAGTCATTTTTCCTGAGCAAATGTCAACACTGCTGATGTCTCATGTTTTCCTGTATTCATACAGCGGACGGACAAAAACTGTCAGACACCAGACGAGTGTCAGATCAAAGTCCCATGGGCATTTTCATTGGAGGGTCACGTATGGACCAGAGCCACTGCATTGACAACGTGGGAGACTGTGCCACGGAGACACTTCGGAGACAAGTGGCTCAACTCGAGTTCAAGCTTCAGGAAAGAAATGAAACCATCTGCCGTCTACTGAATACAGATGTTTGCCAGAACAGATGGCCAAGATTCATCAGCAAAGAACACATCTCAACCAACACCGACCCTCCAAAACCTGCCACCTCACGAAACCGTTATCCATCAGAAGATCGAAGGAACCAGCGCAGATACAGCAGCCCAGCTTTACTGTCTCCAACGGCGCCCAGGAAAAAAATAGCAAATATTGGGCGTTCTTTAAGTGAGACTTATGCTCAGACTCACCACAAGTTTCCCAAGCTTCGTAGACATTCCTCATTGCTTCAACCAAACCCCCTGTCGACTAACCATTGCGGTAACCTCATAGGTGTGACAGAGGAGTCTGAACCACTCATGTCATGTGAAAAGATAAAAAATGAAATGTTTACACATTGACATTATTAATTTCTGACAGCATCAGAAACAGTTGTACAGTGTTAGAAACCCGGGGTGACAGTCAGGATACAAGCTTATTTGAAATCTGGTCAATCTTTTTTGTACTTTCTAATAACCACTGAACTTTAGTGGTTAGTGAGATCGGAAGCAGCAAAGTTTCCCATTTTCCCATTCCTCGTCTTTATGCTAACCAAATCGGCTGCTGGCCAACGGCGTCCAGTATTTAATATATTTCCTGCTATCCCCCCGTCTGGTAGAACTTTGTGAATGCCGTGTCCTCTGTGGCACTAATCCGAGGTCGTAATTCACCTTCTTATACTAACTTCATTATAGCACGGGTGTTTGTACAAAGCACATTTATTTATTTGAGTTATTTATTAGAAAAAATATACATATAAATGTAACAAGAACAAGTCAACACACAGTATGGAGCTGGAGATCAGATTCCAACTGATGGTCGACTTCTTCTTATCCACAGCCGCGTGATAAAAACATTATAAGTTTTTGGTTTGCCACATCCTTGCCCTCTGTGGATTAAGTGTCAGGATTATTGTAGCATCATCAAAGTAGAATGAAGCTACTTTTTGCACATTTTAATAAACACTAAGCACAAATTATTTACACAGTATGTAATATGTTGTTTAAAATGTTGATATTAATTATGATAGTTTTTAATATGCTTATATATGCTTATAAATGTTTTTTGTATGTTGCCGATTCTCTGTTTTGAAATCCATTAAAACAATGTTTCTAATTTCTGTGGTCACTTCATTCATACAGAACAATTCTGGAACGTGATATCAGATCAAGGACGCCACCTGGAGATAAACTTGTGGCATTGCATTTTGTAATAGATTGTGCTATGTTTTTTTATTCAAATATTCAATAGAAAATATATTTTAAAAGTGGAAAATTGGGATTTTCTTCGTTTATATCTTTGAAACAAGTCGTGCTTTACGTGTAGAAATTTTGCTGAGGCTTGAAAAATGGAAAAGAAAATAGCTAAATACCGTAAAATTTCGGAATTCAAATCAAGACCTTTTATTTTACAATTAAAATTACTTATGAACACAAGCTTACAAAGAAACATCTCCTGACACAGCAGTTACCCTCAGTTTGGTGTAAATTTTAGCCTCTTTTAGCTTGTTGTTTTGGATTTATGGCCTGCATTTTTACCATTTGGATTCACTCTCTGCTCTCATAAGCAAACTATAATTTCAAATAAAAATTAATGCAGTCTTTGTGTTCTGGTAACTGGTTAACGATTAATTAGCATCTTCGGTTCATTTTGAGGAACGCATTTCACAGCTGCAGCTTCCCTCTGACACCTATAATGTTTGTGACGGCTTTTTTGTCAAAGAGGAAGTGCAGAGATCAGAGAGACAAGATGCAGCTAATGCCGTTCTGCTTAGTGCTGTGTACGTACAAACTTTGACATTACTTTCTAAATCATTTAATTTTGAAATTAAGTTTTATTTCAATTGTTGAGTCCTAGCTCAGCATGACAGGTTTTT
Organism: Channa striata; assembly: GCA_033026295.1. Classification (NCBI taxonomy): domain Eukaryota; kingdom Metazoa; phylum Chordata; class Actinopteri; order Anabantiformes; family Channidae; genus Channa; species Channa striata. The sequence continues at coordinate 42,378,456 of CM065168.1, forward strand.
TATTGTCTTGCAAAATTTAAAAGTTACCGATTACTGTTTTTGTTATTTATTCTCATTTTATTTTGTTGTCTCACGCTATTTTTCCATTGACATCCCATCACGTTTCACTCATACACTGCTTTATTGTTTCTGTTTTGTTTTTTTTTAATTTTCTTCATGTTTTTTCTCCCCCATTCTTAAACCTCTCCTTTCATACTCTCGGCTGCCTTCCTATTTTTATTTCATTTTCTCTTTATGTTGGTCTTTGTTTTTCCTGCTTCATCTGTTTTTCATTCTTTTATTCTCGTTCTTTCCCAATTGTTTGCTTATGTCTTTGTTTGGCTACAATTCTTAAAATGTGTTTCTTAAACTCTTCCCCTTGATATTTTTTTGTCTTTGACTACCTTCCTTGCTTTAGTCTCCATTCTCCCTCCATCCAGCCTGTCTTCGGATCAGTCCCGACAGGTCTCAGTTCTCCAGCTATGACACCATCTCCCTGAACTGTGAGGATCAGTTAAACTCCACCGGTTGGAAGGTGAAGAGGAAAACGCTGGAGGGCGGGGTAAGGCCTTGCTCCTCTGGTTGGGGCACAGCCTCTTCAGGATCAACTTGCATCATTGGAAACATCTACCCATCAGACAGCGGGGTGTATTGGTGCGAGTCTGCCGACGGAGAACAAACCAATGGAGTCAACATCACCATCACTGGTACATTACCGTTTTTATGTTTTACTGTATAATTTAAAGCTGCTATTAATAAGACACATTTGACATCAGAATCCACATCCGACTGGTTTTTCCAGCATAGTAGATATTAACCCTTTTGTAAGAAGAACAAGAAGCTGAGACAAAAGTTTCCTTCTTGTCTAAAGATCGTACTGTGATCCTGGAGAGTCCTGCCCTGCCTGTGTCAAAGGGAGCTGCTGTGACTCTGCACTGCAAAGCCGAGATGAAGCCCCCGGCCACGAGTTTCATTTCTATAAAGACGACCGCCACGTCGGGAGCAGCTCCACAGGAGAGATGACCATCCACAGTGTGTCCAAGTCTGACGAAGGACTTTACAAGTGCAGCACTGCTGAAGGTGTAGAATCAGCCAGCAGCTGGGTGGCAGTGGATGGTGAGCGAAACCATCCAAACTGGCTAAATAACTGAGAAGAAATATGTAAAATATTGCTTGCTTTTTAACAGCAGGGCCAAGGGACAAATTACAGATTGTTAGAGTCTCCACCGTATCACTGTCATTCTTTTCATTTTATTGATGTTGACCACTTTAATTAAAAATTATTCTTATCTTCACAGATCCCGACTCCAACATCACTTCAGCATCATGTTCAGTTTCGGTCTTCAGACTGACACGTCACCTGCTAGTAGGAGGAATTCCTCCTATTAATTCCTAGTAGGAATTCCTTTCACGCTTTCCACCAGTTTACTGGGACATGGGACACCAATATCTTATTAATGATATGTAAAATAATTATTAAACTATGTCTTAACCTTTATAAAGGTGTTATGTTGTCAATATTTACTAAGAGGTGTCTTGTCGTTATTATTAATAATAATAAAACATTCATCTCTGTGCTTCTTATTATGTCTTCAACATAATAAGATGTTGCAGACGTAATCCAGACATTGCAGGAAGTCTGCAATCCACAACTTAATAATGAACCCTGCTGTCTGTTGAAAACAAAGTTTCCTGTACTTAAATCGTTATAACAGTTTTAGTGTCAGTGTTCACAGCATAACATATTCTTCAGCATAGAAAATATAATTTTTCCTGCATGTTTCACCTGTTTTGCTTGTAAATGTTGTCACGGTAACCATTCACTCAGTGAGACCTAAACTTTAAGTTTCATGTGGTAAAACAATTGACATTTTAAACCCTCACAGTTAAATGTTGAACTCTACCACCAGATGGAGTCAAAGTGAAGACTTTTTAATGCTGAACGTCTGATGTGATCTTTTGATTCGTACCTTGGTGTCCTTTACAGGACATCCCGTCTGTTTATTACCTGTTATGTACATGTAACAAACATTCATAAAAATGTTTAACTTGTGTATCTGTTGTGTGAGTTTTTTGCTGTGTGAAATGCTCTTCTGAAGCAGCTTTTTGTCCTCGCCCTTCTCTCTTGCCAGTAAAAATAAAATAAGACACAAACATATATAATGTGCAATAATATTTGGAGCTGAAACTCACATTTAATCAGACAGTACAGAGCATTTTAATGTACGAAGAGGCTTCAGTGATTCACCCAAGTGCTTTAGACCGGAAATACGTTTTGTGATACTGTTACTTCACGGGCGTATTTCCATTGTCTGTTACTTTTACTCCATCACACGTATCATGGACAGCTTTAGTTGCAAATTAAATACTATAACTTTTTATTCCACGAATGTGAAATGACAGCATGTTGTCTTATTTTAAAAAGTGAAGTTTCTCTTTCATTTATCAATATTCTTTTGAGTTGTACATTCATACATCACCAGTGTTTGTATGTCATGTGTAATACTCACATACTTAAAGCAGTGTTGTTACTTTGGATTCACGTTTAGGAGCATGCATTTACTTTACTCTGACTTATTGCTGACTTTGTGATTCTGTGTAGAGGATGAAACCGGTAAAACCAAACAAAATGTTAAACAAGCTCACACCATCTTCCGGTTGTTTTCTGTCTACAACAAAGTGATTGGTGGCTGCTGTACTTATTGGAGCAGTGGTTCACCTCACTGTGCTGCTTTGCTGCCTACAGACACCACTAACAGAAGAAACAGGCTTTGATGCTTCATTAAACTTTGATGCGTTCCATTGGTAATGATGGTGGTGGAGGGCTGCGCAGTTGCTCCTAGCTAAGCTGATCAGGACATTTGTATGTGTCCCCATCTCCCCCCGTCATAATTTGTCTTTAGCCACCCGCTCGATTCACGAAGCAGCCCAGTCTAGACCCAAACCCAACGTGCTTCGTCCCCCAGACAAGTGACTCATAATGATCCAACCTCAGACCACTTGATATTTAGTTTTGAATGTATTTTCAAGTTGTGCAGGTTAGAAACTGGAAAACTAGAAAGCAGGATTTTATAAGGACACATCAAAGAAACAAAAAAGGAATTTAACACAGGAAATACTCTCTATTTCGATAATATAAAGACAGGTGTTCTGGCTTTTTTAACTAGCTGCCACAATTTCCTCTGAGCTCAGGATGTGGGTAAACTCTGTAGGTACTGAACGTGAAGACGACAGACCTCATCAGCACACGATGGCGATCACCTCCCTCTGCCTAATACTCAGTAAGAATTGCTCTTTTTCTAAATTAAAAGCTCATTTGCGCTCAGTCATTTAGTATTTTATTGTGTGACGACTTGTGAACGTTTCACTTTGGGCTAAATTCGGAAGAATTAAGTCCTGCAATGTTTTTGTTAATTTTGTCTGGGTCAAATTGTCTTTGTGCTTCAGTGTGTCACACTTCGGAGTTCAAATAGAGTAAATTATGGCTCAAGTCAAATTAATACCAATTGCTAACGGCTTTATTTCCGCTGTGTTACACTGATGTAACAATCAACAGTGTGATCTAGTCTCCATGGTAACTCAGTCACACTCAAAAACCATCAACAGACTCTTGTTCTTATATGCACATAATAAAATTGGGCCTTTTGGTGCATCGACCACTTACTGGTCAAGTTAACGTCACCATTTCATTGTGTGCGGTTGGATAAAGCATCTGAGCTTCTTGCTGCTCTTCAGACTGTGAAAACGAAACACATAAGTGCAAAGTGATTGAACTGATATGGATGTTGAAAATGCATCTAATTTTCACCTCTGACACAGAAAGGAAGTTAAAATATATCATGACAGAGGCAACTCCTAAACTCTGCTGTTGCCCAGAGCAGCATGATGTGAATCCTACCAGTTTCCTTGAAGTGTACAGATCATTTTACATGTAAAAGGTCAACAAAGATTTTATCAGCCTACTGCTGATGTACTTACCTATATTGCATATGTTCCTTTTTCAGCTGCACCTTAACACTTGCGGTTGTCACCTCAACATTGCTAAAATTAGCATTTAATGAAGCATGAAGAAAACTTTCCATCTGTTTAGCATTTTGCTCATCGCTTCTCTTGCTGTTTCCTCCTCCTGTTTGATAAAAAGGTGACGCTCACAAATGCTTCGGCGTCAAAAGCATTTCCCAGCATGCCTTTCTCCTTTGCAACATTTAAGTAGAAACCGACCAAAATAAAGTAGCAGTCACGTATGAAATTAAGTGTTGTTACGTATGATCACGTGTTCTGCTCAGTGGTCTGATATAAGCAGCTGCACATTCACAGAATCTGTTTTTCAGCACAAACATCTCAACATTCTTAATAATTTCTTGACCACAAACTTTGGTATGAAGTCGAAAGAAGACACACGCTGGTAAATTTCTTGGCCTTCCCTTGGCAAAAGCGAGTCACATGTTTCCTGTTTGACCCACCAGCTGCCACACTAAGAGTCGTACCCAACAAGTCCCAGTTCTTCCAGTATGAACACATCTCACTGAGTTGTGGAGAGTCAGGTATCCCCAGCAACTGGACAGTGAGCAGAAACACGTCATCTAAGACGTTACAGCCATGCAGGGGCGGGTTTGGAGACCCACGTAGTTCCTCCTGCTTCCTTAAGGACGCCCACCCATCAGACAGTGGACTTTACTGGTGTGAGTCAAAGGGAGGGAAAGAGCGCAGCAACATCCTGAACATCACTGTGGCCGGTACGTTTGAGGCTTCATGCAGTCTTTACAGTAAACTCTACTACGTAGCTTGAGTAAGAATATTTACTGTCTTGAAAAAATAAAGATTATTTTGTACCTAATACACCTGCACATGTATTTAAAGTAAAAAATACCACCAACCTCAGAAAAACTAACTCTTCCATATTCCAGCCGGTGTGATCCTTGAGAGTCCTGCACTTCCTGTGACAGAGGGAGATGAAGTCACTCTTCGCTGTTCACAGAAGAACAAATTTGACATAAACTCTACATCAGCTTTCAATGCAACCTTCTTCAAAGATGGTGTTTTCATCGGGACTGGGTTTGAAGGAAAGATGATCCTTCCATCAGTGGAAAAGTCTGATGAAGGTTTCTACAAGTGTCAACACCCCACAAAAGGAGAGTCAGCACAGAGTCTGCTGGCTGTGACAGGTGATGACGCAAATACAAGATACAGATTAATCTCTGCATGTACAGCATGCGATGTCAGCCTCAGTGTTTATGGTTGCAAATATGAGAGACTTAACAGCCCCGTGGGCCACAGAAGTCAGTGGGTTTTTTTAGAACTGCTAACAAGCATCCAGAAGTAATTGTTTGTGATGGTAAGTGTTCCGCAACAAGAACAACGAGATAACTTTTGAAACCATCTGACAAATCTCCAGTTAAGTGTCAGGATTCAAAAAATAAAACAAAGGAAGCAAACAAAAAAAAAAGAAAAAAGGGGGAATGTGCAATAAAAACACTTTTAAGCTGAAATTCTCCAGAGTGCACAAAGCACATTTCTGACAAGCTGATCCAGTTTGTCAAAGCTATAATGTGTAACATTTTAAAAAATGTTTTATGATGGGAATATACAAAAGATTTATTTATTGTGAAGAGGGTCAATTATGCTTGGATGTTGTAGTTTTAATGGGCTGTAAAGTTCAGTTAGTACATTGTTGATGATATCTGGAAGGTCTTTACACCTTTCTCTGAGTATGTCTGTTGACTTCCGTGAATCTTTTAAGCAGCAAAATCCCAAACATTGCAATATTGTGTTTGTTTTTTTTTTTTTTTTTTTTAGCTTTCAAACACTTACAATTATTGGGACATTCAGAGGAGACAGAACTAAATGTTTCTTAATTTTTTTTCCCTTTTCTTCACAGTCAGAGACATCTCAAACCATAATGCTCCTCCTTCACCTCCTTCCACTTCTTCTCCTTCATTTTCTTCTCCTTCTCCCCCTTTCCTGCTTCGTCCCACACTGGTGTGTTTCATCCTGCTGTGCATCCTTTACGTTGTCATAATTGGAGTGTGTATATTCGCATACCGAAGGTGGACTAAAGGTAAGACCAGCTTTGAAACAAAACAGAACAAAGAGTCTTTGTCCATGTGTTGATCATCATTTCATCAATGCTGTAAATTCTGATAGTTTTTATTAAATCCCATTATCTATAATTTAAAGATATATATATACAGTGAGGAAAAAAATTATTTGAACCTCAGCTGATTTTGTAAGTTTGCCCACTAACAAAGAAATGATCAGTCTATAATTTCAATGGTAGGTTTATTTGAACAGTGAGAGACAACAATGACAAAAAAAATCCAGAAAAATGGGTTTCAAAAAGAGTAATAAATTAATTTGCATTTCCATGAAGGAAATAATATTTGATATCCGTCAGCAAGATAGCTAGGTGGATCTTATACAGGTAGGTGACATTGGCAGCCCTCTCAGCTCCTTACCTGTATATATCCACAGAAGCAATCAATCAATCCAGATTCCAAACTCTTCACCATGGCAAAGACCAAAGAGCTTTCCAAGGATGTCAGGGACAAGATTGTGGATACACAAGGCTGGAATGGGCTACCCCATCGCCAAGCAGCTGGGTAAGAAGGTGACAATATATTATTCGCAAATGGAAGAAACATAAATTAACTGCCAATCGGTATCCATGCAAGATCTCACGTCGTGGAGTTTCATTGATAATGAGAACGGTGAGGAATCAGCCCAGAACTATAGGAACTTGTCAATGATCTATAGCTGGGACCATAGTCACCAAAAAAACATTATAATATGAAGGACTGAAATCCTGCTGTGCCCGCAAGGTCCCCTGCTCAAGAAAGCCCATCTATATGCCAATGAACATCTGACTGATTCAGAGTAAGACTGGGTGAAAGTGTTGTATCAGATATATGGCATCAACTCAACTCGCCGTGTTTGGAGGAGGAGGAATGCTGCCTATGACTCCAAAAACACCGTCCCCACCGTCGAATATGGAGGTGGAAACATTATGCTTTGGGGGTGTTTTTCTGCAAGGGGACAGGACAATTGCACCGCATCAAAGGGAGGATGGATGGGGCCATATATTACCGTCAAATGTTGGGTGAGAACCTCCTTCCCTCAGTCAGGGCATTGAAAATGGGTCGTGGTTGGGTATTCCAGCATGACAATAATCCAAAACACACGGCCAAGGCAACAAAGGATTGGCTCAAGAAGAAGCATATCAAGGTCATGGAGTGGCCTAGTCAGTCTCCAGACCTTAATCCCATAGAAAATCTGTCAAACATCAGCCACGAAACATTAAATGGAGAGGATCTTGGGCCAAAACAGATTTTCAAGAAAATGATTGCCAACAAAGGTTTTGCCACCAAGTACTAAAGCAGTTTTTCAAAGGGATCAAAACTTTTTTCCTTCATGGAAATGCAAATTAAAAACTTTTTTGAAACGCATTTTTCTGGATTTTTTTTGTCATTGTTGTCTCTCACTGTTCAAATAAAACATTGAAATTATAACTGAAAGTGGGCAAATTACAAAATCAGCTGGGGTTCAAATAATTTTTTCCCTCACTGTGTATATATATATATATATATATAGAGTGAGAGAGAGAGAGAGAGATCAACAAAATATTTGAACAATTTTCAAATATATACAGTATTTATGAATTCAAGCAACAACTAGGAGCAACAAAAAACTGTAAAAACAACAAGAAACATTAAACGTCTGCAGGAAAAAGTAAAAGAACAAAACAAGAAACCAGTAAAAACTTCGCCAACCAGCCTCCACCTACACCGAACCCCTCGTCATCCTCTTTAACCCCTGACTGCAACCATTACTTTGTCTAATTACACTGACTGGAGTTCGTGAGACTGATTATTTACTGTCATGATTCCAGTATCTTTATCTTTCACATTTCTAAATACCAGACATCAGAAGTCAAGCTTAAAGAGAAGCCTCATGGGCCTCTGGTTGTGGCTCATTCGGTAAAGTCAGCTGAGCTAGTTTCCATGACAACAGAGAACAGGAAATATTGTAACTGCAAAGCTGAATGTTTCCTGTGCAATGACGCCCCCTGCGTGACACACGACAAACACGTCTCCCGTCTGCTCTTCCTGCAGCTCGAGACTATTACAGAACACACTGTCGCATGTCAGAATGATGGACGAGGTTCGGTGCTGGGACAAAGAAGAAGAACAAACTCCTAAATCTTTACACCGCACAGTAAACTATGTACATGCTGACTTTTATGACTGCAGTTTATGACAGTGTTTTCTTTGTAGTACTTTGTAATACTGTGAAATATACTTATAATAAAGTGATGTTTTAAACTTTTACAGATGCTGTTTTGTTTCAAACTGCTGGTTACTGCATCTGATGAGTTTAACTTTATGTTTTAAAGGAGAAATATGACGTACTTGCGTTTTTCCAGTATTTGTCTGTTGTGTGATTTCTAAATGACTCAGTGAGGAATAAATCAATATTTGTGTAGATTACCTCACACTATGTTACATACTTTTCCCTTCTCACACCCATCCTGCCAGGCCAAGCTGGGACAATGTCCAGTGAGTTGAAGAAGGGGGCGGAACCATTAGTTACTTAAACGTGTCTTTTCTTTCACACATGTGCTAATTGCTAATGTGCTATCACGGGTTCAATCAATCGTGGTTCAGTGACAGGGTGAAAAGAGGAAAATACATTCTTCTCAAAGAAAACATTTGCTGCGAGTACAAATATTATTCAATGTAAGCTGTACTGTGTGTTTTGTTTTGTTTTGTTTTGTTTTGTTTTGTTTTGTTTTGTTTTGTTTTGTTTTGTTTTGTTTTGTTTTGTTTTGTTTTGTTTTGTTTTGTTTTGTTTTGTTTTGTTTTGTTTTGTTTTGTTTTGTTTTGTTTTGTTGTTGACTCATCTTTAATAAATCTCTTCTTGGTAAAATCAAGCATCAGTAACTTCTTAAGAGACTTTTTGGAGACAACTGGGGCGAGAGCTGAATTGTTTTGTCTGTGAACACGTCACACAGAAATCATGCTTGAAATCCTGTCTTAAAAAAAAACAACAAGGTAAATGTGCACATGTCTTTGTCCTTGAAGATTTTTAGTTGGTCTGAAAGTCAGAATGAGACATAAATGAGCTACAGTATATGTCAAACAGTCAGTCTATAACATTATTTATATAGCAACTTTTGAACATAATGTAATTTGAAGTGCTTTACATGTGATACGATAAAGAGTCAATGGTGATATAATGTCCATAAAACAGGAGTGCAGTATGTATTAAAAAAAAAAACAAGGCACGCAAGACTAGAAGACAAACCAGTAAAAGATTTGAAATTAAAATAGCTTAACATTTATAATTAATGACAAATTTATTTTTTAAAAACTATAAATGCATAAACATAAATAATAAATGAATGAATATAAACATAAATACCATGGTAAGCGTTTCTTAATGCTGCGCTTGAGTTGTCAAATTGGTGAAGTAGTTTTTGTACATTTGCTTCTGTTTGCATGTGTTTTCTCATACTTTTGTGCTTTGAGCTTTCAGGGCCACCATAGAGAGAAGAATGAAGTTGTGCTTTGTGAAAAATAAATTGATGTGAAATGTTCAATAAAAACAAAAACACTTAAGATGTATTAACATGACACATGTATTTAAAAAAACACATATACAGATGGAAACAATAAAAAATATAAACACGAGAAAAAGCATAAAAGAGAGTAAAACACAAGTAATAGATACAATTGTTGATCTGTAAATAAATCCAGTAATCAAAAAGTGCAACAAACTTTAGAATCCAGAGTTAAAAAGTTAAGTTTAAAGTTTAGGTTTAAAAATATTCAGACTTTTTGTCATGTTAGCATTAACATTAACCAAAAGTCTCACCAAAAGTTTTTGTTCTGCACTTTGAAACAACTAAAAGACTCGGGCCACAGGATCTGGGACCCTGAAGTGCTTTAAAAATAAGTAAATTAATTTTCAAAACCAATAAGGAACCTGACAGTCAACCAGAGTAAAGAATTTAAAACAGGTGTAATGTGTTCTGTCCTCCCGCTCCGGTTCTTTGTCCTCGGAGTGAGAATTGGTCGTACCTTGACAGTATTTTCAAGGTGAAAAGCAGATTAGGATACAGACTCATAATTAAATATGACAAAGATTACCTGCCTGTTGGTTGGTCCAAGACGAATTCATTTTGTTGCCAGTTTCTCTCTGAGTCTTTGAACCAATAATTAAAATTCTGGTTTGTTGTGGTTAAGCAGCAAGACATTCTTTGAAAACCAGTCACTAATGTGTAAGATACATGTTAAAAGGGCATCAACAGGCCCACAGAAGGCCCACATAAAGTGTCATGAAATGAGATGCCATCAGCTACTGAACAGGCACATATACGCAAAAAGTTCTGGAAGTTATTTCAGAGTTTTGGCTCGACACAGATCAGATGATTAAACACAGTTTTAGCCCAACGTGTTTCTTCAGTCTGTTTTAAAGAATCTGATGGTTGCCTGTTCTGTGTAAAAAGTAGAACCTACGTAAGTTCAGCTGTTTCAGAACGAAAGTCTTGTTTTTTTGCAGTGAAATTCTAGATTCCAGCTGTCTGAGGACAGAGTGAAGTTGCTCTCTTGTGTTTAATGACAAAATAAATTGATGTCAAATGTTAAATTCCCTGTGGTCACAGGTCTTGTTATTGATTATGATACTATAAAAAATGTTTTGTTGTGATCATGCAGGGTTTTTTTAAAGCAAAGAATATGTCAAATTCTGTAATAAATCCTTTACTTTAAAAATATCAATAAACAACAATCTCATTTCAGTTTCCGATGGCAGTGTTTCACAGTTGAAATAAAGACTGGACCCCCATGTCTGAATTGCTTTTTGTATATGAAACTATGGAAACTTTCTTTTAACTTTTGTTCTGTTGGCTGTTGTCCAGAGTCTTAGCGTTTGTTGTTTCTGTTGTGCCTGCACGTGTCCATCAAAGTTTATTTTTTGTTGGTTGTTGTTTGTTGTCCTTTATCTGGTGGACAACATGTTCTACCTGTCAGTGTCGTCCATGTTGTCAGTTGGTCCCGTCTCCGTCAGTGGAGTTCCTTCTCGGTCGCTCATCTCACGATCGTCTGCTCTTCCTCTCTTGTTTTGCCCTGAAGTTTCACCCTCACCTACACAACACAAAAACTGTATTTTACTTGGTGTTGTCCAAGGTGGCTCAAATCAGACAATGATTTTTTCCTAAAGGGGCTTCCTGAAGATTCACAGTAGCTTTAGACGAAGATTTGAGCTCAGTTTTACCTGGAAGGGAGAATTTTATGACCCTGTTACTCACAGTACAAGTGTATTACACAGACGACTGTTGAAGGGCTGGTTTGGTGGATTGTTCGGTGTATGGGGCCCTGCTGTGCTGTAAAACTTCTAAACTTCTCTGGTTAGTGGTTCTACGGTGGTATGGTGAGGGAAAGAAAACGTGACTTATAAGGTGATAAGGAAACACGTTTTGTTCTAAACTTCCTGTGCAGTTGTGTAACAGCAGGTTCCTCCTGTTCACTTTCAGGACAACTTCACAGATCACTTCATAAATACTGGGTATGTTGCGTTTCCAGTGGCTGCCATTACATGGGTCATGATGGTATAAGAGAATTTAGGTTGTTTTCTGATTGCTGCAGGCCACATCTCCAACCGATCACAACATGTGTTCATAAATATTTCAAATATAACAGATTGTGTTGTAATAGCTTCTCAAAAAGCTGAATTTAAAGATTTCTACACAACTGGACTATTGTTCTTAAGGCAAAGTTAAAAATGATCTATTCCAATGTATTTAAATGAGGAAAATAAAAAGAAGGGAAACTGAATTTCAATTGTGACTTACTGTGTTTTCTGTATTTCTTCAGTAACCAAACAGCAACAACAACCATAATGACACCAAGACCAAGACCGATGTAAACACGGTGCGCTGAAAGAAAGACAAAGAACAAAGATTTGTTCTTTTCTATGGCCGTCCGTTCATTGCCCACTGCCAGATCACCAGATCGCTTTGAATGCTGACACAACACGCAGGGCATCAGCTCACTGCCCAAGTTGACCCCGACCCACCACGTGCAGGTTTATAATGACGTTCATTAAAGCAGAACTTACAGTTAATATCTTCTGTCTCAGGCCCAGTTGCTGTGAACAAAAATGAAATTTAAAAAGTGAAATAATTAGGACTTTCCTGCAGAAACAGTAACTGTCCTTCTGGTGGCAGCTAAACAGACTTTAAGATGTTTACTCACTGGGATCATAACTCTTCCTGATTTCCCCACTTTTCCCCACAGGATCTGTTGGAAAGTTGTGCAAAATTGTGTGAATTTCTAACAAATATCTATGTTTCTGTTTTTAATATAATTTCCTTTGTATTCAGTAACTGTACTCACCAACAATGAGAGTCACGTTGCTGCTCTTGACCTTATCGTGCAGTTTGCGAACAAAACAGGTGTAATTTCCTGCGTCTGTTTCATTTACTTTGATGAGTTTCAGTGAAATGTTTCCTCTGGTCATTTCGTCACGGAAGAGAGATGTTCTATTTCTGAATTTCTTGTCTTGAGATCCTGGGTTGTCATCCCTACTTTTATACATGTGCACAACAGTTTTATTGCATTTCCACTCGACTGTCAGATTTCTCACATCTTTTTGGGGCTCCAGGTAACACGGCAAAACGACGTCATCGCCGACTTCTGCTGTGACTGGTTCATGCGATCCAACCACTTCAGACTCTCCTGGGGAAAGAAACGCTGCTTTTAGATGTACAGTATTCTGCACTTTAACTGTTTAATGAACCAACACGTTCTCAGTATCACAAACTGATGCTTCCTAACACATCAAAGTTTGCCACTTTGTACCTCGATGAGTATCATATTGACACGGCAGGTAACCTTTGGCTTCGTATTGGATGCTCCACAGCAACAACTTTATATACACAGAAAAACTGCTTTAGAGTTAGAGAAAAACTACTTCAGGTTATGGTTAGATTTTGAGACGAATTACGTTTAATGCTACAAACACTGACACTGGCTCACACATTTTCTTCCTGTAGAAACCACATGGTCCAAGGTGCAAAGCATCTTGCATTAGTGTCAAACCCTGGTCAATCCTGCAGCGTCAATACCGGAAGCAAATGTTTTCAGTGTCTCAAATATATAGTTTATAATTGTTATAGTTTTTAATAGTTTCCAAATATAAAATAAGGGACAAAATACAAATTATGTGCAGAAGTGGTTGGGAAAGTCATGATCATCAATGTATAATACAAACTGTTTTTTACAATAATTGTTCAAAGTATGGAATGTTTTCGTTTGTCCACATTTTTTTCCACCTCATTTACGACATTTTAATTTCTTACTATGTCTGAATTGAAATGTTCACAGTATGTAGTGTGTGTAATGTACACAGTAGTGTGTGGAAAAACATACTGAGATAAGATCCTAAGGAAACACGTGCAGAGATGATTCAAACACATCAAAAACTTATTTAACATTGTTTTATGAACTTGACTTTATTTTTATTCTTTTTACGTTTTTTTAAGTGACTTTAAACTCATGTTCAGGATTGATAATCTATCCGACAGCTTTTGTTATTTACCTACAAAATTTAACAAACTTTACAACGGTTTATCATAAACAAAGTTACCTCTGCTAAATTATTTTAAACCATAAATCAACCTGAACATTTCTTCTTCCATTGGTTTCACATATTTTTTTATTTTGCAATAAGCATAAGAAAAATATCTCCAGGAACTGTTAAAAATAAATGTTACTGAATAAAATTCTTTAACTTTCAAATGCCTTTGTTGAGAAAAATGTTCAAAGTTCAGTGGAAAGTCCCGGACTATGAGTCATTGGAGCTGCTTTTTCAACCTGAGTATGAATTAGCTCATGGGAACCATCATAAAAGAAATGATCGTGACCTTCTATTTTTGCTGCTTGACATTATAACGCCATAGTTTAGAGGGTTTCTGGCTTTTTCTCAAAGTAAGTCTGAACCATGACCAGTTACGGTTTCTGTTTCTTTTCATCTGCTCACTTTGATTTGAGAGTTTCTTTAACAAACCAACGGCGGTTCTATGAAACAAATCTTACCTGTCGCACCTGTCGCACCTGCCGCCGTGAGAGCGGCCGACACAAGAAGTTGCGCTGTGATGAACCTCATTTTTCCTTCTGAATTATAATAAACCAGCTGTGCCACTGTGGCAGCTGGTCAGCTTATCGCGGATTTATCAAAAACAATCTCCAGCTGCCATAAAAGTTCAATCTACTTTCACTTTCCCCACTGACGTCATGCGTACGTGAGCAAACACGTGTGGGCTAAACATTAATAATCCATCATTATATTCATCGTTTGGCGAATTAGACATGTTGAAACAGACAGACTGTATCATAATCACTTTCAACTCTATTTGATGAATGTACAATATTAAGCAACGTGTTTCAGTAAATATTGAGTACAATGTTTTATTTTTCTGATTTATTATCAGATTTTTCTGATCATACTGTCTTAAAGAGTAAAAAGAAGCAGGGTGACTTTGAACACACTCTTTATGTCTGATGTCTCTCTGAGTCTCATGGAAGACTGGGACCAGATATTTCAAGATTTAAGATTCAAGGTTCAATACTTTATTGCCATGGCGAAGAGATTTTTTATTTTTATTTTTGGGTTGGCTTGCACATCAACACTCACCATGTTACATAAACATGTATATACATATACAAACAAAAGCATAAAAAATGAAATCAGTCCAACAATAAAGGAAAGTCTATTTTCGTCTTTCTTTCAGCTGCCCAGTTTTACCAGGGCAGCGCTGGGGAGGGGCCGGTCGCTGGTTCAGTGCACAGGGACCCTTCGACGTGCAGTGTCCCTGTGCACTCACTCACTCCAACCCTGTGGCAGCCACATATAATCACTTACAATGGAAGTCAATGGGACCAAATTGGCCGCGAGCATAAAGAGTGTCTGCTTATGTGCATGTATCCAGTTCTCTACACCTGCTAATAGAGGGGAATTGGAATTTCAAAAAGAAAAAGAAAAAACTAATCCTGGCCAAGTTTCATATTTAGCCTTTAAACAGACCAAAAAATCAAAATTGAAAAGTGCACGTTTGCTCCACGAAGGTGCCTTCAGCATCAAAAATGTACCAACTGTACCGTGCTGCTCTGGATCCACAAATGTTTCAAAGTTTGTTGAGAGGTGAGAAATTTAAAAACACTCCCCTTTAAAATCATGAGGCCTTCCTTCTGTATCCGGGCCTTATAGATTTGTGAGACTAACGGAAGTTCACATCCAGTAAGTATTTTTGGACATATACACAGTCATGTTCCCAAACTGCAGCAAACCTTTGTTACTGCTTTCGCAAGATATTTATTTATATAAGATATTTATATTTATATAATATATTTTTTCCCACACAGGGAAATGAAATCAAAAAGCGTTCCTTAGTATGCAAGATTCGCTATTTGATTTTCAATATATTTTCTTAATATGTAACTTTTTAATATGATACTGGCAGTTATGCAATAAACATTAGAGCTTATTCCAAAAGTGTTATTAGACACACTGTTAGTGTACATGCAGCTAATATTAGTTTGTATCTTGTTTGGTATGATTTTGTGAAATCACCATAAGACGTGACTCTGTAAACATCACTTGGTTTGAAGTGGAAAAGAAGACGTAAGCGAGTCGACCGCAAAGTGGTGAGGATGCTTGGGTTGTGTTTGTTCAGCGGCTGTTTGACAAAGGGCTCAAACTTTCCGATTTTATCCCGGAATATTTTCAAATGTTACCACAATAATGACTTTTATTAAGTGCAGTGATGAATCAGCTACTGTATTTCCTAAACAAAGTCTTCGAGTTGCTTTGTGGTTGTCCTGTTTCATTTATTGTGATCGATTTCCTTTCTGGTAACTAAACCTCACTGCTGTGGTTTTCAAAGACAAGAAGCGTGATGAAATGTGACTTAGAAGAAAATGAAATTACTTTAGATACACCCAGTCGTAGATCCATACGTCTTTTGCAGATACTGACCAATTCACCAATAACCAGACAATTCATTCGACAGGAGGCGTACCATCAGACACGTCTGTCTGATTGTACATCATAGGCTGTTAGCAACAACACAATGTAAAGAGTCTGAAAAAAGACATAGATACTGTTTAGCATTTCTTATAGGATAAGCACATTATTCATTAAATCACAAAATAATTAGCTACTTTATTATTTCTTAGCTAATTAATCATAAAAATAGACATTAACCTAGTTACAAATTTTTTTTCAACAACAAACAAACAAACAACTAATGTAATTTCCTGTGTGCGATGAGGATGTGGTAGATGTCTGTATGAGGTAAAACCCAGAGGAAGTTCATTAACAGCGTCGACTCATGATGGAGATTATCGCTCTGCACAATGCTCTGTGAGTAGCTTTATTTTTTATTATATTTCCTCCTGCTCTTAACAAACTGATGAAGCCCATGGAGAGGATAACAGTACAGCAGCTGAATTTAGTAAATCCTCTCCGTCACAGACTCATCTTTGGTCTTTTACCACGACGCAACCTATCACCTAAATCTAGGGTTAAAATTATTAATGCAGCTTTATATTTTACCATTTTAAACATTTTAAAACAGGTACAACTTATGCTTTAGTCACAACAAATCATATCAAATGACTCAACTCAGAAATGACGGGAGGATGTGAAAGCTGTGGGTTGTAGCAATGCTACAGGGGAATGATGAACTTGCAGCTCCTCTCAGTTTGGCAAAACATATTTGACACACATTTTTTATGTGTGTCAGACCAGTGTTTGAGGTCCAGAATTTGATATTCACACTTAGCTCCATTTTTGGTCACAGGAAGCAGCTGTTTTCATGAAATAATTGAATCAATGTGTTGCCCTTTAAATTTGGAATGTGAGAACAGGTAATATTGTACATTGTAATATGACGTTTGTCAGTTGTGTATTTTCAGCGTTGGTGTGTTCAAATGCTTCTCTTGCAACTATTGCAGCTTATAGCAGTGCATGCACTCAGTACATCGAACTGCCTATGCAGGAAGAAAAATTTAGAAGCTTTCAAAATTTACTTCCTTTTTCAATTGCTCCACCCTCCTCACCGGCAGCCACGCTGAGAATCACCCCCGACAGATCTCAGTTCTTTTGGTACGACCAGATCACCCTGAGCTGTGTCGCACAGCCATGTTCCGGCAAATGGACAGTGAAGAGAAGCACGTCCTTTAAAAGATCTCAGCCGTGTGAGTTCGGCTGGGCAATCCCAAGTGAGACGTCCTGCACCGTTAATGATGCTGATCCGTCAGATACTGGACTGTACTGGTGTGAGTCTGGAAGCGGGAAGCGCAGCGACACCATCAACATCACAGTGACAAGTAAAACATACATGTGAAAATGGCTGTTTTATTTTATCGTTATTTGAGGCTGAATGTTGTGACAGGGATCTAATGTTTTATATTTCAGAGGGGGTTGTGATCCTGGAGAGTCCTTCGCTTCCTGTGACTGAAGGAGATACGGTGACTCTCGGTTGCTCCTACAAAGAAGAAGAACACCCCGAGTCTACGTCAGATTTCTCAGCTAACTTCTACAAAGACGCCGTTTTCATTGGATCTGAGGACGGAGGGAAGAAAGTTATTCCTGCTGTGTCCAAGTCTGATGAGGGTTTGTATCAGTGTGAACACCCCTCAAAAGGAAGGTCACCACAGAGTCTGCTGACAGTGAGAGGTAACCTGATGCTTCGTTTTCGGTTCACATCCACGTGTACGTGATTTTCACAGTAGCTGAAGACACAGTGTCCTATATATTATTCTGCAGGTTTGGGTTTTGAAAGCTGCAAAATTACATGTGTAATTTGACGCCTCATACAGGAGGCCAGCCAGGAGCAGGTTGTATGCTGAACCAGTACACATAGTTTTGCATGAGAACT
Source organism: Channa striata (assembly GCA_033026295.1). Classification (NCBI taxonomy): domain Eukaryota; kingdom Metazoa; phylum Chordata; class Actinopteri; order Anabantiformes; family Channidae; genus Channa; species Channa striata. Next base: position 42,396,373 of record CM065168.1, read on the forward strand.
GCAGTGACCGTTCTTACTCCTGATACGTCAAAAAGCGTCGCTTTGTTGAGTGTTACATGCTGAAGTCTAAGACTACCTGTTTGTGTCGGTGATTGACACTCAGAAGTTTCAGTGTAGATCAAAGGAAACACGACGACGTAGTACACGACGTGAAGAAGTTTCATAAAGAGGTTGGCGGGATGGTGGATGATCAACTCTAGTGCGAGATGCAGGGCTCTTTAATGATGATCATCAAACAACATGGCCGAGTTATTATAGCAGGGAAGTGTTGTTGTCGTAGTTTGAAGCATTTATCTTGTAACTTCACATTCCTCTGATGTTTTTGTATGTAACCCTACAGTTTTTTGTTCATGCAGTCGTTTCTGTGGCCACAAATGTTTAGGCTCCTGGAGCATCGTATACTTAGGCCAAAACGTACCTGTAGAGTCAATATCAGTGCTTTTTCTCTCATGGCATCCGACAGTGGCCGTCCTGGAATCTGAAAACTTAAAGTCTGCCAGTTCTTGTGGTGTCAATAGGATAGACTAAAGGACGATACATCAGTGGCTGAGAGAATAAATTCCTGGCCATCATGGACAGTGCTAACACCAGAATGCGAATCGTTTTCATTGGCAGACTGCTGTCCCAGTCCTGTTCCACAGATTAACTGAGGTCTTTTGTCCCTCATCGCTTTCAGTACCACAAGGCTGGACACTGCTGACTGCGTTGCTGCATCCTGGACTGTGGTCCTGTGGTCGTACTGCACCACCCCGTCTCTTATTATTCTTGTAATGTTTCACTTTTAGGCTTAGAGATAAGATGTACAGTTACTAATCATTACAATTTATATTCATATTGTATGTTGTCTGTTTGACCCTTTTGAAGTGCTTAAGCTACTTGATGCTTTAAATTAAACTTTCAACCACTTACAATTATAGGGACATTCTGAGGGGACAAAACAAATTTTTTCTTAATAGTTTTTTTTCCCTTTTCTTCACAGTCAGAGACATCTCAAACACTAATGCTCCTCCTTCCACTCCTTCTCCTTCTTCTCCCCCTTTCCTGCTTCGCCCCACACTGTTGTGTGTCTTCCTGCTGTGCATCCTTTACGTTGTCATAATTGGAGTGTGTATATTCGCGTACCGAAGGTGGACTAAAGGTAAGACCAGCTTTGAAAACCATAACAGAATCATCATCTCATCCATGCTGTAAAATCTAATAGTTTTTATTGTTAAATCCCATTATCTGATACAACTAAAGATATATAAATAAATAAATAATATATATATATGTATATATATATAAATAAATTATATATATATATATAATTAGAAATGTTGCTCGAATCTAGAACAATTTTCAAATATATACAGTATTTATATAGCAACAACTAGCAGCGACAAAAAACTGTAAATGTGAAAAACAACAAGAAACATTAAACGTCTGCAGGAAAAAGTAAAAGAAGCAAAAATTAAAAAGAATAAAACAAGAAACCAGTAAAAACTTCGCCAACCAGCCTCCACCTACACCGAACCCCTCGTCATCCTCTTTAACCCCTGACTGCAACCATTACTTTGTCTAATTACACTGACTGGAGTTCGTGAGACTGATTATTTACTGTCATGATTCCAGTTTCTTTATCTTTCACATTTCTAAATACCAGACACCAGAAGTCAAGCTTAAAAAGAAGCCTCATGGGCCTCTGGTTGTGGCTCATTCGGTAAAGTCAGCTGAGCTAGTTTCCATGACAACAGAGAACAGGAAATAATGTAACTGCAAAGCTGAATGTTTCCTGTGCAATGACGCCCCCTGCGCGACACACGACAAACACGTCTCCCGTCTGCTCTTCCTGCAGCTCGAGACTATTACAGAACACACCGTCGCATGTCAGAATGATGGACGAGGTTCGGTGCTGGGACAAAGAAGAAGAACAAACTCCTAAATCTTTGCACCGTACAGTAAACTATGTACATGCTGACTTTTATGACTGCAGTTTATGACAGTGTTTTCTTTGTAGTACTTTGTAATACTGTGAAATATACTTATAATAAAGTGATGTTTTAAACTTTTACAGTTGCTGTTTTGTTTCAAACTGCTGGTTACTGCATCTGATGAGTTTAACTTTATGTTTGAAAGGAGAAATATGACGTACTCGTGTTTTTCCAGTATTTGTCTGTTGTGTGATTTCTAAATGACTCAGTGAGGAATAAATCAATATTTGTGTAGATTACCTCACACTCTGTTACATACTTTTCCCTTCTCACACCCATCCTGCCAGGCCAAGCTGAGACAATGTCCAATGAGTTGAAGAAGGGGGCGGAACCTTTAGTTACTTATGTACATGTGTCACTCTGATATATATATTTAACTTTTCTACTCAACTTTATTGATATAGCGCCAATTCACAACAAGGTCATCTCAAGGCACTTTACATAATAAAGTCAAGACTATACAAACATTTAGAGAAAACCCAACAAATCCCCCTTGAGCAGCCATAGGCAACAGTGGAGAGGAAAAACTCCCTTTACCAGAAGAAACCTCCAGCAGAACCAGGCTCAGGGTGGACGGACATCTGCCTTGACCGGTTGGGCTGAGTGGAAAGTGGAGAGAGAAAAGAACAGAGCAACAAAAGCAACAACAAAACATTGGGCAGGTTAGTGGGACCAGTAGCTGTGCACTGGAGGACACACAGCTCCAAAACCAGGGACACCTGAAGACAGGGACAGAGAGAGGGAGACAGAGAAGGAGAAAGACAACTACGGGACAAAGAAGACACAGAGTTAATGTCATACAGTGGTGACATTATAGATGTGGGGTGAGAGGAGAGAAAAGGAAAGTGTCTCAGTGCAGAGTCCTATAGCAGCATGACTATAACCAACTATAGGATTTATCAAAGAGGAAAGTTTTGAGCCTAGTCTTAAAAGTAGAGGGGGTGTCTGCTTCCCAAATCTGGACTGGGAGCTGGTTCCACAGGAGAGGAGCTTGATAGCTAAAGGCTCTGCCTCCCATTCTACTTTTGGAAATTTGGGGAACCATAAGTAGGCCTGCATTTTGGGACCGAAGTGGTCTAGTAGGATGATATGATACGAGGAGATCTTTTAGATATGATGGAGCTTGACCGTTTAGAGATTCATAGGTAAGGAGAAGGGTTTTAAATTCTATTCTACGTTTAATGGGAAGCCGATGGAGAGAAGCTGATGAAGGTGAAATATGATCTCTCTCACCAATCCCAGTCAGTAATCTTGCTGCAGCATTTTGGATTAATTGAGG
>CM065168.1:42399721-42590177 GCA_033026295.1 Channa striata
ACAGGCAGGAATTTGTAATTGAAAACCGCTAACACTGGGTTCGCTGTAGCACATGGACCAGAGGGTCAGAGGTTCAATGGCTGCTCACTCCTGACACTAAACCCTGGTGGGCCAGGTGAGCACCTGGGATGACAGCCATCAGTGCATGAGTGTGTCTGTGAATGGAAAATAAACGGGTTTGAATGATGGGCGTCATTGAACTGTTTTTTTTCTTTTGGTTCTCTTCTTCTCCTCCTCCTTGTCCACTCCTCCAAAAAGCTGCAAATATCCATTTACCCTTAACTTCACTCACAAGGACAAACAACCCTGTTACAAACAGACACACACATTATTTCAACAGGCCGGGTTGATTATTAAAGTCATTCCACTGGCACCGACTGATCTGCAGCTTCACATCTGACAGCTGTTACGACCTGTGAAAACTGCCAGACAGTTCTTTCTCTTGAGCAGTACATTTTTGACCTTAAAGGGAAACTGAAACTGTGGTGCACGTGTGGGTGGATGTGTGGTTAAATGAGCAGGGAATAGTCGCAGCACTGGGAGAGCAGCAGTAATTTATAAACGGAGAGCAACATGTCCATGAGCTGGATCTGGCCTTTTGTCTTCTTCAACATTGCAGGTAGGAAATGGGATTATTATTAATATTATCATTATAAGCCATACTTACATAGACAAAAGTCAATTAAAAATTTTACTTTATCATGTGATCAGGTTTTTACTTTGAAGCATAGAAATAGCTAAAATCATCAGCTCTCTTAAACACACCTGAAACCTCAATAACATGAAACTGTCCAGGCTTTGATTTACTTAAAGCAGGAAGTTTGACTTAGTTAGAGTTAATATGATATTAAAGTGATTTAGACTTTGGATGAGGATTTGGATACAGGTATTTAGTTGCATGAACGCCAACATCAAAACTGTCAAACCTTTGTCAATTGTTGGAGTTTCTCCTTTCAGACATTCCCCAAATTAAACGTAGAAAATGAATGAATTAAAATGAATCAATGTTGTTTTCTTTACTGCTGCTGATGAAAATCCTGATAAAATGAAGTGAAAGTGCCACATACAGAGTTATAGAAAACTAATCTGTAAACATTCCCAAACCGTAGAATCCAAAGCATCCAGTTTGATAATTGCCCATCATCTGTGTCGAAGTAACCACTGACATTTGTCTCAGTGACTTTCTTCATTATGGCACCATCATGTGGTCGCATCTAAAATCCAAAAACTGACAAAACCTCCAGGAAAAAAAAAAACAAATTTAAGAGGGAAAATTATTCAGTTGAAACATCTACTTGAATTTATTCCAGACAAAAAAAATTACATGGTGGATGGAAGTAAATTATGGGTGTTGGGAGTTAAGATGTTTAAAAGTTAGTTTTATGAATTGCACAAAGGTTTTATGTACTTACAAATATTTTGTGTTTTTTTCAGCATCGTCTGAGTTAAAATGCCCTCACACCACAGTGGAAGCAAAAGCTGATGAGGCGGTGATTCTACCATGTTTCACTGTGCCCCCTCATGACCTCAGACATATGACAGTGGAGTGGGTGGTGAATGGAACAGATGACGTTCACATGTTTCTTAAGGGAGAAGATCACAAACTTCAAATTGACAAGTACAAAGGCAGAAAATCTCTTTACCTCGATGATCTCGCCTCAGGGAACTGCTCACTGAGACTGGACCGAGTGGATCTGTCTGATGATGGGACGTACAGTTGCTCTGTTAGAAGTCGAGTTGGGAAAGTATTGGGGACATGTTCATTTAATCTTTATGGTAAGTGCACAGAGGCTCATAATACATTTTATCATGACATTTTTAACTAAACATGCCACAACCTGGATAAAAAACAAACAAACTAATCAACATGTACAAATGGTGCAATGTGGACAAAAAACATGTAGAATTAAATTTTTGCATAAGACTGTACCAAATTTACTTCACTTTTATCAAATAAAAACTTACTATGTATGAGTGTCAGTTATACATTTAATAATCCCAGCATCAGGCATCAACAGGTCAGTATTTACAAATATGTCTGAGTTTATTTTATTTATTTATTTCTATTTGGCCATTGTTACCTCTCATTTGCAGCAAGTTGACTTAGACGTGAGCACATAAACATTGTGCTTTCCAGGCATATGATTTAATTAATGCTCTCATTAATATTCACATTGCAGTTTTCCTATTTTATGTTTTTAAACACCTGGTTTTACTGTTTCAACAGTCACAAAAGCCGGTTTAAAAACCATTCCTGTTCAACGCATTTTAAACCCTGGTAAGTAAAAAGCTCTCAGATTATTTTGTTGGGATTGTTTCGTCTGTTGTCACTCTGACCTGTAGCCTGGATATTATTCTTGACAAGCCGGCTGTTCCACGTACTGTATCTGTTGGTACAGCTGATCTGTGACCATTTAGTCTTCTGGCTTTTATCCAAAGCGACTTGCAAGTAATGTGCAAGGCAGCAAAATCTTAGTCAAGGAGAAAGTGCTATGATAAAAAGCAGTTTCTTATTTTTTAGACTTACATTAGGTGCATGGGAAGTTGTGTGTACAGAATGTGGTAACTTGTTCCACCATTGTGGGACTACTTGTTTGGGGAGTGCAGCGGGCAGGAGGGATTGTTGATCTGAATGAGGAAGTGTTGACCACCTTCCCATACCTGCAGGCAAAAGCTCTGAACCTGATGCAGGATGCTACAGGAGCTCAGTGCTGAGATCTGAAGAGCGGTGTGACAAGTCATTTTTCAAAGATCGAAAACCAGACGAGCTGGTGCCTTTTCAATCATCTAGAGGGTTTGACTGTGCTGCTTGTGCCCCAATCAACAGGATGCTGCAAAAATCAAGACAAAATAGCACAAGTTCGAGCTAAATCAGTTGAAACAAGAAGAGGACCAAGAACTGAGCCCTGTGGCACACCAGTAGAGGGGCTATTTAAAGAGAACAAATCATTACAATTGACTTGGGAGTATCACGATTGCACATTGTCGTCTCCATGATCTGTGTTAAACTGTTTTAGATTCACTAAACATGGACACTAAATTGTTAATAAACAAAGGTGACAATGTAGAGAACTATATTTGTATTAATGACTTTGTTTTCTTTTCTCTTTTTCCCTGTAAATGAAAACAAAACGACGCACCAGAGCCAACGGTCTCACCAGAAGTAGGCAAGTAACTTCTGAGCTGCTACAGATGGTCGAGGTGAAAAATAGTCAGTTGTGATAATAATTTACAAAAATTTCATTTAAAGTAGCATGTGAACAAAATACAGTAAAATAAAGACGCTACAAACAGGTGAAACTGATAAAGTCCCACGAGTGACTTAACTCAGTATTTTTTATTTTTCTACAGGTGTCAACAAGGGTTTGAAAATAGGTGCTGGACTTGGTCTTGGTCTCATTGCTGTTGTCATAGTGGGAACATTATATATGAAATTTGCAAGTAAGTCACTTGTTCACATTCAACCTTTTAATTTAATACAATAAAATCTGCAGCAGTTTAACATGTGATTGTTAAATTTATATGTATGTGAACGGTCAGTGCAAAGATCTTATGTCAAGGCAGGAAACAGGTGGTTCTCAGTGAAGTCAGGAGGACAGTCAGGGAATGTGAGCACATGTCCTGCTCATTATTTTTTATAACCTTAACAATAACATTTATTTTCTGATGCAAGTCTTTACCTGCATTTTAAAGACTGTGGACATCTGTTAATGTTTCTCTTTGACTATCATCAGCTTCCCCTTCACACTAACAATGTTCCATTATAACTAAAACACTAAAGTGTTTGGAGCCAGGTTTCCTCAGGGCAGATGGTCACAGTCAAAACTAGACCAGGGTTTCTGCTTGAAGAAGACTGAAGTTTGTTTGAGAGACAGTTTGGATAAATGATTCCACTTTATCTTCTTACAGAAAAGACACCAGAAAATCTGAGAATGGAGGAGGAACAGACTGAGATGATATGAGATGATGGTGGTTCTGTCCAACTGATGGAAACTTGCAAAACCAGAAGACCCAAAGGTTTCAAGTCTAGTCCCTGATTTTTTTACCTGATTTACCTTCCAGAGACGCAGATTTATGCTGCACGGAAACCTATTTTTTCAGGTGACTGTACTAATTACATGTTACTATAGTATCTATAGTAACATCGGTGTACAAATGTGTAACTTTATCTGAACATGTTTTTTGTATCAGTTAGTGATCCCCCCTAACTCCAAATACCAGATGAGGTTTAAACGTGTTGGGTTAATGCACAGTGTAGCTTGGGATTTGAAGTGATGCCCAAGTACTAATAATGCCGAGTACTGTACATGGCAAAAACTAAGATTGTATGTCCATTTGTCCATTTTAACCCAGTCTTTGCAAAAGCCCAGTTACAGATTTGCCACAACATGCGTCTACATGAAGTATTTGGAGCCAAAACCAAATCAGCATTCCACTTATGTTCATAAAAAAAAAGTTTGGTTTTCTTTCGTACCAAAACCTGAAGAGATATCGTCAATATTGTAAGTGTGAATACAAATTATTATTTTATTACTATTATTTTTTAACCTTTTATAAATGCAATTTTCATTCATTCTTTCATTTTTCTAACAATATTACAAAGCTGTTTGCTTAAATATTACTTTTATGATTGAACCTTTTTTATAATTTTGTGTTGGCCTTTGTTGAGCGCAGAGTTGAAAATTGTTTTATCTGTTGTAAAACTCTAAAATATATCTAATACTGTACAATGGCTGTTTAATCATTAGGGACATTATTTGCTGTGTGGTTCTTGTTGATGACACCGGACACCAGTCATCTGTAGGCGTGTATGACGACACAAATAGTGCAGGCAAAGTTTCATGCAGTTGCAGCAGGTGGTTGACTCTGTTCAGTTAGTGATTCCACTATTGTGTGGTGGCCCATTGCTGCCAGTGAGAAAAGAAAAGAGACATAAGATAATCCAATGGTAATTATAATCCACTGTTTTATGCTTATTTACAAAAACAAAACATGTTCATTGGTTCTTGTCTCTGCTGTCAAAGGTGCAAAGAATATTCTGAGTAACTTCTCAAACACCTTAATCTCTAGTCTGAGTGTGAAAAACCTTTTTGAAGGTCTGATGACTGCTACTACTTTGTCCCACACACGAATCAACAAGACACTTACTTGTCCCACTTACTGGGGTCTTTGGAGGATCATGAACGCCTCTGTCTCTCTGCAGGAAACCAACTGCTATAGACTGTGAGGAATGATCTAACATCACACACATTGAACACATTAGCATGTCAGGTTATTGTTAGCATTTAGCTCAACACACAGATTAGAAAATCAGATGATCAACAAACTCTGAAGTGCAATTATATACAAATTCTACAAGAAAAGTGCTCAGTTAGTTGGGAGGTGAAAAAATATAATGTATATACTGTTTACATTAGCTTATTGATTTTGTAAACATAAAACTCATCAGATTCAGGAATGTTTTTAAAAATGGGGTTTAGGAATTTACTTCACTGTAAAATCAACCTCACATGATACAACCTGAAGAGCTGATAAAAGTAAGTAATGCTATAAAAGTGAAAATAGACTGTATGACTGCGATAGATCAGCAGGTAATAGTCGGCTTTTCAGTATCATATTGTTCCAAACAGACTCAGCTGTTGATTATGATGAGATGGTCATGAATTACACTTCCTTAGCTCGAGCTGCAGAGAGAGCAGAGAAGAAGACAGTCATTCTGTTGTGAGGTCAGTTTTATTCATTTTCATTTAAATTTCAATTAAACATTTAACATTAGTGGTTATGTTGACTTCCTTTGACCATAACTCTGGTATTTTAAGCTGGTTCACCAACATTTTTTTTACAACCTGCCCAAACTAACTTAACCTGACATCAGCCTGACTAAAATGCTGGAGTTGACAACCCGATTCCTTTTTTAAATGTTACCTAGGATAAACATAAGCGAAAACAGTCACAGCTCTTTTCTGGCCTTGCGCATGTGAAGAAAGAATTTACACATTTCAGAAAAGTCATGAAATAATCATGGTTTAAAAAGGATTTTACTAGAAAGGAATATGAGGTTTCCCCAGATGTTCTTACCTTGAGTCCATCTTTGGAAGGCGTAAATACACACTATTATGATAACAGTGTAGAGAATGAACAGCAGGATGACACACACAAGTATGGGAAGAGATGTGGACGGAGGAGCAGGACTAGTGGTCAGGACATCTCTGACCGTGAGGATAAAAAACAAGCATGAAACAGTCAGTTCTGGTTCCTTTACCTGTGTTGGTTCCAGTCAACAGGTGGAGGAGAAATGTTGAAATTATGACAATAAATAATCAGACATGCCACCTCCAGTGAATAGGTACAGGGAAACAGTTAAACCCAGTAATGCTGCTGGTGGCGACTGTAGCTCAGTTTAAAGGCAGTTGTCCACTGTCCTTTCTCGCTGCGTGTCGAAGTGTCCTGGGCAAGACACTGAACCCCTAGTTTCCTCCGATGGACCAGATAAGGACCCTGTGTGGCAGCCATCACCATCGTGTATGTGTGCACCAAATTACTCTGTAAGTCGCTTGTAATATCTGGCCGACATTTGACCCAGTCTTACACAAAGAGCCTTGTTGTAAAACCTTTGCTATGGGGCTGGTCGCTCACTCTTCCTGTATTTGTCTCACTCCACTCAGTCTCTGTCCATTTATGCTGTCCATGACTTTGGACCATTTTGGAAAAGCTCATAGGAATTTATTTCCTCATTAAGTTCTAGAGGGACACATCATTTTTCCTACATGATAAAGTTAGAGAGAAGTTTAGGGAGAGTTTACTGTCTAAATGCTTTATTAAATACTTTAATGTGATAAGAGATGCAAGTACAAGGCACCTCACAATAAAACAATGGCACCTTTGTTTGAAACAACTACAGTTATTCTTTGTTACAGTAAATCTCTTTTCAATGTCTCCTTGTTAAGTATGAATCCAACATTTTGGTTTAGGGTTGTTTTCTGCCTATAGTTTCACTTCACAGTTTTTCTTATTTGGTTCATGGTTTTTTCTTTGGTCATGGGTGATTTGTGGACAACATAGTAAAAGAGGCCAAGACATCATGTTGAATATAGGTTTTAGCTGTTGTTCCTGTGAGTGTTTCATCACATTCTAAGCTTCAGACACTGTTCTCACTTCACTACCTTTCTCTGTTTGTTTGTGTGTTTATAAAAATGCAGAGTTGGCGAAAAATGTTGATAACTACTCACTAAAAAATGCTGGGTTATTTTAATAACCCAAATGCTGGGTTGAGGCTCCTGAACTGCATGTTGGGTGGGTTTGACCCATCATTGATTAAAAAATCATGACCCAACACAATGGGTTGGATATGTAACCCCAAAATCGCGGGTAATCATTTTTTCCTGTTCGCCATTGTAACTCGGACAGGGACAGGGACCTTCAGTCTTGCAGACGGGAGAAGCCAGTGACTGGCATGTAACAGAAAAAGGTAAGAGAACCCAAATCTATATCTGAGAGGATATTGCTATAACATTAGCTTAACATAGATAGGTGATTTTGTTTTTTGTTTTTTTTACTGTTAAGGTAAATGTAATGTTACTATAACATTATTAACTTCACCTAGGTAATGTTACTTCCCATTAGCTAAGGTAAGATCATCATAGATAACACATAGATAAAAATTGTTTTGCCAGCTATAGTGTGTCAACATAGTTCGGTTCTTCATAGAAGTTTCATTAGCTTGGCAGCAGCGTACCAACTTTCCCTGTCCCGGCTAGCTAACGGTTAGCTAAGTAGCTAATTGTTTCAAAAGCAATAACTTGTGGCAGTAATATGTGTGGCGTGTTAGGCAGTAATGAAGGCTGCACCCGGTGTGAGCATGATAGGGCGTTTGCTAGGAGTCTCTATGCTTGGGTGAGTGTGTCAGTGGGAACGTAAATTAGTAAAAAGCTGTATTGGTTTTAGAACATGAGAACATTCAGAGCATTTTTAAATTGGCTGCCAACTTTTTTTTTTTTTTTTAAGTCGCTTTACACTCCTTCCCTTTTTTGGGCTGCATGTGTTAATACTCTGTCCTACAACTCTCTTACTAAATGTCATAGCATGAAATTGTCCGTGTCAAATGGCTGCTTGTCGTCGTTAGTTCGGGTTACTTTATTTTGAAAATGTAACGATGGTTGAACAAACACAGGCGCTGTGTGTCAGTCTGTTTTAGCACTAATATGAGTGTAGAAATGCCAAAAAAACAAAAAAAAACAATGCATAGCGCGATAGGTGAGATTATTGGATTAAAAAATAAAGTTGTGTTGCTTATGCTGCATTTCCCCCCGCGGGGGATCTGTCGTTGTCTAGCTGTGGGTTACATGCACATAGAGGTGCAGGAGGAGGAGAGGTAGCCCAGGTGAGAAGTTAAAACTAGACACGGAATAACGCTATTGAAACAGTCGATCAACAATCATAAACCCAAATCTACACACAGCTTTCAGGTTTCCCCACCCACCGTTTCAATGCGTTAATTATAGCGAGTTTGTTGGCTAATGAATGAACACCCTAATGTTAAAGCTTGCTGTATGCATGCTAACTCACAAGTTTTTGGGAACTCTGTCCACAGCTTCCACCCTTTCAATCCAGGCCCTCTTCCTGGCCAGCAGGACAGAGGATCAGTGAGTGATGGTGACTGATTTCTACATTCATAATTCTTTTTAGACTTAATCCTGCTGTTAATATCAAGACTGTTGTTTATTTTATTTAGATTTTAATTTAATTCAGGGCAGATATTAAGTCTATGGCTTGGCTTTGCTCTTGTGAAGATAAAATAATGAAATTTCTCTCTATTGTGAGTTTATTAGCCAGAACTAAGTGAGTCTAATCCTACAGTCCTGCAGTAAATTCTCCTTTACAAAGGCAATGTTAATGTTCAGTTTATGTTTGAAGCTGTTTTAGAGGTGTTGATTCAGATGTATGATTACTAAAAGCATATTAAATTTAACATTAAAATAATATGAGATTAATTTAAAAAGAGATTAATTTAAAGAGAAATGCATCAATGTTGCTTCTTTAAAAAAATGCCCCTAAATCTTTTCATCTCTGGCATCAGTGACCCTAAAAATGTATACCTCCTCTGTATTGTAATTTACAGTGAAAATGTTAAAAGATCAAATATCGCACTAAAGGTGTTTGTTCATGTTTGAAAGATGGACGATTTTGTCAAGGGGAAACTTCTTGAAATGGGCCTGGCTGAGCTACTGCCTACTTTTGAAGGTGTTTAAGCCAGAAATAAATAGTTTTGATAGAAATAAATGAATGAAATATAATTGACCAAATGAAATCCCTAAATGAATCCCTAAAACAAATGGTGTAGTTGGCATCATAAAGTAGAACTTAGAAGATAAAGTGCTGTTGGTATAAGTCATGATATGTTTTGCAGCTGAACCGATTGATCAAGAATCCTTCTTCCTACTGGATGGAGCTAAAACGACTCCTTGGACCACGGCTGAAATTTCAATGTCACCTGAAAAAGTTGCTTGAGGTATGCCTAGAGTCATAGTCCAGACAAAACGGGTTATGTGTGCTTCAAGTGTAGAAGATCTTCAGGTCATAACATAAGACAGTTGTTTGCCCATCTGAGAGTGACACATAATGTATACTCCACGTCGACTTATTTCCAGTGTGCCCAAGTTGGGTGCCATCGTTCATTTAATCAAATTTAATAAGATTTGAACATAAGTAATGCTTGGTTCAAGATTTCGTCTTCAAGATGTGTTTTTTTTTTATGGTTTTACTTTTGACAAGTTGGCCTATGAACTTGAATTGAAAATGTTTTTAATAATGGTATATTATTATTGTCAAAAAGGTTTCCTGAGAGGCACATGATTTTGATTCATGTTACAGTTTTATGTTTTTATTAAGGCAGATGGCTAGTGTTTTGCTTGTAGCAATAAAAAAAATCCCAGGGAAAATTTGTGCTGCTTTTGTTCAATATTCTTAATATAGAGCTAAACCACAATAAAATAAGTAATTTTAATCACAAAATCACTAAATCTGAATTTTAGGTAGTATTTTTCTATCCTTATTTGGGTAGATTTAACTCAACAAAGTGATCATTTTAATCCATTAGAGTAGAAAACATAACCCAACATGCTGGGTCAAGCCCATAACCCAACCCTGCTGAGCTAAAACAACCCAGGGCTGGGTTGGACCCTTTTTAACCCAGCACTGGGTTACCAAAATAAACCAAATTGGGTTGTTTTTAACCCAGCGGTTTTAAGTGTGCTGTTTCCTGATTTAAGGTTTCCAGGATAATGAATGACAATGAATGACACTTGTTTTTCATCAGAATTTTCAGACATGTTCTTACTGTGAGTAACATCTTTGGAGGGCGTATATACACACTATTGTGATAACAGTGTAGAGAATGAACAGCGGGATGACACACAAGTATGGGAAAGATGTGGACAGACGAGGAGGACTAGTGGCCAGGACAACTCTGACTGTGAAAGAAAACAAGCATGAAACAGTCAGTTCTGATTCCTCCAACTGTTTTGGTTCCAGTTAGAGAGATGTGATCCCTCTGCAGCTGCATGTAAATGTAGATTTCCAGTAACCAGGTTTATTAGGTGCATGTAAACGCAGCCACGTATGTGAAGGAGGCTTCACAAATACAGACAAATGTTTGACAAGACTAACCTGTCGACCTATCGCACCTCACCTGTCACAGCCAGCAGACTCTGTGCTGACTCTCCGTCTGTGGGGTGTTGACACTTGTAGAAACCTTCATCAGACTTTTTCACTGGTGGAAGGATCATCTTTCCTTCAGGCTCCATCCCAATGAAAACACCATCTTTGAAAAAGGAAGTGCTGAAATCTGACGTAAGCTGTGAATTAAATTTGTCCTTCTGTAAACAGCGAAGAGTGACTGCATCTCCCTCCATGACAGGAAGTGCAGGACTCTCCATGATCACAGGACTAGCTGGAATTAAGTAAGTAATTAAGTGGAGCTGGAGTTGTTTTTTCTGAAGCTGGTGGAATAATTGAATTCAGAAAAGAATATAACCTTTGTTTAACCTTTATAAGACAATATAAATAATGTCTGCTTATAGTGTATAATAAAAATAGAAAGAAACTTCAAACATATGAGTCACTTTGATGTTCAGGAAGCAGCTGCACTCCTTCCCTCCCTCTGACTCACACCAGTACACTCCACTGTCTATTGGGAAGGCGTCCTTCAGGATGCAGGAGGACTCCTCAGGGTCTCCAGAGCATGATACCTTCATGGCAGCTGGTGGTTTAAGGAAATGAAAGACATGATTGTAAAAGCAGCTTATTGTTTATTGTTTGATGAAATCCAAAGACACTGGAAGAAACCCAACTGCTGAAACAAAAGGAAAAAAATTTTTCCCACAAGGGTAATTGGGTCATGAAATGTCAGAGGAAGTCTGGTAGTACTTTAGATTCTGCATTAAAAGACTTACACATAAACATGCAAAACATGCAGTGCCACCATAACTTATGCGAGGAGCACCATGATTCTTACTGCTAACTTATGAAGGAACATGTTGAAAATATAAAACACAGTCATCTTGAGGTAAATAACAAGACTAGTGTTAACAGCTATTTTAGGAGCATCTTATCTTCTACATCCACTCAGTCAAAGGTAATAACACAAGCCATAAGCATCATTTTCAAAAATGTGTATGATTTGTTGTTTAGACAAATGATACAGACTCTGGAACTGAGGTACATGGAACCATGTCACCAGTATTTTAGTGAAAAAATGTATCCCTGCTCTGTATGATAAGATCAGGTAGCAGGCAAAAGAGTCTGGGTCAGGTTCAGAGTGAGTAGCTATAAAGATGGAAACCTGCACACTGTGCAGTAACTTGTATTTGTACGCCACAGCTGTGAGGTCGTGAATATGAACCTCTTTAGGCAGTTTCAGGAGGATGAGTTAATGACCTTAGATATTGCAAAAAGGCCCACAAACCGAGGAGTTAACTTACAGCACTGGGTGCAGAGCTTCTCTGTCACCCAGCTGATGAGCTGCTGATCCCCTCCTGTTGCTAGGCAGCAATGAGTAAAAAGTCCTTTTTTTGCAATATAAACAAAGGCTGCATCGCCACTCCTCCAGAAAAAGACAATGCTCTTCATACGTTTGTTGAGAATGTTGCCAATTGCAGGTAAGTGGCCCCAGAAAGTCTCCCCCCTGTAAGTGAAGGTAACTGGATTGATCACATGTCTCCATTATCCTCCTTTCAGATTAATAAGTCATGGTGTTCTGCGGTGTCCCTGCCCACCACAGCATCTTTGATCTATTCCCATGATCCCTGATGGAAAATATGACAACCGCCAGAGTGGAAAACTTCATATCAAAATCGTCTACAGGTCGTACTCCCTGTACACTGAGTTCAGTTTTCCCAAGGAACCTGTAACCCGGTTAGTCAAGTGTATGTATAGGCCCTGACTCTCCTACTTTTCGGTGTCCCGCAAATTATCTGAAATAATTCATAGTTACAAATGTATTGCTGAATATTAGTGGTGGGGATCGGGCTTATTGAAGTTGTCAGTTCTTACACCCCTTTCTTAGAAAAAAGATTAAGTCCTTTATCTCAAAAAGACGAAGGCTTCAGAAACAACGTTTGTTGATGTCATAGAATGAAGCGCACCTGCACAGTCCACCAGAAACTGCAAAACTGCAAAAAAGTCTGGAAGTTCAGAAACTGGGATGCTTTGCAAAGGAATGGGAACACGTGCCATTAGATTTTTGTTGGCATCATGATGTTTTTTTTTTCTTGAAGTTTCCAAGCTCCTTTGGTTCTGTTCTCCTCCTCCTTGTCCCCTCCTCTGCTTCACATCTGATTGGTGTTACGAGCTCTGAAAACTTTCAATTGATTCTTTGTAGCAGACTCTTAAGCAGTACAGTTTGGCCCTATAGGGGAAACAAAAACTGTGGATGTGTGGTTAAATGAGCAGGGAATAGTCGCAGCACTGGGAGAGCAGCAGTAATTTACAAACGGAGAGCAACATGTCCATGAGCTGGATCTTGCCTTTTGTCTTCTTCAACATTGCAGGTAGGAAATGTGATTATTATTAATATTATCATTATACGCCATACTTACATAGACAAAAGCATCAGGTTTTCCACTTTGAAGCATAGAAATTGCTAAAATCCTCAGCTGTTTTAAACACACCTGAAACCTCAGTGACATGAAACTGTCCAGGCTTTGATTAACTCAAAGCAGGAAGTTTGAGTTAGAGTTAATATGATATTAAAGTGATTTAGAATTTGGATGAGGATTTGGACAGAGCACATGATCAAACAAACATTAAGTTTTTTGTGCTGGTGCTGATGAAAATCCTGATAAACTGAAAGAAAAGAGCCACACACAGACTTACGGTACTCTTTATTCATTCAAAGAACATTAGAGCAACTTATAAAAAAGCTAGTCTGTAAACATTCTCAAACCGTATATTTCAAAGCATCCAGTTTGATAATTGCCCGTCATCTGTGTCGAAGTAACCACTGACATTTGACTCTATGACATTATGGCACCATCATGTGGTCGCATATAAAATCTGGGAGTTGTACAAAGATTTTATGTACTTACATATATTTTGTGTTTTTTTCAGCATCGTCTGAGTTAAAATGCCCTCACACCACAGTGGAAGCAAAAGCTGATGAGGCAGTGATTCTACCATGTTTCACTGTGCCCCCTCATGACCTCAGACATATGACAGTGGAGTGGGTGGTGAATGGAACAGATGACGTCTACATGTTTGTCAAGGGAGAAGATCACAAACTTCAAAATGACAAGTACAAAGGCAGAACATCTCTTTACCTCAATGATCTCGCCTCAGGGAACTGCTCACTGAGACTGGACCGAGTTGATTTGTCTGATAATGGGACGTACAGTTGCTCTGTTAAAGATCGAGTTGGGAAAATATTTGGGACATGTTCATTTAATCTTTATGGTAAGTGCACTGAGGTTCATATATGTATATATTTATTTACATAGGTTATATATCTTTTTTTTTTCATATTGTTTTTCAACTAAATATGTGCACAACCTGCATAAAAATCAATAAACATGGATAAAACGTAGAATGGACAAAAAGTTTAGAATCAAACATTGGCATAAGACTGAACAGAATTTGTTCACTTTTTTCAATAAGAATCTACTATGTATGAGTGTCAGTTATACATTTAATACTCCCAGCATCAGGCAGCGTCACTTCAGTATGTTACCCCTCATTTGCAGCAAGGTGACTTAGACGTGAGCACATAAACATTGTGCTTTCCACACATATGTAATTGATGCTCTCATTAATATTCTCATTGCATTTATCCTATCTGATGTTTTTAAACACCAAGTTTTACTGCTTCAACAGTTACAAAAGCCGGTTTAAACACCATTCCTGTTCAACGCACTTTAAACAATGTTAAGTTAATAGCTCTCGAATTATTCTGTTAAAACTGACAAGTCTTAGTCAGTTTTGTGGAACAGTTGAGTAAAATCAAGAACATTAGAGATAAACCAACAAAAAGGTTGATTCCCTGAAATAAAGATACATAAAAAGTAGTTTATAATTTTTCAGACTAACATTAGGTGCATGGGAAGTTGTGTGTACAGAATGTGGTACTTGTTTGGGGAGTGCAGCGGGCAGGAGGGATTGTTGATCTGAACAAGAAAGTTAAGGTAGTTGACCACCCTCTAGGCAAAAGCTTTGAACCTGATGCAGGACGTACAGGAACCCAATGCAGAGATCTGAAGAGCGGTGTGACAAGTCATTTTTCAAAGATCGAAAACCAGACGAGCTGGTGCCTTTTCAATCATCTGGAGGGTTTGACTGTGCTGCTGGTGCCCCCATCAACAGGATGCTGCAATAATCAAGACAAAATAGCACAAGTTTGTGCTAAATCAGTTGAAACAAGAAGAGGACCACAACTGAGCCGTGTGGCACACCAGTAGAGGGGCTATTTAAACAGGACAAATCATTACAATTGACTTGGGAGTATCAAGACTGCACATTGTCGTCTCCATGATCTGTGTCAAACTGTTTTAGATTCACTAAACATGGACACTAAATTGTCACTAAACAAAGGTGACAATGTAGAGAACTATATTTGTATTAATGAGTTTCTTTTCTTTTCCCTTTTTCCCTGTAAATGAAAACAAAACGACACACCAGAGCCAACGGTCTCACCAGAAGTAGGCAAGTAACTTCTGAGCTGCTACAGATGGTCGAGGTGAAAAATAGTCAGTTGTGATAATAATTTTCCAAAAATTAATTTAAAGTAGCATGTGAACAAAATACAGTAAAATAAAGACGCTACAAACAGGTGAAACTGATAAAGTCCCACGAGTGACTTAACTCAGTATTTTCAATTTTTCTACAGGTGTCAACAAGGGTTTGAAAATAGGTGCTGGACTTGGTGTTGGTCTCATTGCTGTTGTCATAGTGGAGCATTATATATGAAATTTGCAAGTAAGTCACTTGTTGACATTCAGTCTTTACCTGCCTCTTAAAGACTGTGGACATCTGTTAATGTTTCTCTTTGACTATCATCAGCTTCCCCTTCACACTAACCCTGTTCCACTATGACTAAAACACTAAAGTGTTTGGAGCCAGGTTTCCTCAGGGCAGATGCTCACAGTCAAAACTAGACCAGGTTTTCTGCTTGAAGAAGACTGAGGTGTTAGAGAGACAGTTTGGATAAATGATTCCACTTTATCTTCTTACAGAAAAGACACCAGAAAACTTGGGAATGGAGGAGGAACAGACTGAGATGATATGAGATGATGGTGGTTCTGTCCAACTGATGGAAACTTGCAAAACTTGAAGACCCAAAGGTTTCAAGTCTAGTCCCTGACTTTTTTACCTGATTTACCTTCCAGAGACGCAGATTTATGCTGCACGCAAAACTTTTTTTCAGGTGACTGTACTAATTACATGTTACTAGTATCTATAGTAACATCGGTGTACAAATGTGTAACTTTATCTGAACATGGTTTTTGTATCAGTTAGTGATCCCCCCTAACTCCAAATACCAGATGAGGTTTAATCGTGTTGGGTTCATGCACAGTGTAGCTTGGGATGTGAACTGATCCCCAAATGCTAACAATGCCGAGCACTGAACATGGCAAAAACTAAGATTGTATGTCCATTTGTCCATTTTAACCCTAAAGTCTTTGCAAAAGCCCAGTTACAGATTTGCCACAACATGCGTCTCCATGAAGTATTTGGAGCCAAAACCAAATCAGCATTCCACTTATGTTCATAAAAAAAAAGTTTGGTTTTCTTTAGTACCAAAACCTGAAGAGATATCGTCAATATTGTAATTGTGAATACAAATACTTCTTTTATTACTATTATTTTTTAACCTTTTATAAATGCAATTTTCATTCATTCTTTCATTTTGCTAACAATATTATTTACAAAGCTGTTTGCTTACACATTTTTTTGTGATTAAATATGTTTTATAATTTTGTGTTGGCCAAAATTATAATGGCTGTTTAATCATTGGGGACATTATTTGCTGCGTCTTGTCTGGATATTAAATGAGTGGTTATTGTTGATGAGACCGGACACCAGTCGTCTGTAGGCGTGTATGACGACACAAATAGTGCAGACAAAGTTTCATGCAGTTCATCTTACTAACAGCAGGTGGTTGACTCTGTACAGTTAATGATTCCACTATTGTGTGGTGGCCCATTGTTGCCAGTGAGAAAAGAAAAGAGACATAAGATAATCCAATGGTAATTATAATCCACTGTTTTATGCTTATTAACAAAAAAAAAGCATGTTCATTGGTTCTTGTCTCTGCTGTCAAAGGTGCATAGAATATTCTGAGTAACTTCTCAAACACCTTAATCTCTAGTCTGAGTGTGGAAAAGGTCTGGGGACTGCTACTGCTTTGCCCCACACATCAATCCACAAGACACTTACTTGTCCCACTTACTGTGGCCCTACATGAACCTCCAAAACAGCATTAGACCTAAATGGAAGAGACAAGGGGGTGAATCAGGTTTGGGTCTTTGGAGGATCATGATCGCCTCTGTCTCTCTGCAGGAAACCAACTGCTATAGACTGTGAGGAATGATCTAACATCACACACATTGAACACATTAGCATGTCAGGTTATTGTTAGCATTTAGCTCAACACACAGATTAGAAAATCAGATGATCAACCAACTCTGAAGTATAATTACAGTATATACAAATGCTACAAGAAAAGTACTCAGTTAGTTGGGACGTGAAAAAGTATAATGTATATAATGTTTACATTGTCTCATTGATTTTGTAAACATAAAACTCATCAGATGCAGGAAAGTTTTTATGGTTTAGGATTTTACCTCTTCGTAAAAATCAACCTCGCATGATACAACGTGATAAAGAACTGATAAAAATAAGTAATGCTACAAAAGTGAAAATAGACTGTATGACTGCAATAGATCAGTTGGCTGTTCGATATCATATTGTTCTTTTGTTGCTGTCGGCTGATTCCTGTTGGTCCAAACAGACTCAGCTGTTGATTATGATGAGATGGTCATGAATGACACTTTGGCCTTAGCTCGAGCTGCAGAGAGAGCAGGGAAGAAGAAAGTCATTCTGTTGTGAGGTCAGTTTTATTCATTTTCTTTTAAAATACAATTAAACATTAGTGGTTATGTTGACTTCCTTCAACCATAACTCTGGTATTTTAAGCTGGGTCACCAACATTTTGTTGATGTAAACTTGTCACAACCTGCCCAAACTAACTTAACCTGCCATCAGCCTGACTACAATGCTGGAGTTAACAACCCGATTCCTTTTTTAAATGTTACCTATGTAGCATCCAGAGACAGAGTTTGGAATTCAACCTCCACCTTGAAAACAAGGGGGAGGTAGACGGACCCGGCAATAAACTTTAGAACTGAATAGTCATTACCCTCCTTCATTTTGTCCCAAAATTATCACACCTATTTGCATATTTGGTTCATTTATCTGCTCATTTAGAATTGGTTGTTTCATGTTGGTTATCTTTTCATTTGTTCCTTTATTACTTATATCCATATACATTGCTTTTGTATTAATATCAAATCACCCAAGTCGCATTTGGTTTGCTACATATTGGTGCCCCATGTGAGGCCGTTTCAAACTTCTGTCTGCCTAACTGAAGAAATTGCGGACATATTGCATCTGCATAAACTCGGCTACATGGTGCATTCCTTATTGTCTGACTAATTTGAAAAATATATATTTGATCTGAGGTTTGGCTTGTTTAGTTGTGTACCGATTGTGTACAGACATTGATTTAATGTTTGAGAGTTTATAAGTCAGTTCCCGCTCCGCCGCCGGCGATCATTCAGCCGACAAAGGCGAACAAGACTGTTTAAACTTCCGCTAACGGAAGTGAAGTAAGGATTGAAGCTCTGTGTTGTTCGAACAGGAAATGTTAAAAGTGTTAAAGTGCATGCAAACTTGTGAATAAGCGTTGCCGTACGCTTGTGAAATGAAAGGCCTGTTGGTGGGTTTACGGTTGCTGCGTGTCCCAGGACTGTTAGACCGCGCCCTGAATTAAGTGAATTCTCTGCGTGTCCCAGTTAATTTACCTCTGATTCATACCTTCTCTTTAGCCTGCCAGCTTAGCTACCTGGCTGCTATAAACTACTTTTAAGTAGGAGTGTGACTTATATTTACATATTTGGTTCATTTATCTGCTCATTTAGAATTGGTTGTTTCATGTTGGTTATCTGTTCATTTCTTCCTTTATTACTTATATCCATATACATACTCACACTCATCTATATTCATTGTAGTAGTGGATTAATAAATAATTGAACGGAACTGCTTCTGTGTTCGTCTTTCTTCAGAGAAACAGACAAGTCACTGAAACGGTAAAGATCTCATGACAGAGACTGATCTTAGGTCAAATTCTATTAATCACTTAATTCTATTGTTACTTTGGACCATCAGCGGTTCAGATAATATAATAATCATAGCGTAGCTCAGCTTAAACGAATTTGGTGTCCCAAATTCGAGGAAATTAATGCTTTTGTATTAATATCAAATCACCCAACTCGCATTTGGTTTGCTACACGTAGGATAAGCATTAGAGAAAACAGTCTCAGCTCTTTTCTGGCCTTGCGCATGTAAAGAAAGAATTTACACAGCATTTCAGAAAAGTCATGAAAGAAACATGCTTTATAAAGAATTTTACTAGAAAGAATTTTTTCCCCAGATTCTAGGTAATGTATTTGTTTCAAAATAGTTGGCAAGCAAGAGACAAATAAATCAAATAAAAATGTGTTCTTACCTTGGTCCATCTTTTGAAGGCGTATATACACACTATTGTGATAACAGTGTAGAGAATGAACAGCAGGATGACACACACAAGTATGGGAAGAGATGTGGACGGAGGAGAAGGATGAGGATGAGGACAAGGAGGACTAGTGGTCAGGACAGCTCTGACTGTGGAAGAGAACAAGTATGAAACAGTCAGTTCTGGTTCCTCCAACTGTTTTGCTTCCAGTCAACAGGTAGAGGAGAAATGTGATCCCTCTGCAGCTGCATGTAAACGTGGATTTCCAGTAACCAGGTTTCTTAGGTGCATGTAAACGCAGCCACGTATGTGAAGGAGGCTTCACAAATACAGACAAATGTTTGACAAGACTCTAACCTGTCGACCTGTCGCACCTCACCTGTCACAGCCAGCAGACTCTGTGGTGACTCTCCTTTTGTGGGGTGTTGACACTTGTAGAAACCTTCATCAGACTTTTTCACTGATGGAAGGATCATCTTTCCTTCAGGCTTCATCCCGATGAAAACACCATCTTTGAAAAAGGACGTGCTGAAATCTGACGTAGACTCTGAATTAAATTTGTCCTTCTGTAAACAGCGAAGAGTGACTGCATCTCCCTCCATGACAGGAAGTGCAGGACTCTCCATGATCACAAGACCAGCTGGAATTAAGTAAAAGTAGAGCTGGATTCAGAAATATAACCTTTGTTCTTTAACACAATATAGATAATGTCTGCATATAAGAGTATGTAGAGTCTAAAAACCAGAAAAAGAAACTTCAAACACACAAGTCACTTTGATGTTCAGGACGTTGCTGCACTCCTTCCCTCCCTCTGACTCACACCAGTACACTCCACTGTCTATTGGAAAGGCGTCCTTCAGGATGCAGGAGGACTCCTCAGGGTCTCCGAAGCCGCCCATGCATGGCTGAGAAGTCTTAGTGGAAGTGTTTCTCCTCACTGTCCAGTTGAGGGAGGTCCCCGACTCTGCACAGTTCAGAGAGATGTTCTCATATCGGAAGAACTGAGACTTGTCAGGATGGACGTTCAGGGTGGCAGCTGGTGGTTTAAAAGGGAAATGAAAGACATGTTTGTAAAAACAGCTTGACAGTTTATTGCTTAGTGTTTGATGAAATATAAATTGGTGAAAGAGACCCAACTGCTAAAGACCAAAGTCTTAAGTCTAAAAGTAAGACCAAAGTCTTAAGTCTAAAAGTATCTTGGTTTTTGATAAAACACTAATTAAACTGTGAAAAACATGCAGTGTGAGCATCAAATATTATGAAGGAAACATGTATATACAATAAAATACTGACAGTCACAGGAGCAGCCATCTGGAGGCAAATGATAATGTCAGTGTTTGCAGCTATTTTAGGAGAATATTATTTTTAAAAGTCCACAAAGGCAATAGGAGCAGCCACACATCCCTACAGGGTTGCTGAAAATGCAGGATTTAGACAAACGACACAGACTCTGGAACGGAAGTAGATGGAGCCATGTCCCAAGACAGCTGCACACTGTGTGCGATTGACTTACATATGTGATAGCTGTGAGCTCATGAATATGAAGGTTCATTGTACTGTTACAGGAGCAAATAATTAACATTTTAGACAGTTACTTCTGTTGGTAGCAGTTAAAGTGAAACAGAAGGTGAAAGAAATGAAAAAAAATTTCAGTAGATCACAACTTTTCTGTTGGTGGTGTTAGAGTGTGGATTTTCAGAAATGTGTGTTTATAGAATCTTCATTAAAAACGCAAAGATTCATTAAATGTTGATTTGAAATGTGTCGAAATCAGACTATTTAACCAAGGTTGTATTGTCCTTAGTGAATGTAAATGAAATAAAAGTTAATTTAAAAGTTTGCAAATTCTTACAAGACCTCAGATCATGAAATAACAACTGACTAAATGTCAGTGACCAAGATAAAACATCTGCAGTATTTAAAAAAGAGAGTTTCTTACACAGCATGAGGCACAGAGAGGTGATCTCCATGATGTCTTGATGGTGTCTGTCGTCTTTACACTCAGTAGAAAAAGTGTCTGCCCACATCCGGAAAGAAAGCAGACAGAATTTTAGAAAATATTAATGTCATAAGCTGAAATGCTTAATCACATGTTTTGATGGAAATATGAATGAAAAGTGTCAAAGTTTACCAATAATTGCCATTATAATCATTAAATTTTCTGGCTTTCCTGTATGAAAGTTTCCAATTTGCAGATATTGATTATTTTTAATCAATGACGTTCATTTAAATTCATCTTTATAAAGTCCTTCTTCTCACCTGCATCACTTTGTGCAGCATTTAAATAGCGATTGAACAATTACAATCAAAATTATATTACACTTAAATGCTCTGCAGTTCTTTGGCTTCAGAAAGAAACAACTAACAAGTGGTTAGAGTGTTATTTTGTGCATCACCTTTTTTAAAACGTGTTGCACAAAAGAGTTTGATAGTAACTGCTAAATGGAAACTATTTCTTGGGTTATATTTAGATATACAGAAACAAAGAAAGAAAGATAAAAAAATCTAGATCTAAACCGCTGTTAGAAACTGCACTGATTATTGCACAGCACAATGAGAACATGCTGAATAGGACAAAGGCCTAAAAGTAGAACTAAATGTCAGTTTGTCTCATTTTATCATTTTAATATTTTCTCACTGTGCAACATTGTCACACAATTCACACCTCACGGTATGAAGTTAAATTTGCTGCCGTCAAAAGAAGATAAATTATGGACGACATTAACATGGGTGTATATGTGCTGCCACTTTTTTTCCTCCATTAGAGGAGAATATGTTTGTGCAGCTTTCAGCCTCTCATGCATCAGCAGTCCCCACTACTACTACTACTCTTTCGGCTTTTCCCATCAGGGGTCGCCACAGCAAATCATCCTTTTCCACTTCACTCTATCCTGGGCATCTTCCTCTCTGACACCAGCTAACCTCATGTCCTCTGTTAGGACATCCATATATCTCCTCCTTG
This sequence comes from Channa striata, assembly GCA_033026295.1. Classification (NCBI taxonomy): domain Eukaryota; kingdom Metazoa; phylum Chordata; class Actinopteri; order Anabantiformes; family Channidae; genus Channa; species Channa striata. The sequence continues at coordinate 42,421,963 of CM065168.1, forward strand.
GTCGTCCTCTCGCCCTCTTGCCTGGCAGCTCCATCTCCAACATCCTTCTACCAATATATTCACTATCCCTCCTCTGCACATGTCCAAACCATCTCAATCTGGCCTCTCTGACTTTGTTGCTAACACAGGCAACGTGCGCTGTCCCTCTGATGAACTCGTTCCTAATTCTGTCCAACCTTGTCACTCCTAAGGAGAACCTCAACATCTTCATCTCTGCTGCTTCCATCTCTGCCTCTTGTCTCTTTCTCACTGCTACTGTCTCTAACCCATAGAGCAGAGCTGGTCTCACCACTGTCCTGTTCACCTTTCCTTTGAGTCTTGCTGACACTCTTCTGTCACACAACACTCCTGACACTTTCCTCCACCCACTCCAACCCGCCTGCACTCGCCTCTTCACCTCTTTTCCACACTCCCCATCACACTGAACTGTTGACCCCAAGTACTTAAACTCCTGCACCTTCTTCACCTCAACCCCCTGTAACCTCACACTTCTACCTGGATCCCTCTCATTTATACACCTGTATTCTGTCTTGCTACGACTGACTTTCATACCTCTTCTTTCCAGAGCAAACCTCCACCTCTCCAGCTGTTCCTCCACCTGCTCTCTACTCTCACTGCAAATCACAATGTCATCTGCAAACATCATTGTCCAGGGAGATTCCTGTCTGACCTCATCTGTCAACGTGTCCATCAGCATAGCAAACAAGAAGGGACTCAAAGCCGATCCTTGGTGTAGTCCCACCTCCACCTTGAACTCCTCTGTCTGACCTACGGCACATCTCACCACCATCATGCTCCTCTCATACATTTCCTGAACTACTCTGACGTTCTTCTCTGCCACTCCCGACAACCTCATACAGTACCACAGCTCCTCCCTCGGCACCCTGTCATATGCCTTCTCTAAATCCACAAAGACACAATGCAGCTCCTTCTGACCATCTCTGTACTTTTCCATCAACAATCTCAAAGTGTAAATGGCATCAGTGGTGCTCTTACGGGGCATGAAACCATACTGCTGCTCACAAATCTCCACCTCCTTCCTAAGCCTGGCCTCCACTACTCTTTCCCACAGCTTCATTGTGTGGCTCATCAGCTTTATCCTTCTATAGTTACTACAGTTCTGTGTGTCACCCTTGTCCTTAAAGATCGGCACCAGAAGGCTTCTCCTCCATTCCTCAGGCATCTTCTCACTCTCTAAAATCCTGTAAACAGACTTGTCAGAAACTTCACTGCTGTCTCTCCTAGACACTTCCACACCTCCACAGGTATGTCATCAGGACCTACAGCCTTTCCGCTCTTCATCCTTTTCAGAGCCTTCCTCACCTCATCCTTTCTAATCTCTCCTATTTCCTGCTCCACATCAGCCCCATCTTCCTCCCTTCTTTCCCTGTCATTTTCCTCATTCATCAGCTCCTCAAAATACTCCTTCCATCTTCTCAGAACACTCTCCTGGCTTGTTAGCACCTTTCCATCTCTGTCTTTAATCACCCTTATCTGTTGCACATCTTTCCCTTCTCTATCTCTCTGTCTGGCTATCCTGTACAAGTCCTTCTCTCCTTTCTTCATGTCTAACCTGTCATACAGCTCATCGTAAGCTCTCTGTTTGGCCTTTGCCACCTCCCTCTTCACTCTGCGCTGCACTTCCTTGTACTCCTGTCTACTTTCCTCAGTCCTTTCTACATCCCACTTCCTTTTAGCTAACCTCTTCCCCTGGATGCAGTCCTGTACTTCCTCATTCCACAACCAAGTGTCTTTATCATCTTTCCTCTTACCAGATGACACACCAAGCACCTTCCTACCTGTTTCCCTGATTACCTCTGCTGTAGTTTCCCAGTCATCCGGAAGCTCTTCCTGACCACCCAAAGCCTGTCTCAACTTCTGCCTGAATTCCTCACTTTCTTCATTCTTTAGCTTCCACCACTTGGTCTTCTTTTCTGTCTTTCCTCTCTTCTTCTTCCTGACCACCAGAGTCATCTTACACACCACCATGCGGTGCTGTCTGGCTACACTCTCTCCTACCACCACTTTACAGTCACTAACCTCTCTCAAATGACCTCGTCTACATAGGATGTAGTCCACCTGTGTACTCCTACCTCAACTCTTGTATGTCACTCTATGTTCCTCTCTCTTCTGGAAGTGTTAACTACAGCCATTTCCATCCTCTTAGCAAAGTCCACTACCATCTGTCCTTCTGGATTCCTGTCCTTTACACCAAACCTGCCCATTACCTCCTCATCACCTCTGTTCCCCTCACCAACATGCCCATTGAAGTCTGCTCCAACAACTACTCTCTCTCCTCTGGGGATACTCTCTACAACCTCATCAAACTCACTCCAGAATCTCTCTTTCTCTTCTTACTCACAACCAACTTGTGGCGCATACCCACTGACTATGTTCACCATCACGCCTTCAATTTCTAGCTTTAGGCTCATCACCCTGTCTGAGACTCTTTTCACCTCTAGAACATTGTTCACAAACTCCCCCTTCAAGATCACTCCTACTCCGTTTCTCTTCCTATCCACACCATGGTAGAACAGTTTGTATCCTCCTCCAATACTACGTGCTTTGCTGCCCTTCCACCTCGTCTCCTGCACACACAGTACATCTACCTTCCTTCTCTCCATCATGTCTGCCAGCTCTCTACCTTTCCCTGTCATTGTGCCAACGTTAAGAGTCCCAACTCTCAAATCTAAGCTCCTGCCTTTCCCCTTTTCTCTCTGACCACGAACCATTCTGCCTCCTCTCCTTCTTCGACCAACAGTAGTCCAATTTCCACTGGCACCCTGCAGGTTAACAGCACCGGTGGCGGTCGTTGTTGACCCAGGCCTCGACCGATCCGGTATGAAAGTGGTATGGATGACTCGCATGGTTGTACTTGGCAAAATTTTACGCCGGATGCCCTTCCTGACGCAACCCTCTCTATTTATCCGGGCTTGGGACCGGCACAGAAGTTACTGGCTTGCAACCCCTGTGGCTAGATTAGCCCCACAACCTCTTTGCAAATAATGATAAATGAAGAAAATAACATAACATAACACCAACAGGAAATACTTCAAAGTTACCATCACCAATTTGTAAAGGAATTTGAGATTAAAACAGAAACTGATGAAAACAAAAGACAACAAATGTATTTTTCAGAGATAACGAGATATTAATCCTGTTATCATTACATAACATGATTGTTTCAGTTTGTGTAATTTCTTTTGCTTATTGCTACTCAGTGGCCTCAATTATGTAAAAGAGACTTAAAGTAAACATTATTTAAACAGAAATATGTTGAGGCTCTGCCAAGCTCCGCTGAACAAAAGACAAACGGTAAAACAACAGAACAAGAGAAGGAGTTGGTGAAGAAATAAATCAGATACAGATATGAGCCGTGGGAAGAGAATTAATCTGAGCAGCAAGGAGGAAGGAGAGAGATGACATAATCCAAAGTCCTAGATCAGAGACACACAGAAAAAGACATTTCTGCAATTTCTACAGTTTGTCTCCACGTAACAGCTATCATAATATTGTAAAGCGTTTTTGCAGTAAAGACTGTATTTTCCACTGCGTTATTGGAATTTTTAGTGAAGTCATGCACTGTATTCATTGAAATTGCAGTAAATTTACTTTTGGCACTAACAGTTTCTTTATTTCAGATTTTTTATTGTTCTTCACTTTTGAGTGATTTGAACCAGTGCCAGAGTTGACTAACATTGTCTGACTTTGACATTTATTTTTCGGACCATAAGCCGCTACTTTTTCCGACGTTTTGAACCATGCGGTTTTGTCCAAAGTGAACTGATGGAAGTCAGTGCAAACAAAAAGCGCCAGTTTTTATTCTTGGCTGACAACAGCAAACATGCCAGTGAGGTGTATGTATTTTCTTGGCTATGGAACAAGCCGTTTATTTATAACAAGGACCTGTACATTCGATATGTGTTTGACTAACATTAAGGTAAATGTGTGACTATTTCTCAGCCTTATTGGTGGCTTATAATGCGGTTTATATTGACAAAAGAATATTTCTTTTAAATTTTACATTAATATTACTGTGGATTTAATGCTAAATTAACGTTATCATGGTAACATTTGCTCTATAGTGCAGCTCATTTCAACTAGCTAACACTTTCTTTTCTTTCTGTGCTTACACAAAAGCTCAAAATGTAGTTGGACGTTTTCTGTTAATGTGTGCTGAATTCTAAATGTAAATGTAAATGTCTGCACAATCACTCGCTTACCGTCCCTCACTTACAGTAGAAATGTTCAATAATCCTTAGTCTAATGTCACTAAGTCTTTGAAGGACTGAAAGACAGGACACCGCGTGATGAACCATCTCAATTTAAGCAGGGATGTTAACAGCAGTATCTTGTGCAGTGGACTGTAGGAGCGTACAGTGTATAGGTGTAACTGTAATTGTAGATTACAGTCACACTTATGTACTGTAAAATGAAAATACGGTGATGAGGCTGTAATATGGAATTACAGTAAATGTTGCCAGTGAGTTACTGTGAAAGCCCTTGAAATGTCTAACATTGTGTTTGAATGATGGGCGTCCCTAAGGACTGAGCTTTTATTCTAGAGCTTTCCAGGCTCCTTTCCCTTTCTTATTCTCTTCCTCCTCATCACCTCCACCCCCACAAAACCACAAACATCCACAAACCTGTAATGCCTGTTACATCCGTCTCTCTCTCACACAGAGACAGTCACTGTTTCACCAGGACAGTTTATTTGTCACCGTAATCTTTATTGTCTGCTCTGACCAAACTACCTTTAGCCTCAGCGTTTTGACAAGCAGCGTGTGTTGGGTGGCTGCCCCAATTTCAACAGGAGCTAAACATCTGAATTTTTCCATTAGCCCAATGAAACAACACGGAAGATGAGGAGAGAGGAAAGCTGCACCAGGAGCTGCTTGATTCTGAAGTGTAAGTGCTGGGGTTTTCCCTTCAATAAAAAGTAAACACTGAAACCCACACAGATGCATAGATAGATTTTCACATGTGACTCATAACCGTCTGTTTTTATCCTGCACATGTTCACCAATCACCCCCACAGGGCATGTGCACACTGACACACAGTTTAGCATTTGACAGCTGTTGTTGCCTGTTAAATCTGCCAACTAAATGTTACTCTTGAGCAACACTTTTTTGACCTTAAACTGAAACTGAAACTGTGGATGTGTGGTTAAATGAGCAGGGAATAGTCGCAGCACTGGGAGAGCAGCAGTAATTTATAAACGGAGAGCAACATGTCCATGAGCTGGATCTGGCCTTTTCTCTTCTTCAACATTGCAGGTAGGAAATGGGATTATTATTAATATTATCATTAAACGCCATACTTACATAGACAAAAGTCAGTTAAAAATCTTACTTTATCATGTGGATTCTTTTGAAATGTGATCAGGTTTTTCACTTTGAAGCATAGAAATTGCTAAAATCATCAGCTGTTTTAAACACACCTGAAACCTCAGTGACATGAAACTGTCCAGCCTTTCATTTACTCAAAGCAGGAAGTTTGAGTTAGTTAGAGTTAATATGATATTAAAGTGATTTAGACTTTGGATGAGGATTTGGACACGGCACATGATCAAGTTTTTTGTGCTCGTGCTGATGAAAATCCTGATAAAATGAAAGAAAAGGGCCACACACAGACTTACTAGTTCTTTATTCAAAAAACACTAGAGCAACTTATAGAAAACTAATCTCTAAACATTCTCAAACCGTATATTCCAAAGCCTCCAATTTGATAACTGCCCGTCATCTATGTCGAAGTAACCACTGACGTTCGTCTCTACTTTTAAAAGTAACTAATTACATTACAAAGTTACTGTCATTAAAAAGTAAGTGAGTACTTTAGTGCTTTTTCATTGGGAAAAATAAAAAATTGTTTTAGTTCAGACCTTTATAATTTCTCCACCATCACGACACAGCCAAGTCTGGTCCTGATACACTGACCCATTTACAGTCCTTAATTGTAAAGATTCAGTCTAGCATATATTCACGTTATGGCGCCACAAACATGTCCTGCATATTACTCAAGCACAAAAACTGTAAATTAATGACAGGTTTTTGTTATTGTGACAAAAAGTACAGAAATTGGTTGCTAAAAGTAAAAGATTGCATATCTGAAAATTTACTCCAGTTGTGGAGCGAGCAAACGCTTTAGATTACTCATTACATCGAGAAAAGTAATCTGAGCACTTTAACACGTTGCATCCAATACTGAGCATGTGCTTGTATAAAAAAAATGACAAAACTTCCAGGGAAAAAATTATTAATATGAATATCAAAAAATACATCTTTAAGAGGGAAAATGATTTTCTTCCACACACGACAGTAAATGATTAAACATTTATATGGGAGATGGAAGTAAGTTATGGGTGTTGTAACATTTAAAAGTTAGTTTTGTGAATTGCACAAAGGTTTTATGTACTTACAATATATTTTCTGTTTTTTCAGCATCGTTTGAGCTAAAATGCCCTCACACCACAGTGGAAGCAAAAGCTGATGAGGCAGTGATTCTACCATGTTTCACTGTGCCCCCTCATGACCTCAGACATATGACAGTGGAGTGGGTGGTGAATGGAACAGACGACGTTCACGTGTTTCTTAAGGGAGAAGATGACACTTCTTCACAACTTCAAATTGACAAGTACAAAGGCAGAACATCTCTTTACCTCGATGATCTCGCCACAGGGAACTGCTCACTGAGACTGGACCGAGTTGATCTATCCGATTATGGGACGTACGGTTGCTCTGTTAGAAGTCGAGTTGGGAAAGTATTGGGGACATGTTCATTTAATCTTTATGGTAAGTGCACAGAGTTTCATAATAAATTTTATCATGACATTATTAACTAAACATGCCACAACCTGGATAAAAAACAGAGTAAGTATTTATCAGCTGATCACTGTTTGATACAGTTCCCTGACCTAATCAACATGTACAAATGGTGCAATGTGGACAAAAAACTTGGAATTAAACTTCTGCATACGACTGTACCGAATTTACTTCACTTTTATCAAATAAAAACTTTCTATGTGTGAGTGTCAGTTATACGTACACAGTTGTAATGGTTACCGTAACTAGATACTGTAACCAAAGAAACTGTAACTACTGGACCCAAAAGCAGAAGCCGAGACACACTGAAAGTGCAACAGGTTTATTTGCACATGAAATAGTTATAAATTATCGCACATACTACAGATCCTGTGATGTTAGCACACAGTCCTGTGCTCCAACAAAACTCTCTTAAAAGCTATAACAATGTTAACTCGCAAACCAACTAAACTCAAAGAGAGAGACACTTAGGCTATAACAAAAACCTGAACTACCAAAACTATCTACAGACTCACAACAAGTATTAAGGGCTGGAGATCGGAAAAGGCTGAACGAGATCAGGAAACTGTGCCAGAACGAACCAGGACACACTATTAACCCCAAACTAAATGCAAGGCCTTAGATACGAACATGCAGGGGTAGTGACGATGATGATGATGATGATGAAAGGCAAACTGTGAGTGCACTGGTAACCAGCAGAGGAACAGAGGAATGCTGCAGGGACACACACAAAACAACAAAATGACATGGGACAAAAAGCACCTAACTTATAACACACAATTATACTTCAATATTTCCAAAAATGTCTGTAAAGAATTTACTGAGTTTATTTTATTAATTTATTTATATTTGGCCATTGTTACCTCTCATTTGCAGCAAGTTGACTTAGACGTGAGCACATAAACACTGTGCGTTCCACGCATGTGATTTAATTAATGCTCTCATTTATATTCTCATTGCAGTTATTCTATTTGATTTTTTTAAACACCTAGTTTCACTGTTTCAACAGTCACAAAAGCCGGTTTAAAAACCATTCCTGTTCAACGCATTTTAAACCCTGGTAAGTAAATAGCTCTCAGATAATTTTTTTGGCATTGTTTCATCTGTTGTCACTCTGACCTGTAGCCTGGATATTCTTGACAAGCCGGCTGTTCCACGTACTGTATCTGTTGGTGCAGCTGATCTGTGACCATTTAGTCTTCTGGCTTTTATCCAAAGTGACTTGCAAGTAATGTGCAAGGCAGCAAAATCTAAGTCAAGGAGAAAATGCTAAAAATGATAAAAAGTAGTTTCTTATTTTTTAGACTTACATTAGGTGAATGGGACGTTGTGTGTACAGAATGTGGTACTTGTTTGGGAAGTGCAGCGGGCAGGAGGGATTGTTGATCTGAATGAGGAAGTTAAGGTAGTTGACCACCCTGTAGGCAAAAGCTTTGAACCTGATGCAGGATGCTACAGGAACCCAATGCAGAGATCTGAAGAGCGGTGTGACAAGTCATTTTTCAAAGATCGAAAACCAGACGAGCTGGTGCCTTTTCAATTATCTGGAGGGTTTGACTGTGCTGCTGGTGCCCCCATCAACAGGATGCTGCAATTCTCAAGACAAAATAGCACAAGTTCGAGCTAAATGAGTTGAAACAAGAAGAGGACCAAGAACTGAGCCCTGTGGCACACCAGTAGAGGGGCTATTTAAAGAGAACAAATCATTACAATTGACTTGGGAGTATCACGACTGCACATTGTCATCTCCATGATCTGTGTTAAACTGTTTTAGATTCACTAAACATGGACACTAAATTGTCACTAAACAAAGGCGACAATGTATAGAACTATATTTGTATTAATGACTTTCTTTTCTTTTCCCTTTTTCCCTGTAAATGAAAACAAAAAGACGCACCAGAGCCAACGGTCTCACCAGAAGTAGGCAAGTAACTTCTGAGCTGCTACAGATGGTTTGTGTTCATAACCACAGTTTCTGAAATGAGAACCCATAATAATAAATTAAGCATTTTGAGAATATTTTAGATACATTTCTTTGCAGTAGCATGAGAACAAAATACAATAAAATAAGAAGCTAAAAAAGGTGAAACTAATAAAGTCTCACGAGTGACTTAACTCAGTGTTTTTACTTTTTCTACAGGTCTCAACAAAGGTTTGAAAATAGGTGCTGGACTTGGTCTTGGTCTCATTGCTGTTGTCATAATGGGAGCATTATATATGAAATTTGCAAGTAAGTCACTTGTTGACATTCAGTCTTTACCTGCCTCTTAAAGACTGTGGACATCTGTTAATGTTCCTCTTTGACAATCATCAGCTTCCCCTTCACACTAACACTGTTCCACTATGACTAAAACACTAAGGTGTTTGGAGCCAGGTTTCCTCAGGGCAAATGCTCACAGTACAAACTAGACCAGGTTTTCTGCTTGAAGAAGACTGAGGTGTTAGAGAGACAGTTTGGATAAATGCTTCCACTTTATCTGCTTACAGAAAAGACACCAGAAAACCTGGGAATGGAGGAGGAACAGACTGAGATGATATGAGATGATGGTGGTTCTGTCCAACTGATGGAAACTTGCAAAACCAGAAAACCCAAAGGTTTCAAGTCTAGTCCCTGACTGTTTTACCTGATTTACTGTCCAGAGATGCATATTTGTGCTGCATACAAACCCTTTTTTTCAGGTGACTGTACTAATTACATGTTACTATAGTATCTATAGTAACAATTAACCAACCCTAACTCAAAATACCAGATAAAGTTTAATCGTGTTGGGTTCATGCACAGTGTAGCTTGGGATGTGAAGTGATCCCCAAGTACTAATAATGCAGAGCACTGTACATGGCTAGATTGTATGAATATTTTGTCCATTTTAACCCTAAAGTCCCTAAAATCCCAGTCACAGATTTGCCATAACCTGAGTCTGTTCTAAGTTGGGTGTATTCTGCCCTTATCTTTCATATGGACATTTAGTTTGTGTGTCCCCGCAGTAATCCTCCCCTCCTGGGCTGGTTGACGGTTTCTTTAGTCTCCTCGTTAAAAGGGATTCTCTGTTAAAGTGCTTGTCTCCTCAATAGAGTGATTTTTGTCAGAATCCAAGACTCTACTGTTACAACATTCACCTCCACTTTTGAGTGATTTTCTGTCTCCACCTTTAAATTATTGTATCAGTTTTATGCCAGTTAACTAATAACTGTATATGTAATTCTACGGTAATAAATCTTTTGTAAATAAATCTACTCTTGGCCCATCTCAGCCTCCAGTATCCAGTTATGGTAAGCATTACAATGTCTCTATGAAGTATTTGTGGCCAAAATCAAGTCAGTATTCCTCTTATGTTGATAAAAAAAAATGTTTTTTTTCATTAGCTAAACCAAAAAAGATACAGTATATTCATTACTGTAACTCTGAAAATAAATCCTCCTTTTAATTGAGTTTAGTGTCTGACTTTTTTTTTACTGAAGTTGATCTAAATTTACATATAAATGTTTAATCTGTAAAAAAAAATTTCATTGGGTTTTCCTTGCAAATACTGTCACCTTGACAGTTAACTACAATTATTGAAAAGCTGTTTGCTGATACATTACGTTTATGATTAAATCCTATTTATAATGCTATGTTTGCCTTGGTTGAGCCTAAAGTTGATTATGATCTTGAATCTTGTCTAAATATCGAACTGGTGGTTATTGTTGAGGGGACTGGGCACCAGTCTGCTGATGGGTGTTTAACAGCCCAAATAGATGCAGTTTACCTGAGTAACAGCAGGTGGCTGACTCTGTACAGTTATTGTGTGGTGGCCCTGAACTGGCAAGACAAGAAAACTGAAGAAAATCCAGTGGTTCCCAGTGTTGAACGCTTATTGACAAAGAAAAAATGTTCATGCAATCAATAATGCATAGAATGTTCTGAGTAACTTCTCATACCCCTTAGTCTCCAGTCTGAGTTTGAAAAACCTCTTTGAAGCTCTGTGGACTGCTACTACTTTGTCCCACACATCAATCCACAAGAAAGTCGAGTCCCACTTACTGTGGCCCTACATGAACCACCAAAACAGCATTAGGCCTAAATGGAAAAGACGAGGGGGTGAGTCGGGTTTGGGTCTTTGGCAGATCATCATCGCCTCTGTCTCTCTGCAGGAAACAAACTGCTATAGACTGTGAGGAATGACTGTGCACTCATAAAGTTTAATAACAGTAGGAGCATGAAAGCAGAGTAACTGTGGTTATTATCTGCCCAGCAAAGAAGCCTTTGCTTAACAATGGACTCACATGTATAACAGGTTTTAATGCAGCTTATTAAAATGTTCATTTCTCAATGCTCTAGAAATCTGTCGGTTGGCTGGTTCAGTAGCAGCTGAGGCTGAGATATCTAAGCAACTATTGGATGGATTTTGTTCACACATTATTGTTTTCTTTTCAGAAAACAATTTGATTTACAGTAGGACAAAATAATTGCAAAATGATGCTAACATGCTAATCTAACTTTTACATAAGCACAATGAACACACATACACAAGCATATTGAGCTATTATTAGAACTTAATTTTGATAATCTTGATAAGAATCAACGAACTACTGAATGGCAATTATTTACAGATTCTAATAGAAAAGTACTTGTTAGGTTGTATTTTAAAGGCAGTACACTTTCCTCAGAGAAACATTCATCATTCATTTCATTGTGGTTCAATAGTTTACCTCACCATAATATCAGCATCATATAATACAAGCTGATGAATTGATAATTGTAATGCTACAACAGGGCTATGATAAAGATCAGCAGGTAATAGTCGGCTAAACTGTTCTGTTGTTGCTGTCGGCTGCTTCGTCCAAACAGACTCAGGTGTCGATTATGATGAGATGGTCATAAATGACACTTTCAGCCTTAGCTCGAGCTGCAGAGAGAACGGAGAAGAGGGGAGATCAGTTAAATTCATTTTCTTTTACACTACATTTTAAATGAGCAGTTGTCCAGATCATTTTTAATTACTTTCCTCAAAGCTACAGTGCAAAATATTCAGGGTGTTGTTAAAATGTGTAAAATAAAAGTTTGTGGAGATTTTCTTGCTAAAATTCTCACAGGGTGGGAGGCACATTGGATTTCTGACTTTAGATCCCAATACTGGATTTAATGAGAAATAAACTTCACAAAGATTCAGGCCCATTTACTTTTTGCACATTTTTCTGCATTATTTTGGATTTATGTATTTTTTGATGTTCTTTGCAGTCAGAGGAGGAGCTGACAGAAGGACAAACATGTCCATGACAACCCACCAGTCAGATCTTTGTGGCAGAATAGGTTGACGAAAGCTTAAAGCAGTGAAGTTCTTTATTACCATGGCTCAAACCAAACCCACATGAACATAAATATTACAAAAACAAAAGATGAGGGGATTTAACTAATAAACGGTGTTAGTATATGTTGCTGTCTTGACATGCAACAGAAAATATCTTCAGGAAAACAATTATATTTCAATAAAGCAGTTGTTATTGGTATGTTCAGGTTCTCTTACCTTTAGTGTACCTTTGGTACGCGTACACACACACCATTATAATAATAGTGTAGAGGATGAACACCAGGATGAAACACAGCAGCATGTTGAAAGAGATGGGAGGCGCAGTCTCAGAAGCCAGATCGTGAGTTCTGGGCGTAGTTTTGACTGGTGTTGTATGGAAAACATCCAAAATGTCAGAATTATTTAGCAGTCACAAAATAACAGACAGGGGCAAAGTAGCTCATGCACAACAACGGAAACGTCTAGTTGAAGATGCTGATTATTACCCTTAATTTCTGGATCCGTGGTCTTTTTATCCGTCACAGCCAGCAGACTCTGTGCTGACTTTTTTCCCTGGGGTCTTGACACATGTACAGACCCTCATCAGACTTTTTCACCGACAGGATCAGCTTTTCTTTAGACCCATGCCCAATGAAAACACCATCCCGGAAAAAGGTAGCATTGAACTCTGACGTTGACTTGGTGTCATATCTTCCTTTGTAAAGACAGCGAAGTGTCACTTTATCTCCCTCTGCCACAGGAAGTGCAGGACTTTCCAGGATCATATACCAGCTGAAACATAAAGGAGTAGTACTACTTAAAACTGTTAAATATTGGATGTATTTAATCAGCAATGGACAGCTAGTAGGCGAATCTTTCACAAAGAAAATAAAAATGCACAAACACAGTCTGTTAGCTTCAACTCACAACTAACAGCTGACAAGCGGCTGAGTGCAAAGAAATTAGCTCCTCCATGTCGTAAAACTTTGTCGCGTTCTGTGTGCAGTTTGATCCGAAGCGTGTTACAAAGGGGCAGTTGTAGTGACCACACAAACACACAAAAGCACCTTAATATTGCATATCTCAGTGTACCGTGTGGGTTTGTTGTTCAGGCGGGAATGTTTTTATATGTATGCTCAATTTCAAGTTCAAAATTAAAGCTGATTGACATCGTTTTAATACTTAGATTTTTATGTAAAAAACTTTCTAGTAATGTTCTTAAAATAATTCATTAATGTTCCATTGCACCACATTGAGAATTCACCTGTATTTCATTCACCAGAGTCTGAGATCCAAAAGCACAAACATACCAGTGACAACGATCTTAAGGATGTTGCTCTGCTCCTTCCCTCCCTTTGACTCACACCAGTACTGTCCACTGTCTGACTCGTAAGTGTCCTTGAGGGTGCAGGTGGGACACCCGTGCGTCTCCAAACCCACCCTTGCATGGCTGAGACGTCTTAGAGGAGGTGTTTCTCCTTATGGTCCCGTCGAAATCACAGGTCAAAGTCAGGACTTCATAGTGGAAGAACTGCAGTTTGTTGGGTTCGATGCTCAGTGAGTCAACTGTTGCTTTAAAATGAAAAAATATCATTTTAAAAACTACAGTTTGTCTACTTGTGTTTGATTAAATTACTTGTTTTTTTTTTTTCATTTCCCTCCTTTGTGACAGCTGGTAAAGATGATGTACTTTGGTTTTACTGGTTGCTCTTCCTCTCCTGCACAACAACAACAGCTACACATATCTAAATGGGGTTTGCATTACATCACTAGGTGTCAATCTAAAACTTGACTATGACACACAAAAAAACAGGAAGTGTCAAGAAACAAGTTTTGCAGTTTGTCTTGTCTGACTCTGTGAAGTACTCAGGCTGTGTGCAGCCATAGAACTGCGAATAAATTAGCTAAAATTAATTATAAATCTCATCTCAGGTAGTCTGTGCAATCACAAGTTAAAGCTTCTCATCAAAAGCCAGTAGACTGGGTCATCATTAAGATAATAATAAATAAAATGAAAAAAAAACTTCAAGAAGGAACAAGATCATCATAGAAGGCGAATTGTCAATTGTTAACAGAAAATTGTTATTCTAGTCAAATGCAGTTGTCATAGTAACAAATTAAGGATCTAGCCGAAGTATAATAAACCAAAAAGTCTTGTTGTGTGTAATAAACAGACATAATGTGGAAATAGAGTCATGCGCGACACAAAACTTCCACTGCTGTGTGCACAGTAACTTTATCATATCTGCCTTTACTAGCTGCTGCACCAATATGATAACTGGGCACCAATATGATGGCGTTTGCACAAAGATGCCGTTTGACCTTTTGTAAAACTACTGGTTTCATCTCTCCATTGTTATATTATAATTATTGTATATAACAAAACACAACAACTCACAAGGCAAGGCAGGACAACAGGCAACTGTGCAAAAGTCAAGGGTCAACGTTGAACTTTTCAGTTTCAGCAAAGTTTAGTAACTCATATTTGTTCCTCTCTTTATTAACACATAAGCAGAAAATACAGAAAATGTGAGCAGAATATTAAAGACTTGACTCTATAAATTAGTAAAGAAAACTGATAGTAAATCCATATCTGTACCAAATCAACATTTATACTCAGTGGTTTATGACACATAAATTAAAGCAATAAATGAATCATTGACACACGGGATATTTAACAAATCAGTTACTTACACAGGAGTAGGTAGAGTAGTACCAACGCCATGCTTGCTGGATTTCTTTTGAGTTCTTCTTGTTCAGTTTCAGAACCTTAAACCCTGAATTTAAAAAGGAAATTATGTCAACCAGTAGAGAAACAAAAAAACTCACTGATCAGTGTGAGATGATTTTGAGATGCAGGCTATACATACAACTCCACCATGTTTAATGACAATCACTGATGCAACATCAGTATCAGTATCACTGATGAGCTCCCAACAAAAGTTTGTCTGTTTTCAATACTGCTGTTTTGCCTGCCAGTGTTAGAAAGTTTCATTGTCATCATTTTGACTGATATGCTGCCTTTGGGGCACCTCTCACCTGGTGGGTAGGCATTTGACCCCACGGACTTCTGCATCCCATCCTGTTCTATTACAAATCCAGACTTAAATTTCATTTTTGCCTGCCCTACATCATTTTGACTCAAATCTGAATTCATTTTTTTAACAAATGCTAAATTATGGGACCATAATTACATTTTTCAGTTAATCATGGTCCCAACATTGCACCACATGGCATGCACACATTTTAGGCCTTACTTATGTATGTTTCATCTTTTAGTTCATCTTTTTGCATAATGGTTTAAGATGGATTTTTCAATTCCTCCTTATGGCATAACTGACAATAAAGTTAATTTGACTTTGATTTGGGGATATGCGCACTGTCATACTATGATAAAGCGGATGACATCTCAAAGATATATGCAACGTTTTGATGAGGAAGTGACATAGAAGAACATTAGAGAGTTGTGTGAACTCAAGTACAAGATCAGACAGGCCAAGGACGGTTACAAGAAGCTGGAGGAGTGGTTGGAGAATAACAATGCACAAGATGTGTGGAGGGGCCTGAAGATTATCTCAGGCAACGAATAGGGAGCAATCAGAGGGTCAGCTGATGAACATCAGGTCTAGATAAACAAATTAAACCATTTTTTTCAGATTTGACACCAGCCCCACTCCCTCAGCAAGCCCCCCAGCCCCCTCCTCACACGTCTACAGTCTGGCAGCCTTGACTGCCGACCCCCGTTCTCCTCCACCTCTCCCCACCCTCCTGTCTTCACACAAATCCACACACCTTCTCCCCCTCCCTAACATCAAGCCAAGTAGCTCCTTGAGGCCTCCCATCTGATAAAGGCCAGACTGCTGAGGAACTGTCTGACCAGTTCTGTGAGGTGGTTACATACATGTTCAACCTGAGCTTCAATCTGGATAGGGTCCCTGTTTTTGACACAATCAACCAGCCAAACCACTACAGACCTGTAGCCTTGACCTCCCACTTGATGAAGACCATTGAGAGGCCATCTCTCAGGCAGTTTGGCTGCGAGACCCTCTGCAGTTTGCCTACAGGCCAAACATCGGCCTGCTGTCATCCAGGTGATCATCTACCTGCTGCACCGTGCATGGACTCACCTGGAAACTGCCAGAACCGCTGTGAGGGTCATGTTTTTTGACTTCTCCAGCTCTTTTGATACCATTTAGCCGGCATTACTGCCTGGGAAGCTAGAAGGGGCAGGAGGTGATGGACAGCTTGCTGCATGGACAAGATGAATGTCTCCATCTTCTGAGGAAAATGAGGTCCTTTGGCATGTGCAGGCCCATGTTTAGGACATTCTCTGACTCTGTGGCCTCAGCTCTGCACTATGCTGTGGTCTGCTGGGGTTCAGGCAGAACCAACTGGGACAGGAAAAGACTGAACCAGCTGGTCAGGAGAGCCAGCTCTTTCCTGGGCTGCCCACTGGACTCTGTGGAGGAGATGGGTGAGAGGAGGATGTTGGCCAAGCCGACATCCATCATGGACAACACCTCTCACCCACTGCACCAAACAGTGGAGGCTCTGTGCAGCTCCTTCAGTGGTCAACTGATCCACCCTCAGTGTAGGACAGAGCGCTACCGCAGATCTTTCATTCCCATCACGGTAAGACTCAGTGTAACCTACTGGAACTAATATTGTATATGTTTTGTAGTTATTTTTTACACTCTGTACATTTGTAAATTGATTTTGATTTATTTAATTTCATTTGTTTGCAAATTAAATTGCAATTGATTTTGCATTTTATTTAATTTAATGTTTTTGCAAATTACATTACATTGGTGATGGCTGCATTACTCTTGTTTGTTTGTAAATTCGTCATGTAGCAAGCAGGGACCAGGGATCGAACCACTGACCCTGTGGTCCATGGATGACCATTGACGACTTGCCTTACAATAAAGATTACCTTATTAATTGAATAGTCAGTATTGTAATTCAAAGTAAAAAAATGAAATCTAATTAAATAGGACATGATCTAATGTGGTGGACATTTTCTGAACATCCTGTGAAACAGTTAAAAAGTGTTTGTTCTGCAGCTGCTTGTGTGTGAACCCACAACCACTGATCTCATTTACTTTTGTTTGGCTGCCAACTCAGAAATGCTTCACACCTCACAGCACAGCTCAAAGCAAAGGTTAAAAAATCAAGAAAGTATTAAGTATAAATATTAAATATAATAATAATCAATAATAATTAAACAACTAATCTATTCAGTTGATCATGATCCCACACTGATGTCATCCATCATCTGCTTTGAGTAAAAGTATACTCAGTCTGCCAGATTTTTAACCAGCCTGAACTTCCCAGCCCACACTATGTCACTAACAGCTGCTGTGAGTTTCCAGACCAGCTGCCGCGTCCGGTTCTTTAACTCATTCAGAGACTAAACTCTTTCTTAGTAGGTTTGTTTCTAAGTTTTCAGCTTTTCGTCATTATTTTCCAAATAGATGTTCTCATTTGTGCGTATTATCAAAGAAGACATTCAGACAAACAGCTGTGATTGGTTCTGGCAGCGTCTTCATAGTGTGGAAATGTTTCTCCCTCGGAAGTCCCGGGCAGATGCACCAGAGCACACAGCGATTGCGCCCGACCATCCACTGTTTGTCAAATCAGGAGAAAATGACCAAATATGATACAAAGTAATTGAATACACTTTTATACACATCTCCAGGCCAGGTTTCCACCATCAGCTTCCCGAGGCACACAGCTGTGCGTAATGAGCTCAATCCCAGTTTCCCCTAAATGCCTTAGAGTTCAAATGCTGCCTTCGGCCGAACTGTCGCTCTGTGATGTTACAGCAGCTGCAGTGTATTAATAAAACCGAACAAGAAGCCAAAAGCTTCAGTCGATTAAAAATCAGGCTGCTATTAAACAGTGGAGCCACAATCACCCATCAATTTTGTCAATGGTCCCAGGAATTTAATAAAGTCAAAGAAGAAGCTACAAATTCTTTTCAGAAAAAAAAAACACTCACTTTGGGGCAAATGAAAAAAAAAAGAGCTTTGACAGACCTCTTCAGCAGTGGAAGATTGTGATGGAGAAAACAAACAAATGGCCTTTTTAGTGTCTCCTCAGTGTCTGATGTTACTTCACAACAGGAGTCTTGTGTTAAAATTTTTGAAATAACTTCACTGTCTGGGTTTTCTGTTCTATTTTAACTTAATCTTATTTTGTCCATTGTTACTTTGGGGCAAATGAAAAAAAAGAGCTTCGTGCCCTTTAAGCATGGAACATGAACACAAATTATGTAGGTCTGAGAGAAAGTTCGTAGTTGAGCCATAACTGGGGTGAAAAAATTTTTTGTGATTGGTGTATCTAATAAAGCAGACATGCCCCAAAAATTCAATCAGTCAAAATTAGTAACATATGCAGAAATTCAGGAACATGGTTAAAAGGATTTAAATGTAATGTAATTGGTCTTTGAGATGCTGTAGTGTATGCGTGTAAGGTTGTAATGAACAGGTAAAAAAGAGGATTGCAGCAATGACCACACCTGTGGAGTATGAACATAAACTAATGTGTGTAGATGCATAGCTGTCATCTCTGTGCCTCCAGCTGATCTGATGTATGACCTGATGTAATGCAGGATCTGCACAGTAACGGACATAGATCACATGATTCAAGTGCATATTTTAAGTAATCCGACATGTGACCTCCACACCACCAGCCGTGCATTGAGACCGTCCCAGAATGACCACGGGGCCTGCCGGGGCTCTGATGGCCAGTTAGGCGTCCGGGTCTGTAGATGTTGTTCCAATACGAAGAAGGAAGCAACAGACTTTCTCAACAAACACTGTTTGCATTTTTCAACCAGCCTTGTTCTCCCATCGCCATTGTGGGTAGAATTATGGTTATGATAAGGCAGGAACAGTGATGTCTGACTAACTGAAATAAAGGACAGAATCTGCAGTTAAAGTCAGGCTTTCCTTGCTTTAATTATAACCTCCTCATCGATGTAAAAATACACAGCTTATGCATGACAAAGACAGATTTGCTTCATATGGGCTGAAATGGATTTAATCTGTTTACGTAAATATCTCCTAGCAACCACAAATGTTACTTTGGGAGGGAGGGTCTCGTTAAACAGTGTGACTCCATTAGTAACTGCAACTTTGGCCCAGTGCAGGTTCTATCGAAGAGGCAGTGGGAAGAACCACCAAACACAGTGAACACGGCCAAAGATGTGGATAGAGAATGGGTCTGATGGTGAAGGGCCCGTGGAAAGACAATGTTTGGCCTCCGAGCCACTTTAGCCAAAACTTAAAATGTTGAAAAAATAGATAAATTTTTCTCTCTCATTTAAAGTCTAAGTTTAGGATTTGGATATTATTCAAATTCTACTGTTTATGTTTCATGTAGTGGGATATCGCACTTTCACCGGTAGAAGTTCTATTTCATGTTCTCTCTGCCCACTGGGGCCTTTCTGCGTGGAGTTGTCGGGGGTGTTTCCTCCACTTGCACTGGTTTTCCTCCCACAGTCTAATCACTGTGATGAACTGGTGACTTGTCACCCAGAGTCAGCTGGGATCAATGACATGACCTGGATAAGCAGAAAAGCTACTTGGTGGAAAAAACCCACAACAAAACTGATTCTGCTTTTAACCAAAACAATAAAACCTCTCTATCCTCAGTATCGGCTTCTTTGCCTGCACGTCAAAACCGCAATAAATTAGTTGATAAATGAAATATCACCTAAAACATGCAAAACAATTGCATTATGTTTGCAAGATTTATGAATTCAGAATTATGGTTGAATAGTCTTGGTTTTAGCAGTTAGTTTAAGTTGGAAGATTCTTTACTGCACATTTGGCCTGTTGGCACAACGTCCTCCATTTGTTTTCACCGTCAGAAACACTGTTGTTACCTCATCACGCCTGACACACACTGACAGGAAAGGCTGTCACTGACAAACTGACAAAGGGATTTGTAATTTGTAGAATAAAAGAACAAGAATGTGACAAAAGAAATCATAAATTCAAATGTGTGTGTCTGTAGTTTTAAGTCACGATTTGTATAACGTATGAGGGAGATGAAATGTCATACAGAAAGAGGACAAATCAACAACGAGTTTAGCTGAAACTTCGCACCTTGCTGTTTTTGCGTGATAAAAATACCTCAACCACAACCTCAACACCTCTTCTTATCTTCTTACAACTCGACTGCAGCGTTTATCACAGGAAGACTTCTTCTTACTTGTGTCTGTTCACAGTCTAACAATTACTTACATTTACACATCCCAAACAAAACTGCAAAAATTACTAATGCTCATGTCACTTACAGCATTGAAGTAGTAACATTTTAGGAACGGACGAGCAAAAGGTTACCGCCTGTGTCTTTGGCCTCCCTTCTTCCTCCTGTTATTTGTATGTTATTGATGGCGTGGATTTCTAAAAGAAATAAAATATTGAGAAATTAAACTTACTAATGCAGATGAATGTTTATATTGAGTTTAATTTTTGAATATGCTGCAGGTGACAGTGTGATATTGCGTGCTGGTAACATCCTGTGGAGCAGCGAGACGTGAACTGTTGAACTCTCCCATGTCAACACCGTATCTGCTTATTCTGTCTGCAATCGTTTACTGCTCTGACAAGAACCGTCACTGGTGAAGGTAATGTCTTATTATTTATCGGTAATAAATGGAGGCAGGGTGTAATAATACTGTTTTAGGTTTATCGCACTGCAGAGAAATGTGCAGCAGGGCTTTGTTTTCACGACACCATCAAAAACTGTCTGTTCTATACCCTGAAGCATATAATTTCACTAAGTAAACAAAATCATGAAGCATCTTTCTTTCTGTAACGTTCTCTCTATATTGCTCTGTCTATATATAATGATGAAATTAATAAAGGGAAGTGATGTTATTGAACTCGGTGACTGTTGCTGCACTGACGCACAAATGTCTTTTCTTGTAATACTAAAAATGACATTTGCCACTGAGATATTATCATATGTTTTGGATGATGTACACGTTATGTGGACTTATTATTGTACACTTACTGCAGACTACTGACGCTTGCAAGTTTTATTTGAAGCCAGATTGTTTTAAAATGTTGAACTGTCCTCTATATCTCACTTTAGTTGCATTGCCAAGATCTAGGATGATTACTGTTAATGCATTAAAAAGTATTAGTTTTCGATTGATTTTATGCAGAAGACATATTACAAAGGTTCTTACATGCCTGTGTGCACAAAGGGAAACTACTGTGCACAATAACTAACTTATAATTATTTGTAGCATAATGTAGAAGCCTTTTACAACGTGTAGCCAGGCCAGGAAGACTTTTGAGGAGGTGTGATGAGATGTGTCATCTTCAAAGTGTGTTGAAACCATGATTAACCAAGTGTGGCTAAAAGATAAAGATGAGGATGCCACTTTGCAGTGCAGATGGACAAATGACCTAAAACAAAAGCTGCCCAAGAGTTTCAGAAGGCGAATAAAAATGGGATTTTCTTCACTGGCCACATCAGTTACGTGATCTTCACCTAAAGGTAGTTTTCACTCACTGAAAACAGGACTGAAGCAGCACTGAAGGCAGCTCCAGTGGAGGCCTGACAAAGCATCTCAAGGAAAAAAACCCAGCGTTTGGTCACGTCCGTGGGTTCTGGACTTCAGCCAGTTATAGGCCACATAGGATTTTTATCAGAGCATGAAATTATGATTGTAGTTATGTTACTTTGTTTCATTATTGCATGACCGTCATGAACTTGCCCGAAGTCTCGTTTCTTAACGACAGTGGTGGTGGGTAGAAGTTGACCTACCAAACCATAAGCACTACTATAAACTCACTCTGTGTTGCCATGGTAACATTTAAATTACCTACTGTAAATGCAAACACACTACGTGACATATTTGATATATTACTCATGCTGTTCAATGCATCATTGAGTGTAAAAACAGAATTAAAGATTATAACATAAAACAACAAACTTAAAAGAGTTAAAAACACTTGCGTGCACTACTCGGATACTTCATGCACCATCCATGGCATGTGCACCGCTCATCAGCCCAGAGATAATGAAATTTAAATATATTTTCAATTTAATTAGTTGATTTCCTGCAGTGATGATGTCTTTTTTTAGAACATGCACTCTCTGAAACGTGGCCCATAAGCTGTAACACTGTGCACATACAAAAAGAGGAAAGTTTTTGCTCAGATAAAAAAAACGCCGAAAACAAAAGGGGAAGTGCATAGATATAACCGAATAGATTTATAATAAACACATTAAGATGTCCAGCACTTTTCAGCCAGTACCTTTTCAAACTTCCGTGTACCATTCAAATTCACTTCTGGCCTTCAGCTACACTATGACTTCAAACTAAAAACTATGCAGGTATATTACGATGGGGGATATATGGTATGAAATGTTTTCATTATGTAAGCCTGGCATCATTTTCTCTCAATAAAAGCTGATTGGCCTGCTGGTTGCTGAGATATCAGAACTAAAAAGGCAGAGTACCTAAAGAATGAATTTTATTGTTTTTTATTTTCACTTCCACACTTGAAAACTGTAAACAGTAGACAGCATCAGTAATTGTTTAAAATAGTTTTTAAAAGATTTCAAATGTTCACTGTTAGCTTCCTCAAACTATTTTGAAAAGTGTCAAACACAGAATCCCTGGCTGTCAACAGAGAACAAACTTCCCCGGTTTAACACGGTTTGTCGTTGGTTCGCCACTTGATGGTTTTGACGGAACAAAATATTAGTTTTACGTAGTGTGTCGTAGCCAGTTAGTAAATTTCGCTTTGACTGTATCTCTGTAACATTGCAGTCCAATTTAAGGTTGTTGGAAAAAAGATTTCAAAATATTTGATGGCATCTGGAGTAAATGCTGCCTCCTGAAATGCCATGTGGAAAGCTTCCAAATGTGTGTCACTGAAACAAAACGTGTGTTTATTCATTAGACCCTGAGCTACTCTGCTCTTCTGCACCAGAACAAGCTGCAGTTGGTGAGGACGTGATTCTGCAGTGATGCCTCGTTCCTGCAGCTGATGCATCAAATATGACAGTGGAATGGCGTCATGGACACGGACGCTTTAACGACACTGTTCACCCGCATCAGGTGAGAAAAGATAATCGTGCAGAGCAGAACCAGCAATTTAGGGAAAGGACATCTCTCCCCCATGAGGGTTTAATTAAAGGAAACCTCTCATTGAAACTGTTCTCAGCACAGCTTTGGACTTGGGAACCTTCACATGTTCCTTTAACTCTGAAATCCTGCAGAAAAGCTGCAATGTTGGCCTAACTGTTGGTAAGCAAGATGAACGTTTGATTCAAGGGCAAAGAAACCACTAATCTATATGCAGACCTTGTTTTTCGAAGCAAAAATCTTTCTTTGTGTTCGGTAAGGAAAGTGCTGGACAAATGAACATCTTTGCTGTTTCCATCAACCTTTGTGTCATCGTTCTAGTCATTTGCATGTCAGCAGCATGTTGTAACAGTGGAGCAAACAGTAAGTCGCACATTTCTCCTCCCGATTTTCCCCAATCATAACCACACAACAGTCGTGGTGCATCAGGAGTGAATTTTGAAGACGCTGACTGAGAACGTGTTTGTGTGTTTGCATGTTTATCTTTTTAGACACGGGGGCTCAAGAACTGGTGTCTTGTCTGGAAAGTTGTTTGGATTGGTGTGAGTGCATCCAAAGGTTTACGGGAAATATGTAACGTGCAGAAACGACATTAGCCGTTTGGTTTGTTCTGGTCCAAAGCTCTTTGTTGGATGTCGCCACTAATTAATAGCAAGTGTTTAATTCTATTGGATTCGGCAGGATGCAGCGAGCTCTTTGATTTGTTCTTAAAACATGAACAATGGGACCTTGCTTTGCTATAACCATGTTTTTATCACAGAATGTTCTGAATTCTTGAATTCTTGTTTCGTTTTAATGCAAACACTGTGGATTAGTTTTAAGTTCTAACAAAGATCAAATTCAGTCTCTTCCCTTTAAATCAAAACCATTTACTAAGACAATATCACAACTCAATACATTTGCCTCATGAGGCTTTACAAACCGTAAACAAGTGTCCTCTGTCCTTAGACCCTCAAACCCTCAAATATAGTAAGTATTTTTTTTTAAATTCCTCGTCCAAGGTGGACAGGGTCCACAAACATAAGTGCCAAAAGCCAAAGACAGACATATTTGTTGTCAGGTGAGCATTGTAACAAAGTTCACATCCTTTGATATGCTTCAACAAAGACTAGATGCTCTCTGGCCTCCTGTGGGAAAGTTTTCTTGTTTAATGTTCACTCATCCAACCACGCTAATTTCTTCCTGGTAAACCTGTAAGGAATGCCACAAAATAGTAAAAATAAAACACAATGGGACTGTGTCATTGACTGACAGTAAGACCGACCTGCCAATCAAAGATTGGTACCAGCATCTAAAGGGTCAAGATGCAGCATCTGTTCCCTGTTCCTGCAAAATAGTGCTCACACCTTATTTCAGGCCTCATTTATTTCAAGTGTCAGTTGAATTTGTCATACTGCTGGTTTTGGCAGCAGCGGCGACATGTTAGAGCAAGTTGTCTGTGTCTTGGAGGCCTGAGGCTTTAACACTTCAGAGAAATTATAGCTGATTTTCCTGGACATACAGCACTGAGACATTTTCCTTCGAAATACCTGAATCACCCTGCATTACACAGGATCATCTGATGATCTGACGGTGTCATTGTGCCCCCAGCATGAAGCCCCAGTCTGTGCAGACCTCCCAGTGTGAGACGTGAAAGCTTATGACCCCCCAAAATGTCTTTTTAAACAAGAACTAAACCTTTTTTTCAGCTAAAAAAACAACAATTTCTATGGTTATTTGGTGTTTTTATTTATTTATAATTTAATTTAACAGTTTGTGTTAATACATGCGCAGAGGCTGAACTGTAGTGGGTGTAAATCAGCTATTGCACTTTGAATTTTGTAGCTTAAATCTCTCAACAAAGACACATGTCAATATCAAGTGTGAGAAGCGTTTCTTCTCATTCGGATGAGTTTCATATTCAAACAGAGAGTATGTGGTAACTGTTGTATTATTAAATGTATTACTATGATTATACTATGTTAACAAGCTGAAATAAGGAGTTCAAGGAAACAAGATGTAGAAACTTCTCAGTGGATGTTTAGATGAACAGCAGACAGTTTACATTAGCTGTCAGCACTAAAGCCTGCTCATCAAGTCATGTGCCTATTACTAAGACATGCGAATATTATGTTTGTATACATGAAGAAGATCCAGGATATGAAGCGTACTGACATATTACTGCCACTTCACTGTTACTGGAATGCGCCAGCTGACATAGGCTTAGGCCTGCCTTGTAAAACTTCACTCAGGTTCTTTCACATTTTGAGCCATATGAATTTTCTAATGTGCTCATGCCATCAGGAAAGCGGTATATTGAGGTAAGCAAATTGTTGCCAGCTGAGGCATGTTTTATGTGTCTGCACTGATTACGCAGTAGAAGGCTTTCTGAAGTTTCTCAGGCGGAGCTTCTTCAGCCTCTTAAGTCATAAACTGTTTCCAGCTAGAGGTTGAGTACAGAGGATCAGACCTGTGAACCCATCACCATGAAGATCACCAGGAACCCGAGGCTGATAGTTGTCCTGCGGCTGTGTGATCCATTAACACCGCACAAAATTGAGCAGCTAATGATGGAGATTTAATTTATGACTGCTCTAAATAGTATGAGAGGTGATAAAACTTTCTGAGTTACTGACGTCAGAATGACGACACCTGCTGGTCAAATGCAGAAACTGAAACTAAAATGAAAAAAAAAACTGTAAACCGAAAAATTATATTGAAATTACTTAAATCACTTAAATCAACCAAACTATGTCTTGTTTTATAAAACTAATTAGAACAAATAAAACACAATTTAAATTACAAAAAAATTGACTATTATAAGAAAACACAGATACTGTGAAGTGGGTAAAACTGAGATGAAGTAATTTAGTCAACTAATAGAGAACAGAAGGGGCTCCTAATACCACCTTAGCCACCTATTTACTGAGGATTTGTAGGGTGAACATGAAAAATAGGATTTATTAGAAAATGTGAAACTAAAGCCAGTCTAATAAAGCCATTCTTTAGACAATCTGAAACAAAATGAAACCAAAAACAAAGACAATTTAAACTTGACTAATATTGCCGTCAATAACATTTAAACATACAATTTAGAATCCATTGAACTTAAATCAAGTGCGTTAATATAATTCAGTGACATCAGTCCCAAAACATAGTATTAGTCAGGATGTTTTCCATGTAAATGTAATTAAAAAAATTTAACTAATATACAGCATATGGAAGACATTTTTTATACTCATCTCGTACTAGTATTTTATGGGAAAGCCAACACCTAACTAGGCATATGTCAAATTAATATCTGGAGTTGTTATCTTTGGACACACTTAATCTGTTTCTGTTGAACAATGTTGGCTTTATATTTTATTATCTATGATGCATAAAAGAAATGGATGATCAGCCTGATGACCCTGGGGGTTGGTGGTCAACGGTTCAGGCGCCGTCCACGTGTGCCGTCAGAAAGGAGACGTTTTCGAAGAGAAGAGCGACGAATACAGAGGAGGAACATCCCTGTTCCACAGGAGTCTCCACTCAGAAAACCTGTTCGCTGAGTCTGAGAGTAAAGCCTTGTCTCTTTGGACGTTTCTGTGGTCTGTACAAACCTGAGATGAGGAACTGGGTTGTTCGTCAAACCTCACTGGTGAGTGCAGCGAGGCTCAGACAGCAAATATTGGGAACAGGCTGTCACAGTGTTGTCCAGGCTTTCAATAGGCTATGAATTTCACTGCATTTTGGACTCAACAAAGTCATAAATAAAAGAAGACAAAACTTCTGAACAGAAACAGAAACAATAAAGTGTGAGATAAACAACATGTGTTGTGAATAAGCGCTGTTTGTTGAAGTTGGTTGAAGTTTTCTCGCCTCTTATTAATGATGATTTACGGTCTCTTGTGTGCTCTCTGGTTGCAGCCAGAGTTCACGGCAACCCGAGAGAGCTAACAGAGAACATGAAGAAGATCCAGGATATGAAGCGCACTGACATATTACTGCCACTTCACTGTTACTGGACTGTCTTCACCTGCTCAGCAGGATTCTC
Source organism: Channa striata (assembly GCA_033026295.1). NCBI lineage: Eukaryota > Metazoa > Chordata > Actinopteri > Anabantiformes > Channidae > Channa > Channa striata. The sequence continues at coordinate 42,449,186 of CM065168.1, forward strand.
AGCAGGGCTTTAGGCCTGGAAACAGTGCTCGTAAAACTTTCACATTTTGAGCCACATGAAATTTATAATGTGCTTCTGCAATCAGGAAAACGTTAAGTATATTGAGGTAAGCAAATTGTTGCCAGCTTTTTCCAACTGGAAGTTGAGTGCAGAGTTGCCTGGAGAACAGGATCAGACCTCTCAACCCACCACTTTTAAACTGGAACAGAACAGGAACATCCCAGACCTTTTTGTTTAAAAAATGAATATTTTTACATTTGGCATGCTTTTTTTCCCTTAAAGCTGCAGTATGTAATATGTTTTGCATATTTTTGTTGACAGATTATGCTCGAGATTGTATGGAGAGGTGCTGCTGTTGTTTCCTGTGACAGAGACTTTTAAAAGTGTTTAAGTAAGCCTCACCCTATAGTTACTATTCAGATAAAAGAAACAGCTTCTGCTCAATTACTACAAGGTTTTCATCTGTATTTTAGTGAAGCAGAAGTAAAATGTGTTATAAAACAAAAAACTCAAATATATCATATCATATTATGAAATTAATGAAAATCCTCAAAATCAGTACAATAGTTCAGTAAATGTACTTAATTATTATCCACCTTCACTATGTATACAATGGGCAAAGAGGTGAAGCAACAAACATATACTTTTACTTTTATTATATACATCACAACTGTGTAAAATCAAAGATGGTACGGGATTCTCTCCTTCCTCTTCGTTCTGTGCTGTATAAAGATCAGAGCCATAGTTAATGGCAGGGTCAAACCTTGTACAGTTTTGTAGCATTTTGTTGAATTTATTTATTATCACCAGGCCTCAGAATAATACTGCATTTGCATAACAACATTCCATGTTTAATGTGTCAGTTGGAAAATCTGGAGGACTGTTATGTGGTACAAACACTGTGACAATGCACAAGCTGAAACATACCTGTAAATGTTTTTTGGGTGTGTACTGTGACCCTCCAAGAAAAAATACAATAGTTAAATTGTGTTAGTCCTATCATTAACATATACTGATAGTGTCAAGTAAAAAAAGTGATAATTCTAACTAATGGATTATTTATTATGACACTATTAGTCTTTACATATTGCGTAACCGACTAGTGTGGAGCTATGCTTCACTCATCTCCTTTACATCCTTGGTTTGACTTAATCACATCAAGTCAAACCATCACTATTTAGTCTTTGATTCCATCTGGTGGAAGATTTAATCATGACAGTTGAACCAGAAACTTACAAGGTTATAAAGTGAATTGAGGCGTCCGGGGACGATCAATTAGGTGTCATCAAATCTATCAAAAGAGTTTTAGGCCAAATGTAGAACAAGGCAGAGCATTTACTACAATGAACATGACAGCTGAAATGTTGGGGGAAAGGCCGTGCAGCAAAAGAAAATCAAACCATTTGCCATTTGACTTTTACTTTTGAATGTAAAATTTATGTCAAAGTATAGAAACAAAAAAATAAACTCAGGTTATAAAATACAGAGATTTCAAGAATTCCATTGATTCCATTGACTGATTGGAGCTACTGCACATTACATTTAGACAAATGAATTTAGTGGAATAAACAAATTTTTATGTGTAAACATTTATTGAGTTGATTCAACTTGTTTTTGATTTCTGACAATGAAACTTTGAATCAAGACTTTGATTTTAATAGGAGATGTTTGATCAACCCAATCAGTGTTCAGTCAACCCAAACGGTGTTCTCGACTTCTCAGCATGTAGACCTTTAGCTAGTGATCTGATATTTCACCAGTCTTCAGCATAAGGAATAAGACGTCTTATTTACCACAGTTGATGCAGCTCCTCTTCTGTATGAAACAGTCGTGTCAACCCAAAGACACTTCACGTAATCTGCTCCCAGTGTTTACATGAAAGTGCAGGTTCTAATGTGAAATAGCAACACCAGACAAGTTCAAGATAATTGCTAAGCATTTATTATTCAAAATTTTATTTTCTTACCCATAAAACAGGAGAGAGCAACTACACCCAATATACAAAAAAAGAGAGGAAAATATGCAATATTCAGGTTATTGAAATAAATCAAACAAACATACAAAACAATTACTGACACGTAAACCTTAAGTAATTTAGATTTTTTTTTTTGTTCAAATTGGCCAACTGTTTGCTGTTTGTGGGTTTGATGATTAAATAACCCCTTTAATTCCCTGTTCTGCAAAGAAGAAAAGAAGAAGAAAAAAACTACCACAGCCAGCAGAGAAAGGCTTATTTAGGTACTTGCTGAATGCATTATATTTTACTTTTCCGGTAAATTAAATATTTCTGTGATTGAAGAAAAATAATGTAAGAGAACAAAACATCAAAAAGTAAACTGTTGTTTTAGTGCATCGCAGCTCAAATTGAAATATTTGAATATGGTTTTAGGATGTGACTGATTCTGTGTGATCAAATAGAGAGTTTGTGTCTAAAGAAAAGATTAAATGGAGTATATTTAGATTTATGCATGAAAAAATAAATCTTTCAGCACTGAAACAGGCACAAAAACTGAAATAAAATGTAAAAGAGAGTCACCATTTTAAAAACATCTATCATATTAGGCCTGCTAAAAAATGCTTTATTTATCATCATCTATGATGACCCTTGTTTTCGTTCAGTCACCATTTGTAGTCCCTTTAAAATCTAAAGCAAATGGATTAACCACTTCCATTGACGAACCATACATTTTCTATTTTAAAATTCGATGGACAAAACATGAAATACAACGTTATAAACATTTCTAAACCAAGCACGTAGGTGTCATGGTCACCGAATTCACTTCCTGTTTCCGGCTCTTATTTTGTAGTCCCTCAGCTCCACTTCCTGACGCATTTCTCTAACTTCGCCACACGTCATTAGGCTTGATCCGTTTCACCTGTGCGTCAGTCAGAGCCGGAAACAGGTGTGTGTGTGTGTGTGTGTGTGTGTGTTTAGACTGGCTTTTATTTAGTAGTTTTAATGGCTTCTGTTGGGACCTGGTTTTTAGTGGCTTCTGTTGGAACCTTCATAAAAGACCGTAAAACATTTTGAAAAACCAACTAGCCAAAAGAATGAAGGTGAAGCAAACAGCAGCTACATGGACCCGCGGTCTCAGTCCAACCTGCCGTTTCTTCAGAGACCAGGACCGGGCTGACCCACGGGGGAGACCCGGTGCCCCGCCGCGGTCTTCCAACCACTGACCAATGCTCAGGACTCCACACATGACGCACCTCGTCCATGGAGCCGCTTTCTCCGGCTGGAAAACCGCTGCCTCCTGAGACCCGCTGGCGGCCGCTCCACCTCCTACAGACACGGCACGGAAGGTCCCGTTAAAATCAGCAAAAACCATGTGTTTTCCTGGTACCACAGTGGAGAAAAGTCCAAAACTGATGGAAAAACCTTCTATGGGGATCAACGCTGGTTCTGACGAGCTCACCTCCCCACAGCATCAGCAGGTATGAACCGAAGTTGCCAACATTTAGTGCTGCGCTAACAGATTTTTTTACAGCGATTTTTATTATTTTTATGAAAAATAAATTTCACTGCTCTTTGCCTTGAAGAGTGTGTATCTGTTTGCTGACCACCTAAACGATTTAAACCAAGGTGGACACAAGAAGAGCGAGTACGATGACGTAATAAAAGTTAAGACTACTACTGCTACAGAACAAAAACCCAACACAAATACATGTGGATCATTTAATATAAGATCTCTTAAATAAATCTGTTAGTAAATGACCTGAATGATAATTACATCAACTTATTTTGTCTTACTATGAATATGTTGCTGTTAATGGGTCGACCCCCCCAAGTCATATTATCAGGTTCCTAGAAGCTCAGGTTGAGTTTGAGGAGGAGCTGTAATCCTTCACTCAAGTTTAACGATCCCGAGACCTAGAAATAGTTCTAACATTTTAATACAGCACTGTACAGCAGATGGAAAAAGGCATTCCACCACAGCAGATGTTTATCTGAAAAATGCTCTGAACAATTAAAGGAAATGATTTCATCACTCGTGTGTCGATACAGTGCAGAGCAGCCACTTCACTCCTGTATAAGTGGATTATCCTGATAATTCTGCAGCCTCGCTGCATATGATACACAGAACTGTTGACCCTCTAAAAATGAAGGCAGTGAAATCAAAAATGCCCTCGTGCCACCGTCCACAAACTTGCAGCTTAAAGCAGGCAATGGTGAAGTTAGAAAGGATGTGGCGTTACACTTATTTCGACGGATCCAGCTTAGCCTGGATCCTTAACCCTATAAGGTAGCTGTAATCAAACCTATAAAAACCTGGTCTTCACCCAGGTAATTTTGCCAACTGTTGACCGATATCCAGTCTTTTGTATAAAATCCTTTTAAAGTTATCGCTAACACGCGAGTTTAATCTGACTATCTGATTCTCTGAATCTTTGACTCTGTCCACCCAAATTCTGAACTCTGCCTCTGGCCCTCGTTGGACACCTTTGTCTCTATCTGCCTTCTGACTGCCTCACTAATATTTCTGGAAATGAGACTGGGAGTCTGCTACAACCTTTTGGATTTTTGTATTTGGATTCTCTTGAGCTCCTGAATGGTTGAATCTGGTCGGTCACATTCTGAGTAATTGAGAAGCTTCCGTTATTCTGGATGACTTTTGGACTGCAATTGTGCTTTGTTTTTGGACTCTGACCTTCCGCTGTCATGGAGCTAGACTGCACCTTGAATATACGTGTTGGACTCCCAGTGATTCTGTGAGACTGTGAAGCTTCGGAAATCCTCAGCGGCATCTCTGCTCATCTCTACCCACTGTTGTTGGCAGCCCCACTGCCTCTGTCAGCCACGTGGAGGACGCCGACTGGTTCTGAAGTCATCGTGGATTTTCCAGCCTCGCCTCTGATGCACCTACCTCCCAGGTTCAGATCACTGTACGTCAACCGGAATGAACCCGAGGGATTTCTGCAAGCAAGGCGAAACAGAAACAAGTGCTATCGCTCACCCCCCACCCTAGCCATAAGACTGTACAATGCATGACATGCATTAATACAGTGATGCATAATGTACAATATTCACCTGTTATATCTTTTCATTGTTACATATGTACATATGTAAATCACAAGATTCTTCATTCTTAATTTTTTATTTTAATAGATATATTTTATTCCTTGTTTGCACAGTTAATACAGTTGTTCTTCTTCAGAAGTGTACATTGTTTTCTGTGTATGTTCTTTGTTCTCTGTTCCTATTTGCTGCTAGATCACAATTTCCCCACTGTGGGATAAATACAACAATGTATTGTTACATAATGTAATTCCATATTAACAGGCTAGATTATTCAGCATGTGGTACATGGCTATAATGCGCACTGATGGCATTTGGTGGCACTATGGATCCAATAAGCATTGAGTCATGTCTCCTTGGAGAAGAGTTTTGATCGCTTACACTTATGCACTCGGGTTCCGTGTCCATGTGATTTTGCATGTCACCAGAAAACTGCTTTCCTGGAGACACGGCCTTAGAAAAGAAGGGGCTGCACTCTGCCTCACACAGGAGACGGGTTGAAGGTCAGTTTACTTTGGGCAGAGATCTGCCACTTTAGCCGCTGTGCACAACGGCAGTGGGGTGAAGAAGAATCTATTCAAATACGTGACAGACTAACATTTCCTCATTATCTCGGCCTTTGCTCATTTAAAAATGTTTTCTGTTTTTGTAGACCGTATTTTCTTGATGTGGCCTTCCTGCTGTGGTTAATGGGCACTCTGTTTCCTCCTTCAATAAATGCAAAACAACCTGAACAGACTTACACTTGTCCTTTTTTTTTTTCTTCCAGGAGTTTGCAACACTTTTTAGTGGTAATTCAACAGTTGGTCTTTTTTTTTTTTTTTTTTTTTTTTTTTTTTTAAATGGGACAACATCCTTTCTGTTTTCAGTTCTGAGAAATGCCACTCACCTAGTTTCTGTCGATAACCTCACTACAGCCGACCCACACGGACAGAAAAGGCTGATTCAGTAAATCAGACATTTTGATAAAAGTATGTGCTTTTCGTGTTTTCAATATAAAATAACATGTTGATTGTTTAAAAAAAAATCACACTATAAAGCCACGTCCTGAAAGTGTTTTTTGTCTTTGTCACAAGCCTCACTGTCCAATGTATTTGCAGTTTTTGAGACGGGTTTTAAATCCGTTCTGGATGAAGGTAAAATGTCAACGTAAGAAAACAATTGAGCTTATAAACCCCTAAACTTCACATGTTTGCAGCATGAAAACATCTGAGACCACAAACACGTGCACGCTTATGTTGCCAGCACTTCCTTTTCAGTCTTTGTTTAATACTAGAGCGAGTTACTGTACTTGGAAAAGAGAGCAATGAAATGTTAACTACTGTTGTCTTTTTAGGTTTGTTTATAGCAGAATAAGAAATTTATAGAACATGGAAAACACTGGCTGTGAGGTTTGTTTTATGGGGCCAATAAAAGTTGTGACATTAAAAAGCAAACGAAAAGCCTCAAAGCTGCTTATGTCGACACCTTTTTTTTTTTTTTTTTTTTTTTTTTTTTGTGTGTGTGGTAAGAAAGCTTTTCGAGGTCATGTAAAATAACCGCACAACCTCTTAAAAGTGAATTTTATATTGCAATAGCAGACTTTGCACGGATTTCCCATGTGTAATATTTAGCTTTGTTACTTATGGTTCATGCTGTTGGCTAGTCAGAATAGAATTTACATTTCAATTTCAACTTTATTTATATAGCGCCAATTTACAACAAGATCATCTCAAGGCACTTTACGTAATCAAGTCAAGACTATACAAACATTTAAAGAAAACCCAACAAATCCCCTTTGAGCAGCTACAGGCAACAGAGGAGAGGAAAATTGCACATTGTACTTTGACTGTTTCCTGCTCAACACTTTTAATTCAATTTCAATTTGAAATATGAGGTCAGAGTGGGTAGTTAGAGGTGTGTGTGATGTTGACCCTGAAGACCACTAATGTGTTTGTATGGGTGTAATTTCCACTGGGGGTGGATCTGCTTTTCTAGAACCTTTTTGTTTTGCCAATAGTTTCAGTTTGATTCACTGACTAAAACACCAGTAAACTGGTTTCTCGATGTCCAACCACAAAAAGTCCAGATGGGAGAATCTGTAAACACATTGCCTTCAATTATTACTGTGCACTCAACCTTTACAAGTCACGGCAACGTTTTTTGCCTCTCAGGTTGTCCAAGCCTAGTTGTTATTAAAAAAAAAGAAAAAAATTAAGGCTGTAAAATCATTGTAGATGAAACGTAATTTAAGTTGAGTCATTTATTGTTGACAGCTGAAAATGTAATCAGTTTTTTTAAATCAGGAAGGTAATAACTGGGTTACCTACGAGCAATTAAGCAACTTGTGGTGTTTTTGTCTAAAACCAAACCTACTTCTTTTCCATGATGATTCTCAGAATTTACACCAGTAATTTTAGCCACTAAGCATAGAAGTGACAGATAAGGAAATGCTTGTGTTGAGTAATTTGTGCAGTGTGTGAATGTGAAACCACTTAAAAATAACCTATTTTATTGTTTAGGTTGGAAAACATGCAACATTGTTGACAGACAACACAGAAAGCACACAAGCCACCGCTAAATGTTTCCATCATAAGTAAAGGAAAAAAAACATACCAGAAGACATTTTTTTTGGTGTGGGGGGTAAGATTCAGCGATTAGTATTCTTGATGGGTCAAAAGAATTTCTAAACCTTTTGAAATATGTCCAGTGCTAAACTTGAACCTGCTACTGTCAAATATGCTGCAGAAACTAATTTTGCGGCACTTCAGCTGAACGTTGGTAAAAACTGATCTCCTCTTCCAGAGGGTCAAACTATTAAGGGTTTCTTGGCCGTGCTGCTGCTGTGTCAGGTTATACAATTATTTCCATGATGACCTTGTTGCTCCTCCTTTTCTCTGCCACTCTCTGGGCTTCTGTTAGAAGAAATAGATAAATATTAATCGCTAGCCTTACATAAACTATTTGCATGTAGCAAACTACTCAAATGAATGAGCTTTCAAGCGGACGGAGCTTCCAAACTCTCTGCACGCTCAGCAGTCACTCTCCCAATATTCAAAAAAATTATGCAAACAAAACTCCTCCGCATCTTCCTATGCACAAAAAACTTTCCTTTTGCTCATTCTTGTACCTGCATCTCGAAACAGTTCTTCCGATAGGTCTTTGCTTTGAGGTTTTCTCCTTGAATTAGATTTTTGCTTGTTTTGTTTGTCAATTTTAAGTCGCTTTGGACAAAAGCTTCTGCCAAATAATTAAATGTAATGTCAAAATTATTCACCCCTATTGAAAATTTTGTGTTTTGGCAAAATGCTGAAGGTTTCTGTACCAGACCTCCAAGATATAAAAGATGCTCAGAATACTAGAACTTTTCGGGTCTGTGGTTCAGCGGTGTGTACTTCCTCACAAACACTGCCAGACGCTGGTGTCTGGGAAAAAACTGAAGACGCTTGTCATGAAGGGGTTAAATCATTTTGACACTACATTAGTTGCATTTGTATTGATTTTGCAGGAACCACGCATACATAGATATTTGGAACAAACTCTTTGGGCTTTGGTTCTGAAAGAATTATATTAACACTTTCAAATAGAAAAATACAATTTGGGTTTTAATGTTGACTTAGTGATATGTCAGAGAAGGTTTGCCAGCTAGGTGGTGTTTAAAATTTGTACACAAGCAGTTATGGCATAATTTCTGTAGATGATGCCTGCGTGTTTGTGGCTGACTGATACCTTAAAGCAAGGATTTTGATTAAGTAACGCTAACTGGTTAACGTTAATTAGCATAAGCAAGATGGCCTTTGCAGCAGTGGTCCTACCTTTCATTTTGTCTCTGTATATGAGTCCCAGTAAGATGGTAGACAGCAGATAAGGGATTCCCACTAACAGGTGACTTATCAGTCTGAAGACAGAAACTGGGGATACTGGTGAACCTGAGGTGGAGTTGGATAGTGAAGCTGTAAAGAAAAAAAGGAATTCTCGATTATAGTAGTCATCAATAATGAAATGAATGTTTCACGTTACTATTAGTCTTAAATTTCCACTTACTGTGTGTTTGTACACATAAAAAATGGATTTTACAAAACACTATAAAAATTTACTTTTTTAGCATTGTTTGGCTTTGTTCATCATTTCATGCTAAATGAAATTTACAACAAGACAATGGAATTAACATAAAACATGTGTTAAGCAAAGGACATAAATTAAAGTGAAAAAAACACAATATTACAATCCTGAATCAATAATGATTAACATAAGAAAATAATGTGACAATCCATGCACATGGTGGTGCATTTCTTTGTTTCTTGGAAACTGTCAACACGTTTAGCAAACAAGCAAAAACGGGGCTGAAAAAATAAAAGTATTTCATATTTTTACTGAAACCTCCATGCATACCTTTAGTACCAGGTGGGAAAGCAGTGCCATCTCTGGTTAAAAGCTTCATGTCTGTAGCCTCACTATTGTACTCTGTTGAACCTGTAACCACACCCAGTCATGTCACAGGGTGCTGACACAACCAGGAGTACAGCTCTACATCCCTGCAAGCTGAAATAACGGACGTCACAGTCCTTTTACAGATCTGGGGGTGTTGGAAAACATATATATATTTTATGCTTTCCAACTCTATCTTCAAGTACTAAATCAGAAGGACACTTAAAAGTTATTGTTTAACATTGATTAGAAGTTACAGCCCTGATCAACTCTGAGTGGATCTTGCTTGTCGGGCATTGTGATATAGCACTTTTGTGAAACCTAAAGTCAGGAAAACCCTTAACACATCGAATGACTACCAGCAGGGTCTATGCATCACATCATTGGCATATTGTGTTTAAAAATGTGGTTTGGATATGTGTTTCTCAGTTATTTAGCCAGTTTGGATGGTTTCGCTCACCATTCACTGCCACCCAGCTGCTGGCTGATTCTACACCTTCAGCAGTGCTGCACTTGTAAAGTCCTTCGTCAGACTTGGACACACTGTGGATGGTCATCTCTCCTGTGGAGCTGCTCCCGACGTGGCGGTCGTCTTTATAGAAATGAAACTCGTGGCCGGGGGGGTTCATCTCGGCTTTGCAGTGCAGAGTCACAGCAGCTCCCTGTGCCACAGGCAGGGCAGGACTCTCCAGGATCACAGTACGATCTTTAGACAAGAAGGAAACTTTTGTCTCAGCTTCTTGTTCTTCTTACAAAAGGGTTAATATCTACTATGCTGGAAAAACCAGTCGGATGTGGATTCTGATGTCAAATGTGTCTTATTAATAGCAGCTTTAAATTATACAGTAAAACATAAAAACAGTAATGTACCAGTGATGGTGATGTTGACTCCATTGGTTTGTTGTCCGTCGGCAGACTCACACCAGTACACCCCGCTGTCTGATGGGTAGATGTTTCCAATGATGCAAGTTGATCCTGAAGAGGCTGTGCCCCAACCAGAGGAGCAAGGCCTGATCCCGCCTTCCAGCGTTTTCCTCTTCACCTTCCAACCGGTGGAGTTTAACTGATCCTCACAGTTCAGGGAGATGGTGTCATACCTGGAGAACTGAGACCTGTCGGGACTGATCCGAAGACAGGCTGGATGGAGGGACAACAAAGAGGTAGGCAATGAGGACAGAAGGTAGGAGAAAGCAGAGATGAAAAATTTTAGAAATATTATGCAGGAATTAGTGTGAAAAAGAAAAAATAATGGTAAAAATAAACAGAAGCAGTAAAAGAATGACAAGCAGAATAATATGGAGAAAAGATAAATGCAAGAGAGACTTAAACATAGGAGAGGATAATGAAGTGAGACAGTTGAAAACAGGAAGAAGCAGAAAGTGTGTATAGAAGGCAGGTGTGAAAAGAATGGGAAAATCCACAACGATCGAAGCACAATGAAAACAAAAACACAAAGCAAACAGAGTGAGAAGAGAAGGAGGAGGTGTAAAAAAGGTTTAAAAAGTGATAAAGCAAATGGTGGCATGTATAGGTATAAAAATGTGAAGACGAGAATGGAGAAATGGCTTGTGATAGAATGAAACGAGACGCCCAAATCACTCGATCTATAAGCTTCAAACCCACTAAGTCGTTGAAATAGCTGTCAGTCGCAGAGCTCCAAGCGTTTCATTAAAACTACTGGAGATAATCGTAAAGAAAAGTCAGTTTGTACTCACACAGCATCAGACAGAACGGTGTTAACTGCATCCTGCCCCACCACCAAGTGACAGGACAGACAGACGCTGATGTCTGCACTTCCTTTCCCACAAACACCACCCTCAGAAACACTGATAGATGTCGTGGCCATTTCTGCTGCTGTGAAGTCCCGTTAGATTGTCTTCAAATTGAAATGAAGTTTCACCGAACAATGCTCTTGGGTTTTTATTTCTGCGATTGAGCAGTTACCTGAATAGAAGTCCCACATTCATTTATTTATTTTTTAATTATTATTTTATTTTTTTCCCGCTTGGAGCAGTCCAAGCAGCTTTACTTATTAACGCTATCATTGCTGTCATGAGGTTATGGTGAAGATTTGTGTATAACATTTACCAGCATACAAAAAGCAACGTTGTCATTAATTTTCAATCATGCTCATGTCCACATGATCAATTAAAGTCCAACATTTACTTCTGAGCTTCTGAAGGGAAAAAATGGCTCGTCAGATACTAATGTAAAAACATGCACTGATATGTTGAAAATGAGAGAGAGAATACAAAATAATAAAGATGTGTGCCACAGAAATATAACCAGGAGATAAAAGGGACTAAAACAACTAAATGACTAGAAATCTGGATTATTATATATTATGTCACTTGCTTTTGTTTTCTCTTATAGCAGTATTTTGCATTGACAACAATAATGTCTTAGCTAGTGTAAAAGGCATCAGACACAACATTTCCCTTTAGTTTTAATGATATCCAGCTTTCTCTTCATCTTTTTTATAACTTAATGAAAATCTTATGCCCTACTTATCCCAGATTATTCTTATCTTGGGTCAGGTATCCTCCTTGTTGGCCACTTAAGGAAGAAGCACAACGAGCAAAATGAAAACCCATATCCGACTTATCAGAACATCACTTGCAAATATCAAACAAAAAGTGCCATTCCAAAAACCTGTCTCCAAGGGGCGCTCTGTATCTGCATTTACCCTACAAATAAAGTGACTTTGAATGGTTTATTACATTTTCAAACAAAATTTATAAAACATACAAAAATGTTTTACATCTTTAAAAAAACAAATGCTATTTATATTTATAAGAGTTATCACAGCATGAGAAAACAATTAAAAAAATGTTGTCCTCCTTTACATTATGCATTTACATACAATCCACAGAGTGTAAAGTGTGGCAAGTCAAGAACTGGTCAAGACTGTAGTCAATCAGGAAGTAAATAATTTGTCCAACCAGTTGAACTCAGTCCTGCCCCCCACTCCTCTTTTCCATGTTTTCAAGTTGGGAAGGTCAAGCATGTGACACTGAGAAAATACTGAGTGGTAGAAATAACATTTGTATATGAGTGTTTACACTTACTACTGATAAATTGTCTTAAAGAAGTTGTTGTCACTGTCTATAGGCTACGTTTGCAATGATACCAGCACATGTAGTATTGTAAGCACTTTATTGCTATTGGTTATGAATCTGGCTTCATAATACACAAGGTAAGGTCAACTTATTGTTACTACTTTCTTTCATTACCAAATCAAAGGCTTGTTTGTTAATTGATCCACAGGGAAGGCTCCTGAAATTATAATAATAGGGCTAAGGGATGAGTATGGCTGAGGGAGAGTAGAGATCATTTTTTTATGAAGAGCCATTCACTGCAGATGTTTAAAATAAAAATGTCTGGAAAATCTAAGTTTCAAATAATGTTTTCTCATTGCAACCAATGTCTGGAAATGTATGATTTACACAATTGGCTCCAGCAGCCAATAATGGTGTTTTCATTATCATTATTAGTAGTAGTGTTAATATATCTTTTTGGCAATCAGAACTAAAAACCACCTTGCTTTCTTTCATATGAGTGGTTCAGATTCCTCTGTCAGATCTGCCAGAACAGTGTAGCGGTTGGCAGACTGGGTTGTTGATGAAATCCCTAAGGAATGTCTCCGCTTAATCTTGGGAACATTTTTAACAGGCTGAGCATAAGACTCACTGCTAATATTAATAAGCTTTCCTAGCTTTTTCTTTGATCGGTTGGTTAGAGAAGAATGGGACCAGACTACAGACAAAGCAGCTGGGCAGCTCTTTCTGCGATCACCTCTCTGACCTACAGTTGGTTTAGAATTTTTCCTTTGCATGTCAGGTGTAGGACCCATGTTCTGGGGTAAACTGGCAGGTTTTGGAGGCTTGCTGTGGGTTGTTGAGATTGAAATATGGTCAATGGTGCCAATATTTTGGATAATATTTGGAAAAACAGGGTTTGTGAACTCTAGTGAGGATGTGGAAACTCCATCGCTCAGTAGCTGGTGGATGATCACGTTTTTCTGAATAAGCTCTGACTTGAGGACAGCGACTTCCCTTTGAAGCGTTTCCATGGCGCTGTTTCCCACGTCGTCAGCCCACTTGTCCTTGTCCAGATGTGGCCTTTCAATAGTAATACTCAGACTACTCTGATCTGACAGCCGCCTGGTGACTGACGGCTTGTCTTTGTCTGTGTGAAAAACACACACACACACACACACACACACACACACAGAGGGTACGTCATTAGCAATGTTGACATTTATTGATAAATAATGACATCAGTAAATGACATTTGAGATAAGATTGTTACCACATGTCTTCACTTTCAGTTTAACCGGACTTTCAAACCAAAAATAAAATGACTGTGATTACATAATGATCCACTAGGAAAATGCAACAGGAAACAGTTCACTAGGAAACAAATCAATTGGCTGAATGATGAAACTGCATTGCCAAAATGAATTACTTCTAATTGAGATGTGACAAATACTTTGTCTTGGCAACTTACCGAGTTTTCCATGTATCTTGCAGAACCAGAGGGCTAATCCACATACAAATTCTAAAACGAAAATGGTCCCTCCAACAGAGATCATGGTGGTTAGAAAGCAGAACTTCATGCTGTCAGCTGAAATAGCAAACATAACAAAATATTTCAAGTAGACTGAAATGTGATGCCTCTATTTATACACATTTGGATCAAATTTCTAACTACATCCTAGTGATGTATTATAAAAATTGTGTAATTCGTAGTTATGAGTATATTTAAATAATAAACAACATTGGAAGAAACACATGATTTGACACACAACCTACTTCTAACAATGTACTAAGGGTTTTTGAGACAGATTCTGCAAGTATGATCACATAAATGACCCATATATCACATTGAAAGTGTTAAATAAATGCCAATGCATAAATGTTACACATAAAGAATTAGGCATTTTTTATTTCAGCAGGTAAAACATTACCTGGTATCAGAATGTCTGTGTCTCGAACCAGGTGGGACTCAGGCTGCTGAACTCTGCAGGTGATGCTATGATGAAAAGATACCAAGCTTTAGGTTAGTTAATAATTAATACATTTATGGTTTTCCTTTGGAACAGACTTAACAATGCGTTAATAATATTTTTTGACTAAAAGCACAAGAGGACCTGAATGATCACATTACTCTCATTAAGACGCCACTTGAACTCTTTTTTTTTTTTTTTTTTTTTTTTTTTTTTTACCTGGGACTTATTTTATTATGTATGTTAAATATATATGTATTATAAATTTGAACCTGTTGGTAGCAGACTGAAGAGTCAATCTTCGTCTCACGGTGTAGTCCCCTCGGCCAGCTGCGTCTCTTTTTGGCCCTTCAGCAGGCAGCTTGTTTCCCTGATCATCCAAAAACATGATCTCAGGCTCTAGCAGTGAGTAACCGGCCTCACACTGCAGAGTCAGTCCTCCACACTCCACTGAAACCACTGAGAGCTTCGGCTTAGAAACTGTGCCTAGAAAAACAGGATTTACACAAAGCGTTTTATGATGCATTTCTATGATTCTGTAATAATTATGATTCATAATTCAATTCATTTTAAGCCAAAATATTTCAGATAGAACCATTTTTGTAATTCACAGGGTTGGGGGGGGTCAAATAATGATGTGGAAAAGTTCATTACTAATTACTTAAACCTGTGGTACAACCCTTGACCAAGTGTACTGTTTTAAATCTCTAACACACTATATTACAGTGTGACTTCCATGGGTGAAGAATTTAGCTTTAGCAAGAAAAGGTGGGATGGAGTAACTGTAAAACCTCTATTTGACAGTATATAAATTACTTGACTGGACGCACCTACAACCAGCTCCATTGTTGTAATGTCCCGAGGGGCGTTCCTCCACAGCGTCATGCACTGGTACGTTCCTGCATCAGACAGCTGCACGTTGGAGATCCTCAACGAGATGTTTCCGTTCTTCAGTTCTTTCGGGATGAAGCTCGTCCTGTACTGAAAGACTGGATTCTTCATCTCAACCGTCTCACATCCATCCCGGTACAGATAGACAACATTAGGCTCCAGAGCTTCCTTTGACCACTCCACGTCTGGAAAGTCGCCGTTGGCAGTGGTGTTGAAGCTGCACGGCAGGATGACATCTCCCCCCTCAAAGGCCAAGATATTCTCTGGTAAAGTCTCTGAACACTCAGCTACAAAAAACAAAAAAAAACAAAATTTAGATGACATTAAAACACATCTTTTCAGATTTTATTATTTATTATTATACAGTTTACAATATAAGGTTCAGATAATCCAGAGAATCCTTTCTCCTTTCCTTTCCTTTCCAAAACAGAAGCAGTTTCCACAGGCAGCACAACAATAAACACAAATCTGTATTGGAATTAACTGCATGTTGGCAGGGGTCCATCCCCAATAATTTACCAACATTTATTATCTGATTTCATTTAATCTAGCCACAGGGGTTGCAAACCAGTAACTTCTGTGCCGGTCCCAAGCCTGGATAAATAGAGAGGGTTGCGTCAGGAAGGGCATCCGGCGTAAAACTTGCCAAGTACAACCATGCGAGTCATCCATACCACTTTCATACCGGATCGGTCAAGGCCCAGGTTAACAACGACCGCCACCGGTGCTGTTAACCTAGGGTGCCGGAGGAAATTGGACTACTGTTGGTCGAAGAAGGAGAGGAGGCAGAAGGGTTCACGGTCAGAGAGAGAAGGGGAAAGGCAGGAGCTTAGATCTGAGAGTAGGGACTCTTAACGTTGAAATAATAACAGGGAAAGGTAGAGAGCTGGCAGACATGATGGAGAGAAGGAAGGTAGATGTACTGTGTGTGCTGGAGACGAAGTGGAAGGGCAGCAAAGCACGTCGTATTGGAGGAGGATACAAACTGTTCTACCATGGTGGGATAGGAAGGAAAACGGAGTAGGAGTGATCCTGAAGAGGGAGTTTGTGAACAATGTTCTAGAGGTGAAAAGAGTCTCAGACAGGGTGATGAGCTTAAAACTAGAAATTGAAGGGGTGATGGTGAACGTAGTCAGTGGGTATGCTCCACAAGTTGGCTGTGAGTTAGAAGAGAAGGAGTGATTCTGGAGTGAGTTTGATGAGGTTGTAGAGAGTATCCCTAGAGGAGAGAGTAGTTGTTGGAGCAGACTTCAATGGGCATGTTGGTGAGGGGAACAGAGGTGATGAGGAGGTGATGGGCAGGTTTGGTGTAAAGGACAGGAATCCAGAAGGACAGATGGTTGTGGACTTTGCTAAGAGGATGGAAATGGCAGTAATCAACACTTACTTCCAGAAGAGAGAGGAAGACAGAGTGACAAACAAGAGTGGAGGTAGGAGTACACAGTGGACTACATTCTATGTAGACGAGGTCATTTGAGAGAGGTTAGTGACTGTAAAGTGGTGGTAGGAGAGAGTGTAGCCAGACAGCACCGCATGGTGGTGTGTAAGGAGTGATGAAAGTATACAGGAGTACAAGGAAGCGCAGCGCAGAGTGAAGAGGGAGGTGGCAAAGGCCAAACAGAAAGCTTAGGATGAGCTGTATGACAGGTTAGACACGAAGGAAGGACAGAAGGACTTGTACAGGATAGCCAGACAGAGAGATAAGGATGGAAAAGATGTGCAACAGATAAGGGTAATTAAAGACAGAGATGGGAAGGTGCTAACAACCCAGGAGAGTGTGCTGAGAAGATGGAAGGAGTATTTTGAGGAGCTGATGAATGAGGAAAATGACAGGGAAAGAAGGGAGGAAGATGTGGATGTTGTTGAGCAGGAAATAGCAGAGATTAGGAAGGATGAGGTGAGGAAGGCTCTGAAAAGGATGAAGAGCGGAAAGGCTGTAGGTCCTGATGACATACCTGTGGAGGTGTGGAAGTGTCTAGGAGAGACAGCAGTGAAGTTTCTGACAGGTCTGTTTAACAGGATTTTAGAGAGTGAGAAGATGCCTGAGGAATGGAGGAGGAGCGTTCTGGTGCCGATCTTTAAGAACAAGGGTGACACGAAGAATTGTAGCAACTACAGAGGGATAAAGCTGATGAGCCACACAATGAAGCTGTGGGAAAGAGTAGTGGAAGCCAGGCTTAGGAAGGAGGTGGAGATTTGTGAGCAGCAGTATGGTTTCATGCCCCGTAAGAGCACCACTGATGCCATTTTCGCTTTGAGATTGTTGACGGAAAAGTACAGAGATGGTCAGAAGGAGCTGCATTGTGTCTTTGTGGATTTAGAGAAGGTGTATGACAGGGTGCCGAGGGAGGAGCTGTGGTACTGTATGAGGTTGTCGGGAGTGGCAGAGAAGTACGTCAGAGTAGTTCAGGACATGAATGAGAGGAGCATGACGGTGGTGAGATGTGCCGTAGGTCAGACAGAGGAGTTCAAGGTGGAGGTGGGACTACACCAAGGACCGGCTTTGAGTCCCTTCTTGT
Source organism: Channa striata (assembly GCA_033026295.1). Taxonomy (NCBI): domain Eukaryota; kingdom Metazoa; phylum Chordata; class Actinopteri; order Anabantiformes; family Channidae; genus Channa; species Channa striata. The sequence continues at coordinate 42,467,028 of CM065168.1, forward strand.
TTGCTATGCTGATGGACAGGTTGACAGATGAGGTCAGACAGGAATCTCCCTGGACAATGATGTTTGCAGATGACATTGTGATTTGCAGTGAGAGTAGAGAGCAGGTGGAGGAACAGCTGGAGAGGTGGAGGTTTGCTCTGGAAAGAAGAGGCATGAAAGTCTGTCGTAGTAAGACAGAATACATGTGTGTAAACGAGAGGGAGCCAGGTAGAAGCGTGAGGTTGCAGGGGGCTGAGGTGAAGAAGGTGCAGGAGTTTAAGTACTTGGGGTCAACAGTTCAGTGTGATGGGGAGTGTGGAAAATAGGTGAAGAGGCGAGTGCAGGCGGGTTGGAGTGGGTGGAGGAAAGTGTCAGGAGTGTTGTGTGACAGGAGAGTGTCAGCAAGACTCAAAGGAAAGGTGAACAAGACAGTGGTGAGACCAGCTCTGCTCTATGGGTTAGAGACAGTAGCAGTGAGAAAGAGACAAGAGGCAGAGATGGAAGCAGCAGAGATGAAGATGTTGAGGTTCTCCTTAGGAGTCACAAGGTTGGACAGAATAAGGAACGAGTTCATCAGAGGGACAGAGCACGTTGCCTGTGTTAGTAACAAAGTCAGAGAGGCCAGACTGAGATGGTTTGGACATGTGCAGAGGAGGGATAGTGATTATATTGGTAGAAGGATGTTGGAGATGGAGCTGCCAGGCAAGAGGGCGAGAGGACGACCAAGGAGGAGATATATGGACGTTCTAACAGAGGACATGAGGTTAGCTGGTGTCAGAGAGGAAGATGCCCAGGATAGAGTAAAGTGGAAAAGGATGATTCGCTGTGGCGACCCCTGATGGGAAAAGCCGAAAGAGTAGTAGTATTATCTGATTTCATTTAGTTTTTATAATCTACATCTGCAATTAACTAATGTCAAATATGGAGTAAAATCATTCCCTCTAGATTGTAGTAAATCAAACGTAACAAATCATTGCCAAATCTGCAATCACAAACTGATAAGCTGAGTCGATCATTACTTCCTGTAATCAGAGTGAATTAGACATGATGACACAAATAAAAAGGAAGTGGCAGCCTTGTTTTAGTTTGGATGACCTTTGTTTAGTACGGGGAGTGCCTCTCAACAGAGAGGAGATAACCGCAGAACAGAATGAGATGAGTTACTGAAAATGTTACGACCACAAAATCCCCTTATCATTGTTCTCCTCTGCAGGAAGTGTGCACGCACTGACGCACTAAACTGTGCTGCAGCGAGTGAACGTGGCTGCTCATGTAAGTCGAAGGCCTAAACTGTATTTATGTGATACTGTGTATATGAATTTATTCCAATCACATGACCATTGTTGATACTCTTTCTGAATATTTCTAATGGATGGGTCATGCTGCATGGACATGCCCCACCCACCCTTCTATACATGAGCAATACATGTAAGGTATATATTTGGTGTCATAAAAACCTTTCAACTCACAATATTCCGTGTCCTTTAAGAGCTATGAAACTTAGTTTGATTGTGAAGCCTCGCTATGTGACACTCGCCGATAATCTAAAGCTGCGCCACTAAACTTTTACGATGTGCTGTTGCGAAATATATCACACAATGTTCTCTGTCGTTCAGATTCAGCTCTGTCAATAGGGTTCGTTGGTGTGTTGTCTGGCTTGATTAGGCCAATCGGTAACATTAACTCAAAAAATCATTTTTTAAAGCCAAATTGTAACTGTTAACACCTTGACAAAATAACAATATGAAAACATCAGTGAGACTGGGACACAGCATGCTGCATTCAAAGTCATTTCCAGCTTTTTGCTTAATATCAAGTCTAACAGATTTTTACCCTATTTTATAATTAATATCTAGACATTTTTCTTTTCCAAATCTTTTACCTTTGAACTTTCACATTCATGTTATCAAATTCAAAAGTGTTTGAAGTACATAGTTACATTCATCCAGTACCTCTGTGCTTACTTACTCAGTACAATACAATAGACCTTGGAATATAAATGGAGAGTAATGCATTTAAAGAATGCTATAAAGAAACACATCCATACCTGAACAACAAAACAGCACAGGGAGAGCCAGGAAAAGACACTGATTCATCCTCTAAACACAATTGTTAAAAATATCTTTCCAAAAAAAGATGAGGCATATCAATGCCTTCAAATTACCCTCCTTAGCGTGGTTCTCTGAGACATGAGTAGAGTCAGTAGAGCCACTTGAGCCCGACTGAAGAAAAGAAAATCATTGACAAAGTTTTGACTCATCGTCATATGTCCCTGTTGGCACGTTCAAGTTCACTGGGAAAATTTATATGACTAGCTTTTCCCTATCTCAGTGCACAAACGATAAGAAGCGACAATAACAGCTGTAACTAAACGCATTTATAGTATAATGTGATTTTATTAAAACATGTTATAAACATTCCATTTTATTAAAATAATGCATTTCAGATAATTGTGCAAATATATATATATATATTAAAAATCTGGCAGACTTCAGCACACAATCATACTCGGTTATGTTATGAACATCTATGATTTAAAATAAAATGGCAACAGAGTTTGGGATTATATTATTTTATCATGATAAAATGGATAGTGTGTAATTTCACACGTTCTGAGATCTTGTAAATATTGTAACAAACTTGCACAAATAAAGTGCAGTGTCACGTGATTATCTCCAGGGGGTGTTTTTCTACCATTACCAAATCTATAAATAAGTTAAACATTGAAATTAAATAAATTGTTTATATGGAATCCAGAAAAAAATGACAAATTTACATACTGTTGTAGAAAATATTGCCATTTTCTACAACAGTATGAAGAAGCCCTTACACCTTTCTGTGCAATATGAAACATAGATCTATAATATACATTTGTGCTTATCATCTTTACAATTGCTCTGGTATTTATTTAGGCTAATTGAGCCTGATGTGCTAATGAACGGTAAATGAGAGTCCCACTGATTCACTGAGAGGTCAGACAATCAAGCCAACATTCAGAAGACCAGCGTACACTAAACCACATTTTATAATCAACGCAGGTTATTAAAACGGATCAGTTCAACACACCAGTAATCACCAGTGTTGTCATGTATTCTGTCTGACTTTGCCAGTGATATCCGCTGCACCATTGCAAATATCATATATGCTCTTATTCAGATTCAGAAAATTCAGAACTGCTTTGTGCTCTTTCTACATGCCTTTAACTGCTCAGGGTCCTCGGTCAAATGTGCCAGAAGACTGTAGCGGTTAGTGACCAGGGTTGGTGATAAAAACGTCTGTCTCTGATGAAGGTTGGAAGACTTTGGAGCATCAGGGTAAGAGTGACTCTTAACACGGCCCACATGTCCCTGAGTTTTCTTTGACAAACTGGCTGAAGAATTACTGGGCGTCACTGGCAGAGGAAACAGGCGAGCCGGGCTGCTTCTTGTGCGATTATGGACATGGTTCCGTGGTACAAGATTACCGTTTTGCTTTTGAATGTTAGGTTTTGGGTCCATCTCTTGGCACAAGTTGGCAGAATTTGGAGGGTTGTTGAAAATTGAAGCTGTTGTCTTTGAAGTGTTGTCATTGACAATGGTTTTGGGGACAAAAGCAGATGATGCATTTTCATTACCACAAGGAGACCAGTGTTGGCTGAGTGTTCTGGGAAACAACGGGAGGTAATTTGAAATGTAGAGATTTTACTTTGTTCTGAAGTTCACCCTTTGTCTTTTTTTGCTCAGGAAGCTCTGAAAAGAGTCGATAAACTTCTTTCTCAAGCTCCTCAGTGCTGCTGTTTAGGAGGTTGTCAGTGTTGGAGCTCACGTTCAGAAGTGACTGATCTTCATAGACACTGGTCCTTGTACTATCATTAGACTCCTGCCGGACTGCTGATGACTTTTGTGCCTCTGCTGTGTAAACAGAAAAACGATGTATCATTAGTAGTGTTGACATTTGTTGAGAGAGGAATCAAGTTTATGTGGTCTACTTTTATCTGTCAGTTTAGTCATGACAGATTGAAGATTTATCTCCTGTTTCATGATTACTTTACTCACTGTCGTGATGAAATGTTTGAGATTTTTTTTTTGCTCAAATACTCTAAAACTGATTTAGATAATTTGGCAAAATTTACATCTGACCTGACATGATGTCATCTGCTTCAGGAATTAACTTGTTACTAACAAACTTAACATGGAAAATGATATGTATACAGTATGTAAATGAGGTTAGAAAACAAATGTGTTATTTTAAGAAACCCAGGGGCTGCACTTCTAGTCCTCCTGATTTGATGAAGATCTGCCATCTTGTGGTGATTATGAATTACTACAAAAAATTACTTCTCGATGGCAGCAAAGGATTCGTCTGCTGAATGTGAATATTTCCGCATGCAACAAAATTGTGCTTTTGCTGTGACAAGATTTTATGGCCAATACTATATTATCTTGGTGTTACTAACTTACCACATTTGCCACATCTGTTCCATACGCAGAAAGCCCCTACACACAAAACTATAACTAATAAAACAAAGCCTCCAACAGCGATGATGGTGGTTGATGTCCCCGTAAAGTCACCTGTAATCACATAATCATTGTGTCAATATACATTTAATTACAATTAATTTGCATTACAAGACAACAAGGCCAATGTGTTTTTTTGTCTGCCTTTCCAAATAGTTTTTTGTCATGCTTACAAGTGATGTTACGACCCTGGCCCTCTCGGGGTAGTATAAGAAACATAAGAAAAGGAAACCCAGGGTGTTTAGAAGATTAGTCTGTTTAAAGTTAATAAGGAGGTAAAGGAAAAACTAAAACTGCAGTAACAAAAGAGTAGTGTAATAACAGGCTTAAGGCATCTTCCAGACATTACAATAAAACTTAAGTACGTTAATCTCCAACGAAACAAAACTTCAAAACAAGGTGAAGTCAGAAGCAAATACAAACTAAAAGAAATTACCAAACATCACAAAGATGTAGACATGAGCTTGACAGGGTTTCTAACAAAAACCGAGTTGGCACACACCAAACAACATTCACAATTAAATATTAACTACAAAATATAAATAATAAAGTTAATGGAAATGTTATGGATCTCCATGTAGGAACTTCAAAAACAAAGGAATGAATATCTAATTATAATATTACAGGATTTCTGAATGTTCCAGTTAGTACATACTTTTATGAATAGTATGTAGACTTTTCAACAGCAGAAAAGAGTTTAAATCCCTGCTGTGGATGGCAGAGTGGCTGCTGAATATTTAAAATCAAAATCTAAAGTGGGTACAGGTGTGTAGTTAAAGCTCCACTTTACCAGAGATGAAGACCCTCTGGTCTTTGACCAGGAGGAACTCCGGGTGGTGAACTCTGCAGGTGATGCTATGATCGAAAGACAAAGTTTTAGGCTAGTTAGGATATTAATAAAAACAAATGATGGTAACTAAAAGTCAAAGAGGTTGGAAAAGGAAACTTAAATGCATAACTTTGTTTTTTTTGTCTCTTTGATGTAGCAAACAAAAATGTATTTGAGAATTAATTTGAAATGTGAACCTGTTGGTGGCAGACTGGAGAGTCATTCTTCTTCTCACAGTGAACCTTTCACCAGCATCTTTGTCTCTCTTTGAGTCTTGAGCAGGAAGTTTGTTTCCCTGATCATCCAGAAACATAATCTCGGGTTCTGAGTGTGAGTAGTTGACCTCACACTGCAGAGTCAGTCCTCCCCAATCAACCGAAACCACTGAGAGTTCCGGGTCAGAAACTGTGGCTAGGAAAAACAGGAATTGTACATTTCTGTAATCATGAGTTCAATTATAATGTATTAAATTATTTTTGTGACAATTTGACTCCAGCATGACCATGCACAGTCTTTCTAGTGAGAACTGTAGAGGAGACGGCAACAAAATACAAGGCGCTGTAAGATCCAAGTCAAGGGTCTAAGAACAGACGATATAAAGTTCACCAAGGTCAGATTGTGATGCAGGAAATGGGCTGTATGGTTAAAAAATATTAGATTTGACCATACTTAAAAAGGACAAATTTAAAAAGTTCCTTTTCTACCGTGTGTGGAAATAGGCACAAGGGAAATCCATCACGTGCTGTACTGTTAGAATTTTCCATGGCATAAATTCTTCCTATTCAGCCTATGACCGACACTTCAGGCGTGTGCAAACAGCCCCAGCTACGAATACGAACAGCTATTTTTAGACATACCCACAACCAGCTCCACTGTGGTGATGTCCCGAGGGACATTCCTCCAGAGCTTCATGCACTGGTACCTCCCTGCATCAGACAGCTGCACGTCAGAGATCCTTAAGGAGATGTTTCCATTTTTCAGTTCCTTTTGTATGAGGCTCGTCCTGTACTCAAAGGCCTGATTCTTCATCTCGTGCGTCTCACAGCCGTCCCGGTATAGGAGGACGACGTTTGGCTTCAGGCCTTCCTTGGACCACTCCACTGTTGGAAAGTCTCTCCTGGCAATGACATTAAAACTACACGGCAGGATGACATCTCTCCCCTTGAAGGCCAGGACCTTAACTGATCGATTATTCACCAATGATCCACCTAGAATAAAAGGACAAAAAAATACTGCACAAGTAATACTTAAACTTGTTAACTACAGCTAAAAGGTATAAATCTGCAAGATTATTACATATTTCAGATGATATGCCTTTGTTTATTAGGCAATCATGTACTTTCCCTTCAGAACTGGTTTGACGTGATTGTCAAAATGTGCCATGTCTGCAACGCGTGAAGAGCATTAATGGAAGAACCCACAGTGTCTCAAAACTTTCCCTGTACAAAACACGACTCCCGTTTTTGGACACCCACCCAAAAAATGTTGATAGTCCTGAAACTTAACATGTAAAGCAGGAGACAGTTTGATGTAAAAGGTAGAACAGGCATCAGTTCCTCAAGCTTTCAGGGAAAAGCATGTCAAAGTGAATGCACGTTTTTTTTTTTTAGTTTGGCCCTGTGCCAGACCGGCAAACTACTCGAAGACACCCAGACTGTCACATGATGGCTCCACACCACAACATACAACTTTTTAACCCCAAAACATGAATCAAATAGCACTATCATTACTACTAGCACACGGCAAATAAAGTACAGTTAATTTCGACTTAAATTAAAACAGTGATGCCAATGAAAAAACCTTTGGAAATGCTGGCATGGTGCCAACTTGGCAACCGTTTAACACTGTAGGAGAACAGTTCTTCATGCATTGACACTGTAACTCATAAGATCTGCCTCACATTAAACAAAGATCTTTGGCTTTTTTGAGGTGACCGTATTTGTTTGGAGCCGAGTGGTCAGGAAGACATGTGCGTAATTGCGCAGCAAACGAACCTTCACGGGCAAGTACTTGGACTCGAGTTTTGACAGTCCCAAGTTTAAAAGGTCTTGCCAATTCTGACGTATGAGGCTTTAATAGCGGAAGTTGTGAATTACTGAAATGCACACCAGTGTTGCTAAGACATCAACAGAACCGTGTGATGTGGGTCTGTGTGTTCAAACCACCATCAACATGTGTGACACAGTCTCACATCAGCCCATTATACTAGTACACATCCGATGGCGAACCTCATTAAAACCGAACGTCCGTAAAACGCCCTGAGACATGAGGCCAAGGCGGCTCATGCAGTTAATACGGTTCATCCGGCTGTTTATGATAATAATCATCGTTCATGTTGTTTCCTTTGTGGACCCGCTGTCTGTCTGCGTTCGCTGTATTTGACGCGTGCTGGACCCGGGGGAACCTGCTGGACCAGCTCCCCACCGGCCTCATTAACATCCATAAAAGCGTCGACACTAACACACATAAAAACTCACCTGTGCCACAAGTCAGCAGAGCGGAAACCAGGAGAAGACGACAATACATGCCCAAAAACGAAAAGAAAGTAAAAAGGAAAAATTTTTTTTTAATATCCACAGGCACGATTAATTATTATAAAAGTTATAAATCCGGACTGTAGCGCAGCCAGAGCCGGACTCAGGACTGAAGACCGAGGACCCAGGACCCAGGACTGCAGACTGAGGACTGAGGACTGAAGACCTCTTCATTCACAAAAACCTCCGCTTGGCACGAGGTGCTTTCAGGAACACTGGGAACTTCCGCTTCTTTCGCCGCCGTCCACAAATATGAGCTGCCTGAAACTGGTTGAGGTGAATACGACCAGAGAACAGAAGCTAAATCATTTAATTAATCGTCCCAAAGGAAAACTCATAACTTAAATTGTCCAAAACACAGACACACAATGGGTTTGAAACGCGTGTGTAGGCGTATATCTCACATTTCCCGAGGAAGACGTAAACAGAACGTTGGTCTGTTTAGTGGACGGGAAATCCCAAGACTGAGTCGCAAGAATGGCAAAGGGCTCCCCGTCATCTGTAAAATAACACTGCAGCAAAAAACACTTCACTTCCCCAAACCAGAGTTCTTGGAGGAGTAAGTACACCGGGGGGGGGGACTGGGCTGGAGTAGAAATACCCCGCTACAAGTAGAGGACTTTCAGATGATGTGCAGTTTATTACCGTTATTATTAATGATACATCAATGTGATCATCACTTTAATGATGGAACGAAGGTAAGGTAAGGTAAGGTAATCTTTATTGATCCCACGACGTGGAAATTTACACATTACAAAGCAAGCATGAAGTTGAATGAATTTATTTACTCCTTATCTTATCTTAACCCCATTACTACTCACCGTCCTTTATTTGCTTATTGTATTTTCCACTATATAATCAGATAAAGTGCAGAGGCCTACAAATTTTCCAGCATTATCATTACCAGCACTTAGAGTCCCTCCCAGGTGTCATGGGGTGAGACGTCCACTTTGGACATCAGTCTATCTCAGGGCCCACACAGGACATACACATATAGACAAAAATTTTAAAACTCAGATTTAAGCCTAGAATCACCAATTTTATATAGAACCCAATATATGGCTGTATTATCTCAAACTAAAACATTTGCAAATTTGGAATTAAATCTTATAACCTCAAGAATTATGTCTCATTATACTTCATCTTATCTGAGGTTAAGAATCCTAAACGATAGGCGACTTCTTCTCTTGCAAATGTCGAGAGCAGCCAGATGACTAAAAATGTGGGATGTTGATTTTCATCCTCACAGGAGAGGAAATTATTTAATAAAAGAAATGGACTTTAGCAATTGGAAGTTTGGATTGTGCTTTAGTTCACTCAGCTGTCAAATAAAGCAGTGATATAAGACTCATCCCCTGGACCGGATCCACCAGTTTTCACCCAAACACCCCCCCTCACATCTGCTGTTCTTTAAGGTGAAGGAGTTGATATATGACAGAAAACATGGGCAGGTTTTAATCTGCAACAAAAATAGAACACCACCATAAAGCATTGTTCAAAAATAGGAGCCGAGAACAACGCGGTGCAGGTGACTGGTATGCAAGTGCATCTAAAGATTCAAGCAAAAGGACTAAAACACAAACTGTTCATAATCCACATGAGCACAAAGAAGGAGAAAGACTTTCTTTTCAACCAGCAGATGATGCAGTAAACTATGTGACTTGTGAACAACAAATCTTTACTTCCTGAAATTTCTGAGAATTCATTTGTGTGCAACAGTGTGTTGTTTCATTTGCATGTGTTGTCGCCTAAATGTTTCAACAGTTGGTAAACCGCAAAACTAATCAAAAAACATCCACGCCGAGACCTGCACCATCTGTTACGCTTCCTGTGTGACGTAAGATGCAAGTTAGGCTTGAGATTCTTTGTTAATGGTGGGCTGTAACACGGCTCAATGCAGCTCAAAACACTTCACAGAAAGTACCTATAACTAACTGCCAACGTGCGTTACCACAACCGCACAAAAGGTATGCAGCATTTGCAGTGAAAGTGTTTGATGTAAGTGTAACAGTTACAGACAGCAGGGACATCAGCAGCCTCTGTCCAACTGTCTTATACAGAGACATGTTGCAGGACGTTCAGTTCAGCATGACTCAGTCGGCCATCAGCCGTGACAACAGGTAGTCACTTCTGACGGGTGTCTGTGTGATCTCACCTTACGTGCATTGCATTCCTCTCACAGTCTAAAGTAAGTGTGAACGTGTGTGGCTTAGGGGCATTAAAAGTCAAGTAGGCGTGGAAGCGGCACTTTTGTCAGACGTCATTTGTTAGACGCTTTCATCCAAAGCAACTTTCAAGTGACGAACAAACAAGCAATAAAATCTAAGTTTAGGAGAAAAATATCGAAGTAAAGAGCTATCAAAGAAAGGTTTCGCTTTCATGAGATGCAAGTAGAGAAAAAAGCAGGGCGTTTTTTTTTTTCATGTGCAAAGGAAGATGCGGAGGAGTTCTGTTTTCAGCAGTGTTTTAAATACTGTTAATGTGGTCGCTGAGCGTGCAGAGTCTAGCAGCTCATTCCACCACAGTGGGATCACTGAGCTGGAGAGTTTTCCTTGGTGTGTGGTGCTCGGACCACCAGACGTCGTTCGCTGGCCGAGCGCAGCGGGCAGGAAGGATTGTAGAATGATTGAGTTTAAGTAAGCCGAGCTGTAGAGTTGACCACTCTGTGGAACATAATCACAGGAAGTTAGTGCAGGGATCTGAAGAGCAGAGTGAGTCTTTTTTGTCTGGTTAAAGTTTGGTGATGCGTGCCGGTGACCCCATCAACAGTGCGTTGCAGTAATCTAGACGTGATATGATCAATGCCTGCACGATGAGTTGGGTCGAGTACTCAGAGAGGTAGGGTCTGATCTTCCTGATGTGGTGGAGAGCAAATCTACACGACCTAGAGACTGAGGCGATGTGTTTCATGAAGCTCAGTTGGTCGTCAATGATGGCCCCAGGTTTCTGGCCGACTTATCAGGGACAATCACTTGATGATCAGCACCAAACTGATCATCCTATTTCAGTTTTCATTAACCAAATGGGAAACAATAGGTCACCAGTTGTAATGCACATCTTAAAACACCCAACTGGGACCCTTTTATCAAAACAAATCTTAATGAAAGCATAAAAGAATGAATAAAGAAGCAACATAACAATAAAATGTACATAACGTGTTTTATTGTGAATAAAATATATAAAATCTGTGTGAACAGCTAGACAGGTGTGAACTGTTACTTCCAGTTCCTTTCCCACTCGACCGTGACTCAGGATATTATGCAAAAAGCTCGTTTGAGGCTCACGTCCGCACATACCCAGTTTTTATTGTACTGTAAATATATTGGAAAAAGAAAAAACAAACTGGCAGAGACGTTTTGCTGCATTTCCCGTGACACTGCTGTGCTGTTCATTTTTCCATTCCCAGTTCATGAAAACATTTTGGAATGACAATTTTATCAATGTTTCCGATATTCATTTTGTGAAAATTTGTATGGATGCTTAAAAACTGCAGATTTCCCATTGCAGATGCCTATATCCCTTTTGCTAATTTTACTGGCTAAATCTGATGAATATAAATTCAGTGGCCTTGCTGTGGTCCCATTCCAAGTTGACTCACCTTTAAATTACAGGGTTTGTGTTTCTATGAATTTGCGGTGCTTATATTTGATTGATTGATTTGGCTTTCACTCTTTAATCTATTGTTGGATATTCCCAGCAGTCCCAGTGGGTGGATTCTGACTGTGGTCCAACCGATTTCTTCTCTTGTGTTATATTGTTACAGTATATTAATAATGTAGTAATAATATATTTACTTCAGCATACTGAGGGATTAAAGCTGAAAATGTATGCGTCACATGTGTGGAAAACCTCAAGTGTAATTACTCATTGCAGTAACATGTTTTTACTCAGATCAGCCGACCTGCTTCTCCTGAGTGCACCAAATACTAAACGGAAGCTCAGAGGGGGCAGAGCTTTTGCGGTGGCAGCTCCAAAATTGTGAAATGAGCTGCCGTTGCACTTGAGACAAACCTCTTGCTGCCTATTTTTAAATCGCTTGTTAAGGCCCATTTGTTTTCACTGGCTTTTGATGCAGTTTGAGTTGTTGACATTATGTTGTGTGTGTTATTTATTGTTAAATGTTGGTTAATTATTTATTTCTCATTATCTTGTTTTATTTGATTATTTTAAGTTTTAACCTGTACAGCACTTTGTTCAGTCTAGTTGTTTTAAAGGGCTTAACAAATAAAATTAAAGTTAGAATCACTGTAGAAGAGCCAACCAAAAAAAAATCTGTGTCAAATCTGAAGACAGAGGTTTGTTTAAAAGTTACACGGTTTTGAATGGAGGTGTTTCCTGCCAGCAGATCAATTATATGGTTAAACTTAGTGCTGCCTGTACTTTTATCTTAGAGAAGCTCTGCAATCTGACGTGGAGGAATTCAAAGCCACACTGGTTTTGAAAGTTGCCCCTCATTCCTGCTTAGCTAAGAGATGTTTGAACTCTATGTTAAATGACACGACTTCCAAATCCTAAAATTTAAAAACGGGGCGGCTGTAGCTCAGTTGGCAAGGCAGTCATCCACGGACCACACGGTCCCTCCTCGCTGCCTGTCGAAGTGTCCTTGGGGAAGACACTGAAGACACCGGTGGGGCAGAGGACAATGAAAGCCATTGTGTGTGTGTATATTTGTGTGTGTGTACGTGAGCGTGTGTGTGTGCTTGTGTGTGTGTCTCACAGTTTCTTTTAGTTCTGTATCTCACCTCTGCAAACACACCCACAGCAGGGAGCCATGCTCAGAATGCTACTGCCAGTGTCTTGGCAAAACTGCCCAGATTATATGCAATGCTGCCCCCCAGTGGCCGCAGCTTGTAATCACATTTACCCTTATCAACATTTTCACACCATGTTGCATTTTCCCATCAACAGACAGTAGATATCTCTGTGTCCACATCACGTTGGACCTGTCATGGTCCTGACACATCAACACCATAGTAAAAAAGCCTGGAAGCGTCTCTACCATTTCAGACCGTCTGCTTGAGAGACTTTGAGAATGCCTGCTAGTGTCCTTAGGAACTTTTACTGCACCAGGATCTCCTGCAGCAAAAAGAGCATCCTGATAGGAAACATCACAACCTGGTTTGGGAAAAGCACCAGAGGCGCTCCCTGCCAGCAGGCAAGGCAAGCAACTGGTTGGGCCCCAGGCCAGCAGGGGGTCCACAAGGGCTGACAAAACTGAAACTGTCTACAGCACTTCCTGTGTGTAAGTTTGCAATGACAGTACCGTCGTAATTGCAGACCTCCCTTAAACAAAAAAAACAAACAAACAAACAAACAAACAAACAAAAACGCTCTAATGAAACAATGAAAGCAAGAAGAAAATGAAGATGAGTAATTCTTCTGGGAGTGAAAAAGAGAGTAGGAAAAAAAGGAACAAGAGGAAATAAGCAAGATACTGGTAAGTTGAACATTGCAGATAATGATTAATTACAATATTAATAATAGTGTTAACTTGGCTAACTAAGCTAGCAGAGCAGCCTAATGTGTCCAGCTTTGCTGAAGTCCCCAAAAGTCAACTTGTTAGCTTAGATAGCAGGCTGCTAATAGTCAGCTAACTCAGATAAAACTTTTTCTCTTTGCCCATTTTGAGTTTGAGGGGGAGGAGGGAGGGGACTGGATTTACTGTTTTAGTAAAACCACAAGAGGAACCACAGTTCGTGAAATTTGTTCCCTGAATGCAGCAATGTCTAAGCTAATAGAAATTCTATTAATATTTTACTTAATCGTAGCTTACTTCTATTTGGTTAAAAAAAATCTATATTTGATACAGATATTGTATTAGAGGGATCAAATATTCTTGGGAGAAAAGTTATTTAAACAATACATTACAATTTTAGTTACATAAGTATTAATCAAGAACACAGAAACCTTACAGGGTCCCACAAGACTCAGGCTTGGGTCCGTTGTTGGCGATGACACAATGTGTTTTTGTTCTGGCACAAATGTTGGACAGCTTTTGGAGGTAGTGCAAAGGAGCTGGCAGTTTTAAAGAAATGATTTGTTAGAAATAAATTATCTGTAAATTTAGATAAAACAAACAAAAAAAAAACAATAAAGACATTCATCATCATCCCAGCATTTCTTCTCTGTAAATTCAAAAATATAGGAGTCAGTCAGGAGTAACTGTCTAATGAAACCAGTTTATCCTGAGGAGCAATGAGTTTTGTCTTTAGACTCTCGTGACCTTTATGTTGCCGTGACGTAATTGACAGAATGTTGATTTGAAATTGCACTTAGACTTTCTACTCTTTGTGATTATTAAACACAGAATATAATAAATGTCTTTTGATTTTACCACTGTAATTCATTAGCAGACATTTCTGCAGGCCTCGTTCATTATTAGGCTCTCCTTTACACCGGTTTGTGTAGGCGAACTTCTCGAGTAGGCGAATATTGAACTGAAACCAACCCTTACAGCAAGACACAGATTTGTTGAGCAGGTCAAATTTTACTGAGGACAAAGGAACAATAGGTGGTGATATGGAACTTCCTGTTTACTTGTTTATCTGATGTGATTTACGTACAGTGAAAAATCCATAAATACATAAATGCCACACAAAAACTGTTCATTACTCTGTAAATATATATACATTTATAATAAATAAAAACACTGACCTTGACAGTATTTGTCACGGTTTGTGAGCCGGAGCCAAATGGAGGTCACTGTGGCAGATGAGCAACAATTTAATTTACAGCAGACAGGCCACGATACATGATGAGACAACCTTTAATCCCCCCGGCCCCACCCGTCTCTAATTCATAACCAAAAACAACTACAGTAAAAACATGAATAAAATACTCTGGGAAAGGCTGAAAATGAGAAACAACCCAACAACTAGTGTGTCTTAAAAGGACTGAGGTGACTATTAAGTAAATTCACCTGAGCATGTGGGAGGAAACTGGAACAAAGGAAAGAGGACTGACCCCCAACACACTAAGGGCACAGGCCAAGTGTCCTGTAATTTTTCCCTCACATGCAAATTTTCTTTGTGTCATTCATGAAGAGACAAATGGACAGAGGAACCAAGGATGTGAGTCATCATTTCCTATAAAGTTATATCTTTTTCTGATGATGAGTCAAACTTTAGCGTGGGTGGTGATGTTAAAACGCTTGAGTGCTTTTTTTTTTTTTTTTTTCATAATCTACTTCTGGCTATAAACAACTTGCATTCTATAGTTTAACTGTGCTCAGCTCAAACTTTAGTGTGTAAATGTCCTTTACTGATCAGACGCTGGATACACATGAGCACGTAAACACCAGAAAAGCATATTTGCTCGTTGGCATGTGCCTTCAAGGATGTTGTTTGTAATTGCATTATTTATTGGTCTATGTCAGTCAGATTTTTACCTTACTTTAAAAAAAGAGAATCAAACATGTTAGTAATACTTTTAGTGAACCTGCTGCAGAATTTTACTTCCCAGTATCACATCTGAGGGGCCAGGAATGATTGAGGAAGAATGTTTGGTCAGTCGTACAATGCTTATAATAGACCACTCAGCTTTGGATCTGTCAGCAATAGTGACTTCTTTCAAAGTCCTTCAGAAATAATCTTTTTTAAAAGGTCTTCTTTAAATTATTAGTGCATTGTTGTTATTATTATTTTCACATATTATTGTCTTTGATCTGTGTGTGAACAGGAAGATGTTCTGTCAAAGGAGCAGACCACGTTTTTCAATACGTAAAGCTTTTTATTTTGCATAAAGAAAGATCACACTGAAAAAAACTTTTTTGAAAAAAATAATGTCTTATTATAGGCATTTCTTTTTTCTCTCAAATTCCTAAATTTGCTTTCCAAAAACAGAAAATAAAGAGGTCTACAGTAAAGACAATTGGTAATACAAAGACAGATGAGTTTGTAAAGATATAAATTAACACATCCCACAGTGTTTGTGGTGGATGCAGGGCCTCAACACAAAAACAGGGTGGGGATCACCCTGTTTTTGCGCAGACAGACGGACATTGAACCTGGCATCTCTCATCATCCCAGCACTTCCGACCTGTAAACACCAAAAAACAGAACTCAGTCAGGACTACACAAACAAGAACCAGAAACTCTGATTAAACCAATTTACCCTGAGGAACGATGGATTTTGTCTTTACAGCAACATGACACAAAACAAAAATTTTAATATTGCATATTACTCTTCATTATTAATAAACAGTGAATATAGGTAATGTCTTTGATTTTACCACTGTGATTCATTTTCAAACACTGCTGCGGACAGGTCGATTATTAGGCTCCCCTGTACACCAGTTTTTATAGACAAACTTCTCGCCATCACTCCATAACCAAACACTGTCCTAGTTGAGAAATAAAAGAGATTCATAATTTTAAACACATTTTTAAAAGACCTGACAAATTTTACGTAATAATTAAAATACCTCTTGTGCATCAGAGCCTCCAATCCATGTTTCACTGTAGCCATCAGCGGCGGTCAAGTTCTGAATCACATGATATTCTTCAGTGCTGTGCACCGATGCGAGGTGTGCTCCCATGGACTGACAGTTTAGCTACAGCAGACGATGACAGAGAAAGAGTGAGATATAATTTAACGATGATGCCAGTTAATAACAATCATAAAAAGGGAAACATTATATCAGTATTTACTTCAGCTTGAGCCCAAGTCTTTTTTTTTCCAATATAGATGAAACAGCGATTGTTGAACGGAAACCAACCCTCAGAGCAAGACGCAGATCTGTTGACGTGGTCAGTTTTTTCTGAGGATAAATAAATGAATGGTTATGATGAGATGATATGTACTTGTTTAAAGGCAAACGCATTTATTGTCACTTCATTACTAATACTACTAATACTAATTACTGTAAGTCGCTTTGGATAAAAGCGTCTGCCAAATGACTAAATGTACTAATATTAAAGTTGTTCATATTAAAAGCACAAAGTGACTTTATGCAGGAGAGTGTGTTTGGTGCTCTTAGTTACATAATAAAAATAAACGATGAAGATTTTGTTGCCCATATTATTGGCAGCACATTTATGTCACATTAAAAAAAACCCACTGACCTGGACAACATTTGTCATGGTTTGTAAGCTGGAGACAAATGGATGTCACTGAGGCAGAGGAGCAACAAGTTCAGTTACTAAAATACAGGTAACAGATAGAACAAAGTCAACAGAGAACAACAAACGAACTTAGTTCTCAACAGACAGGCCAGGATACATTCATCCAACCGAAAAACCCAACAAGTCCCTTATTGCAATTTCCATCTCATCTGTATTATTCTTATGTCTTAGTCCTTCAAATTAAAGATGGATGAAGAGATGCAGGGGAAAAGAAACCAAGGATGTGTGTTACAAGTCGTTTCTGATGATGACAACTCAGCTGAATCAGCTGTGAGTCAGACTTTAGTTACTGTGGTGATGTTTGGAGTTTATCGTTTTCCCACATACACACACTGTCCAGATAAATGGTTAAAACACAATCAGCACAGTTATCGCAGACTGGCGTTTTTCACCCTAAACGGATCCAATAAATGTCAGGATGACACACAATTCAAAGGTGGTTTCTGCTGAACACTACAATTTCCTAATGTCTATAACAATAGTTAAAGAAGAAGAAGAAGAATTCTAGTAGGCAATAAAGCTGTTTCTGGTTCTTTTGTTAGTCACACAAAAATCTACAACTTTTACATGGCCATTATTTCCATGACATCACAGTATCCTCAAGCCAGTCAGTGAGGTTGTTCAGTTAGGTTTCTATGTCCGTGAAAAGGTTGAGATTTTATAAGATCAAATCGTTTCTGAAGTAGAACATTTATATGGTGACCACAGATTAACAAATCTGTCCACAATAAGATCCCTGGCACCACAGTTCATTGCCTAAAATCTAAAGCTTAGATATGTTTGATCCACTGCAGCATCCAATCAGCACCAGCTTTCCAAGAAAGAGCTGTATCATTCCAGTAAAACACTTTCTCTAAATATTATCTTCTATTCCCTGGATTATCGCTTCTCAGAGCAACATTACAGGCTGGTAAATGTCCTTCAACATGGAGGACTGAAACAAGTTCCAGCATGAGCAAAAATCAAGGGGCAAAGAACGGTTTTATAAGCCTATAAGTATCAGCAAGAAACTACATATTAATGAACTAACAAAAAAAGAAATAAAAAAGATATTTAACATTCCCCAAGTCTCAGACACACAGTGTAACCATATAATAAAACATGTATGGCTCCTGGTTGGTCTTCTGCCAACATACACAGTGAAACAGCTGCTCTTAGTCTTTTTTTATGCAGAAATTCAAAAATTCTTACCTCCAACCAGAACCATCATGACACAAGCAATCACACACAAAATCACAATCTTCATGGCAGAGGTGGGACTGTGCAGATTTTTACCTTCAAAAAAAGAGAATCAAATGTTACATATTAGTAACAAATGTCAAAAAGTGTCAAAAAACAGGAAATGATCAGAGAGTTTGTAGTGAACCTTCTGCAGAGTGTTATCTTCATCTGCCGTTTCTGTCTTCTGGGAGGAGGTGCTGAACACAAAAAAATAATAAATCAGCTCTTATTTTGGGCATATGTTCTCATCTTTCACAGAATGAGGAACTGCATATACTGCCAGCTAAAAGTTTGGACACACCTCATTTCTGCGTGAACTCTGCATAACACAACTGATGCTCCCAACCCCATAGGGACCAGACATTCCACAAATGAACCCTGACAAGGCACAACTGGGAAGTAAAAACTATTTCAGGTGACGACCTCAGGAAACACAAAAGTGTGCAAAGCAAAGGGCGGCTATTTTGAAGAATCTAAAATATAAAACATGTTTTGAGTTAATTCACACTGTAATTCATAATTTTGATGCTTTCAGTGAGAATCTACAATATAAATAGTCATGGAAACCATTACCCGAGAAGGTGTGTCTAAACGTTTGACTGGTAGTGTACATAGTTAGACCCATCCAGAACCATTTGTGTTACTAATATGTGATGGTTACATACTTTTTCCACTAGATGGATATTCTTACAAATATCCATTCTTATTCAGCATGTTTGTTATCTTGATTTAGATTTGACGAAAACTAAACTCCACCTTAAATTTAAATGATTCATTTCAACTGTTTAAAATTTTAATCCTCCTTTACAGAGATTTGAAAACATCCTGCTACATGCTCATGTGGTAACTGATTATTGGACGGTCCCTAATGAAATAATATTTTTATCATAGCTTGTTTTGGCTTATAGAACCTGGTGCCCCAGGCCGAAGATAATTATTGCTTACATTAATATCAACTTACATGTTTTAAAATACTGCACAAATATGAATCATAAAAGCCCCGAATAGATTTTTTTCACTCTCATTCAAAATAATGTCAGAATGTAACAGTATCTTTCCCTGGGACATATTTGACAAAAACTACAGTAAACTTCTCCTTAAAAAGAAGTGATTCTTTTAAAATGTAATTTCTATTTCTAAAATAATCTGTCATCTCAGTGATGTGAAAAAAGCCTTTAATATTTCCCTGTTGTAATAGAAATGTGTCAACTTATGTTTGTACACGCAGTGTTGCTTTGATGTGACGTCACGTCATCACCAAGAAGATCTCTGCATTAGCAGAGCCACTGGGGATTGTTCCAGTTCTAATCTTTTGGACTACGATCCACCAAATGTATCAAAGAACTTAACGATGCCTCTAAAAACTACAAAAATGAATCAAATGTCTCCAATTCTTTTGTCATCTAACTCTTATAATTGTTACAATTATTGTTAAACTTGTGTAGTTGTGTCATTTATCTAAATGAAAGCGGAAATTGTAAAGTAATAATGCTGAATTTCATTTGTTTCAAAAATCATGGGTTCGTATTACAAATTGTACTGTGTAATACAATTTAATACCAACGTATTTTTACTTTACAGCCCGGATCAGTTTCAGCAGCATTTCCATTCCTAGCAAATAATAACAAATTATAAAACACAAAATTGTCGTCTAGTGTATTTGTAATCACCCTATCTTTAGCTGATATAAAATACTATACATGACCATCTGCCAGAATTTGGAGTGTGGCTTTGCATCACGTTTGCACTAAAGACGCTTTTCAAGAAGGGGTTGAATAATTTTGAGATTCCATTTTTTTCTCTTCTCTTATGTATTTATATGCCACCAATGCATGACGTTAACTTTAGTTTATGATTTGATTAACTTTTTGTCACTGGTTTAAGTGACAGTGTTTTCAGACATACTCTGGAACGTTACTATTCATCCAATATCTGTAACTGCTTATCCTTTGTGGAGTCACTAGGGTCTGGAGTGTATCCCAAGTGTCACTGAGGTACATTTTTTGTTATATTGCAAATGCAAACAAGATATGTACTTGGGTACTTATTTATTATTTTACACAGTGGACATACACCAAAATTTGTTTACACATCTGTCTGGTCTCATTCCACTCCAAAAACAAACCAAAAACACGGAACAACAGGAAAATTACATTCTACTAAATCACCTGGTTACATTTACAAGAAAACATATTAAAGACTTGTTAAAACAAAAGTAAAGGAGTTTGGTTATTAGCCTAAGGGTGGTGAATAAAATGTTTGATATATTTTTTTAAACATTTTCATGTCATTAGTTTTTACTAATTGTGGCCGTCCAGGCTTCCTGGATAAATGTCAGCTAATAGGCAACAGGGATTCACAGGAAATGAAACTTTTGTTAATTGGCCACAGTTCTTACAATTAGTCCCAGATTATTTAATATAAAGTGCAAATACAGTAGAAGTTGTGTTGTAAATATTATAAAAATCTGATTTTAAATCATCTGTCTCTGACACATTGTTCAGTAAGCTGGTTGTGTTTTATTAAAAAGCTCCACCAAAAAGGCTGAAATGCCATTCAGTGTCTGGCAGTGTTGATGAAGTCAACCACAGCACCATCCTGTGAGCACAAGACTGTGCTGCAGATGTTGGTCGTTGTCCTTTTCTTTTGTAACCCTTTTCACGCAATTTTTCACAGGAAGAAAAGTTTACTGTGTGTGTGCTGTCACATCCTGGGTGAAAGCACACAGGATGTAAGGTTACTTTTGGAATTCAGCAGCAGATTGTGCATGACTGCGCATTACTAACAATGTTCAAGCTATAGAAATTGTATCAGTACTTTACCATATAAAAATTCTGCATGTGATACAGATATGTTTTGGAGGATCGCATATTCTTCGGTAAAAAGTTATTTGTATAAACATATACCAATATTAGTGAAATAACTATTCCTCAAGAACATAAACATTTGGGGTCCCACAAGGCTCAGCCTAGGGTCTTTTGTTATTTATTTTTAAAACAAATGACATGTGTTAATTTTTCGAGGGTGACGCATTGTATTCTGTTTGCTGATAAACAACGTGTGTTTGCTAGCGTACAAATCTTGTGAGGTAGTACACAGGTCATTAGCTGTGTTAAAGAAATGCTTTGATAACAAGAAATTATCAGTAAATGGAGATAAAACTAATTGTGCAATTTTTGGAATTTGGGGATGATTGTTTATGTATTAAGTTGGAAACCTCATAGCTCATCAAGTCAAAAATGGCAAAATCTATTCTATTGTTGCATAAAGTTAAAGACTCAGTTATGTACATTGTTCTTTGTCACTGGGGGGGTGACTGTAGCTCAATTGGTAAGACAGTCGTCCACGTACCACAGGGTCGATCCCCGGTCCCTCCTTGCTGCGAGTCAAAGTGTCCTTGGGCAAGACACTGAACCCCAAGTTATGTGTACCCTGTTACTCTGTTTGGATAAAAGCATCTGCCAAATGACTAAATGTAAATGCCACATCCATTCATTACAGACTGTCTGGAAGTTTGGGGAACTGCATATAAGTAAAACACAGAGTATTTGGCACCATCTAATAAGCTGTTTATTAAGTTAATGGTTCCAAAATATAACGTAGTGAAATTCAAAATGCTTCGATTTATATGCAAAATTGTTAAGAACTTAACAAAAATCACCCAAAGTTATATCCCATAGGATATGAGAGTCATGTGCACATGTTAAGTGTGTGTGTCTGTGTTTGTTGACAGGTGTAAGTGTAAAAGCACATGAGCTTTTTTCTTTCGAACAAATAAACTGAACTTTGTCACTGTTTCAGTCCGTTAGTCTTCACCCTCTCATCATGCAGACAGATGAAAGATTTAAATTACAGTCGTCATCATCCCAGCACTTCTTAGCTGAAAATAGTAAAAGCACAGGAAGTCAGTCAGGACTACAGAAAGCAGAAAGTGTATGATGAAACCAGGAGTCAAGCAAAGAATATGATTGAAATTAATCTTATTTTAAACTCTTTAGTCTTTATCATTATTAAACACAGAATATAAGAAATGTCTTTTGATTTTACCGCTGAAATTCATTAGCAAACATGTTCGCTCGTTATTAGGCTCTCCTTTACACCAGTTTGTGTAGACAAACTTCTCGCCATTGCTCCAAAGCCAAAAATCTTCCTACAGGACAAATTTGTGAGAATTAGTAAACACATTTTTTAACTAAATACCCGACAAATGCTGTGTAACAATTAAAATACCTCTTGTGCATCAGAGCCTCCAATCCATGTTTCTGTAAAGCCATCAGCGGCGGTCAGCTTCTGAATCTCACGGTACTCTTCGATGCTTCGTACTGAGGCAAGGTTTGCATCCATGGACTGACAGTTTTTCTACAGCAGAGACACAATAAGGCTGAAACAATACAAACTATTTAAAGATGATGACAATTTATATTGTGTGAAAGTCATGAAAAACAGATTGATCTCAGTAATTACCTCAGCTTTAGCCCAAGTCATGGGTTTTTGAATATAGACGAAACAGCGACCATTGAACTGAAACCAACCCTCAGAGCAAGACACAGATTTGTTGAGCACGTCACGTTTTACTGAGGACAAAGGAAGAACAGCTGGTAATGACGCTGCTTTATTTTTTATGATTATATACAGTGACAAAAGGCAAATACTTATTTATTTTCACTTCATTAGCAATATGCAAGGTGCTAATAATAAAAGCACATGTACAGTGTGTTTGGTCCCTTGGTTGGCTATACAATGAACATCATTCCTTTTACTGTATGACATGTTTATGGAAGTACAATAAAAAACCCACTGACCTGGACAGTATGTGTTACAGTTTGCTATCAAGCCAAATGGAGGTCACTGAGGCAGAGGAGCAACACATTCATATACAGCAGACACACCAGGAAACATGACAACATTCAACCCTAGTAGTTTCTAATTCAAACCAGAGATCAGTAACAGTGAAAACATGAAGGAAACACTGTGGCCGCAGACGAAGATGCGTTGTAGAGGACTGGTTCGAGATCCTAAATCACCTGTGGATGTGGGAGGGCCGAGGAAAAGAGGCCTGACCCCCAACACACAAGGGGCACAGGCCAAGTCTCTTATACGCATCATCGTTTCCCTCACATGCATATTTTCCTTGGGTCATACACAAGGAGATAAATGGACAGAGGAACCAAAGATTTAAGAATTTGCATTCATGAATATTCTCTTTGTAATTGCATTATTTAATTGGCTAATCCAGTTTATGATATCATGTAATATGTTTGTAAATATATTAAGATAAATATTTTAGACAAACAAACCAAATAATCTAGTATGAATAAATGTCACATCAAGTTGTATTTTAACACAATTTCCTGGGATGTTTTAGCTTAAAATTGATCTAATTATCAGAGTGACAGACTTAAATTGTGGTTGTAGCTGAACATCACTGTAATCATCTACTGCCCATGATAATATTGTTATTATTAGAAATTAACAGATTATAGAAGATGAGAAAAAGACGTTCCTATAAGGTCAGTCAGTGGTTCTTTTGTCAATGAAGGCCCAAGAGTGTTTACATAGAATATTTTTTAAACCAGTTTCATCCGATCACCAACAGATTTCCAATAAAGCGAAGTCCAGTACAACACTTGACAAACCAGTGACAAACACCATAAATTAATCTTTTATATCCTCACTTGGTTGCTCTCCAATCTTCCCTTATCACTCAGAGCAATACTGAAAAAAAACTTTCAGGGTGTTTGTAAGGGAACTGCATTTTTTTTTTACTACATGCACGTCATTTGTGTATATATATATATATATAGGCAAAAATAAAGAAATAGGAAATAAAAACTGACTTAAACACAATAACAATAGCACAACAATTGTGACTTGGTTGATCTCCTGTTAATATAGAAAGTTCCTCTTTGTCTTTTTTATGTAGTATTCAAAAATTCTTACCTCCAATCACAACCATCGTGACACAAGCAACCACACACAAAATCACAATCTTCATGGCAGAGGTGGAACTGTGCAGATCTTACTTTAAAAAAAGAGAATCTAACATATAAACATATAACGCTTGTCAAAAAGCAACTGTCTGAAAAACAGTTTCTTCTCAGTATCAACCTGTGGCTTCTGTCTTCCTTCCCAAAGACCAGCTCTTATATTGAGCTTATGTCGTCATCTTTCACCAAATAAGGAAGTGGATACAGAAAACCATAGCCACAACGACCAAGTGTGCAGTGATATTCTAAATTAGGTGGTACACTTGTAGAGTGACTTAATAATTTCAGAACAATTAATTAATAATTCCATGTTTGGAAACTCATGAGCAGAACACACTTCCAGTCCTGTTGTCTAGTACAACACAGTCATTTAATACTAAATTCTTACATTTGAGAGTTTACTCAGAATATAAATGGTTATTCAGTATGAAATTCTTGGCTCAAACATCATGTGACAATTTAAACCTTGTTTCTAGTTTGCGGTAGATTCTAGGATAAACCTCCATCTCAGAGACGTGAAAACATCCTGTTACATGTTCCTGTGATAAGTGAAATCTGTCAACTTATATTCATTTCACACAGTGTTGTGATGTTTCAAAAAAAACCCAGAAAACCTTATCTTTCCAAGAAGGTAAAGCTAATAGGCAGTTACATTGCAACAATGCCCAGCAGCAGCCCCTCCTCCATCATTTTAAAGAACTTTATGACGACAGTACTAGACAAAAATCAAATGGCTTCAATTTGTCATATATGAATAGAAAGTAAACATTAGAAATACGCACACTTGTTCAGCTGGTTAACCCCTGTGTGGCCTTGGAATTCTGAATAACCCCCGTGTCCTAAGGATTAATGATGACCCACCTTTTAAATAAAGCAGCAGCATTTTAGTTTTTCAGTGATGGTGTTTTCCACACATACACTGGAACATTACCATCCATCATCTGTGAATACGGATCCTGTTCAGAGTCACTGGGGGCTGGAGCTCATACCTCTGATGCAACATTACATGGTTTTGAGTGGAGGTGTTTCCTGCCTGTGTGGTTAGACTTGGCACTGTCTGTACTTTTATCGTAGAGAAGATAAACTTTGGTTTTGAGACTTACAGCTCAGTGATGCTTACGTAAGAAATGTTCAACACCTATATGCCAAATTTGGACATAAATTCCTAGTCCTATAAATTAAAAAACAATGAACACTAAACTCAATATATTATTGTTATATTGCATGTGCAATATAACAACAACGATAAAGTGCCAATAAAGTGAAAGTTACATTGGAAACATTGAAATTTGATTTTAAATCAGCTATCACTGGCACATTGTTCAGGAGCTGGTGGTGTGTTATTAACAGTTCAGTGTCCTGCAGTGTTGATGATCCTGCAGACGTTCGTCTTTGTCCTTCCTGTGTCCTTTCCGTGACTAAAAGTCACTCTTTTCACACCATGGACAAAAGTTTATTCTTCTGACAGGACACACACTGTGAGGATGTAGGCGACTTTTGCTATTCAGCAGCAGAAATGTCATTGCAAAAACAACAATGTTCAAGCTAATAAAAATGTTATAACTCATTTTTATTATTAAAAAAGTAAGTCATTGAATGTAGTGAAGAACAAATCAGCATTTAATACAGATATGGTAATAGAGGGATAACATATTCTTGGGGGAAAAGTTATCTATATAAGAAAATTCCATTTAGTTAAATAACTATTCCTGAAGTTCTTATCTTACAGGATCCTGCAAAGCTCAGTCTTGGGTCCTTTGTTGTTGATGACGCAACTTGTTTTTGCCCTAGCACAAATCTTCAACAGATTTGCAGATACTACAGAGTGGTAGTGGCACTTTCAAAGAAATGGGTTGATAGCAAAAAATTATCAGTAAATCAAGATCAAACAAATCATGCAATTTTTGGAATCTTGGTAATGATTGTTAATGCATTGAGTTGGAAGTCTCATGTAACACATCAGTCAGAAATGTCAAAATCTATTGCAATATTGTATAAATTTAAAGACTGATTGTATTGTTCACTTGTACTTCCATTCATTACAGACTGTCTGGAGGTTTGAGGAATTTCAAATAAAAAAACTACAAATAATTTTGTTTTACAAAACAGAAGCATACATGTACTGTAGTTAGGTCAGTTTATTTGGCACCAACTAAGCTGTTTATTGAGTTAATGGCTTCGAAATATAACTTGTGAAATTCAAAATACTTCAACTTACAGTGTGTACAAAATTGTTAACAGCTTAACAAAAATTGTCCAAAAGCTGTTCACAGTGAGAGATAACACATATGAAATGAGGGCAGTGTGTCTGTATGTGTAAATTCAGGTGAACAGTAAATGTGTAAGTTCAGAAGCATATGAACTTTTTCATTTCCATCACTGTTTCAGCCCGTCAGTCTTCACCCTCTCATGGCGCAGACAGATGAAAGATTTAAATTACAGTCGTCATCATCCCAGCACTTCTCATCTGAAAATAGCAAAACCACAAATTATGTCATATAAATTGTAATATTGCATATTATGATTATTAAACACAGAATATAATAAATGTCTTTTGATTTTACCGCGGAAATTCATTAGCACACATGTTTGCTGGTCATTAGGCTCTCCTTCACACCAGTTTGTGTAGACGAACTTTCTGCCATCACTCCAGAGCCAAACACCTTTCTGCAGGACAAATAAAAAATATCAGTAAAAGATTTTTTTATTAAATGCCTGACAAATGCTGTGTGACAATCAAAGCACCTCTTGTGCATCAGAGCCTCCGATCCATGTTACGTTGTGGCCATCAGCGGCGGTCAGCTTCTGAATCTCACGGTACTCTTCCATGCTTTGTACTGAGGCAAGGTTTGCAACCATGGACTGACAGTTTTTCTACAGCAGAGACAGAATAAGGCTGAAACAATACAAACTATTTAAAGATGATGACAATTAATATTGTGTGAAAGTCATAAAAACAGATTCATCTCAGTACCTCAGCTTTAGCCCAAGTCATGGGTTTTTGAATATAGAGGAAACAGCGACCATTGAACTGAAACCAACCGTCAGGGCAAGACACAGATTTGTTGAGCACATCAAGTTTTACTGAAGACAAAGGAAGAACAGCTGGTAATGACGCTGCTTTATTTTTTATGATTATATACAGTGAAAAAACGCAAATACTTATTTATTTTCACTTTATTAACAATATACAAGGTGCTAATATTAAAAACACAAGTATTGACTGTGTGCAGAGTTTACGGTATAACATACTAGCACATCCGTCCCTCTAGATTGCATTTTTATCACCATAATAATGGGAGTATTTTTGAGGAAACCCTATATAACCTGAAAGTGTTAATTATTCTGTCAATATATACTTTTACAAAATATAGAAAAATCCACTGACCTGGACAGCACATGTCATGGTTTGTAAGCCGGAGCCAAATGGAGGTCACTGAGGCACAAGAGCAACACGTTTATTTGCAGCAGACAGGCCACGACACAGGATGAGACAACGTTTTTATTGTGTCATTCATGAAAAGACAAAATACTAGCAACGTAGTTTTAGAATTCACACATAATCTATTTCTAAATTCTTTATTCAATAAGCTAATCCAGTTTATAACAATATTTATGATCGTGCCTTGTACCCCAAAGTTTTGTAGATAGTAAAGTATCCAGTATGAATATAAGTCACATCAAGCTGTATTTTAACTGGGAGTGTGTAGGATCTCTAATTATACAGTAAAAATCTTGAAGCCGGAAAACATTTTTGGAAAGGGGTTGAAAATTAGACTTTTACATGTTCTATTTACACAGCATCAGTCGCTTGTTTGTGACACTGCTGATCTCTATCGGCTCTGAAATAAATAAAGAAATAACGAAAAATGAAATAAAAAAGATACTTGAGATGAAGTCTCGGACACACGATGTAATTATATAACACAACAGTTTTTTATTAATTGTTGGGTCTCGTTTCGCTAAACACAGTAAAACACAAACAGCTTCTCCTAATATGTTTATGCAGTATTCAAAAATTCTTACCTCCTATCAGAACCATCATGACACAAGCAACCACACACAAAATCACAATCTTCATGGCAGAGGTGGGACTGTGCAGATTTTTACCTTACTTTAAAGAAAGAGAATCAAACATCCATAATAAAAAGAACCAAACATGTCAATAAAACAGAAGACGATCAGAGAGTTTGTGGCGAACCTACAGAATTTGTCTTCCTTCTCAGTATCAGCCTATAGCTTCCGTCTTCTTGGGTGGACAAAGACCAAACTTATTATTAGGGGTAAATGAGGAAGTGCTTACTTCGTAATACTACACACAGACGTAGTCAAGGACCGAAAAGACCATATGTGCAATCATGAAGTGAGGACACTCAGAGTGACACAAAAGTAATGTTTGGACACTTATGAGCAAAACAACCTGGTATTATAAATTACAATCTGTGGAAATTATATAAAAATTCTAGCTGGGCTGTAAATTGACTACAAACACCTGGTCATCTACTAGTAGATAGAACAACACAGCCATTTCATGAGTAATATTTTTAAGTCTGAAACTTTCCTCAGAAAGCAAAGATTTAGGATGCAGTGATGATGTTCCATGAATTCATAGTTGCCACAGTGGATTGTTAGTCTGCATGTAGATTTGGCATTTTTGGCACATTTTTACTCTGCATGTGTATATAATATAATGTTGAGACAGATTTGATGAAAACATCCTGTCGTGAATGGAAACGCTTGTTTTGAACCATGTTTCTTTCTTGGAGCAGATGCTGTATGAATCCTTCATAGGGGAGATATCGTGCTACAGCATGCAGTCCTGTGGTTAGTGCAATGTGTCAACTGCTGTTTCTATATTCTGGTTTGTGTTGTTGCCTAATGACCACAAAAAAAAAAAAAAAACATGTTTCCGCACTAATGTCCAGCGGCAGAGCCATTTCATCATCATTTTGAACTGAAATCTATCAAATAACTTCATGATGGAAGGAAAAAGACTAAAATGAAATTCCTTCTGTGTTATTGGAATATGTTTAATCGAAAATGCTTCTATGACAGTAATGGAAATATATTCGTTTAAAATTTTTATTTGTTAAAAACTTTTTAATTCCTTTTTAATTTCTAAACCTTATGTACAAATTACATTAGGTGGTTCAATTTAATGATAACTCACTTTTACTACTTATCTAATTAATATTTGATTTGCTGTCACACACAACTCCCCTGCGTTCTCAATCTTAATTATACTGCAAAAAAAATTTTTTTTACCCAAAATGTTTGAATTTATATCAGATTTGCATGACAATTTAAATATTAAAATGAACAAGAACTGTGGAGAGGAAAAGTAAAAAATACCACATACGCCGAGGAATATGTTAGTTTGGTCTGGTTACTTTCAATTATTAACCACATATGATGAAATCCAGGCTGGATAATCTCTGATCTCGATCTCGATTGTGAAATGTTGTATCTTGACAGAAACGTGTCTCCAGACTGGGACCACTTTGATACCCCCGAAATGTGGAGTTAAATTTTTTTGTGACATGACTCAGTGGACAGTGTGACACAAGTGGTGTCTGGAACATATCACACACAACATATCACAACATCACACTGCAACATAACATAACAATGTCTTATTCAAATCTGACCAAAATACTTTGAATAGTCCTGGTAATTATAACTTATAGCTACGTTATATCTTTTTATAAAACATCAAAACAAAACTTCTCTCTTTAAAATATAAAATCACTAAGGAGAAACACACAAACTGCTCTCAAACAAGTAGACTAGTTAAATCATTTCCTTCTTCTTTCTTGTTTGCTCATGTCACTTTCTGGTAAAATAATGCAACAATAGCAGGAAGAAGGAAGTTCAAATTTCTAAATTAATTGTTTTTTTTACCCAGATCTTACAACTGATATGTACTTCCATGTGTGGATGGAATCTCTGTAGCTTTGTTAAAGTCACTTCAGGTTGTAGTCTGACCTGTGCCCCACCACACAACGTCCCTCTGAAGTTCTTTGGACTTCGTGTTTAGGTTTTTCTGTTGGCGTGCAGTGGCAGTTTTAGGACCCGATATGAACAGGTGTGTAAAGTCCAGTCACGTGACTTCTTGATTCTTCTTTTTCTACACGGTATAAATAAATTCATAATTCCTTAAAATGAGTAAAAAACTATTGGAAACATCACAAGATTGGTGTTTGCTTCATCTCCACACCAAGTCTCTACAGAACGGCCTTGTGGACACAATCTGTGTTTTCGGGGGAAGTCCTCTAGCGTATGCATAATGATTAGAGATTCTTATTTCAGATTTGCTCAAGACTTTTATTCAAGAGTAACATGTTGCTGTAAATATTCTTTCTATAAAATGCCCACTCTACTCATAGTAAAGGCACTAAACCTAAAACAAAAGACAGTTCTACGTTAGCCTGATAGACCAAAATACAAAGAGCAATAAAGAGAAATCAATTTGTAGAAAGAGGTTGTTCCTTTTGATGCTTTGTGCCTCTGTATCTGTCGAGAAAACAGACAGATGGAAGTTGTTTAGAGCACCGCAGATCATCCCAGCTTTTGTTAGCTATAGGTTGCAACAAAGAACCTAATGGGTTTTACAGTGGCCCTGAGAGCTCACAGCACTGGAAATTGAGAAAATACATGGTAATAATAATAATAATAATCCTAATAATAATAATAATAATAAACACTACTTCATCATTTGGCAACAAAGGCACAGCATTAAGAAATGTGCAGCGAAAAGCCACAGCACAATCAAATGACCAAATGACGAAAGACGCTCCAAAGCTACGACACAAACATATTGAGAAAGGTGCAGAAATCTGCAACACGCGTCCCCGGGACCAAGTAAAAGGACATGTACAAATCTAAATGTCCGTCACGTTTTTGTGTCCCTTGGAAAAAAATTGCTATGACAGTTGACTACAACAGTTCCGGGGGTTATTTTTAAAGAAGAGTTTAAAGATGCAAGAAATATCTATCCTTAAACACATGACATAACACACACACACCAGTTTTTTTCAAAGCTAAGTAATGTTTAATTTAAGACCGAACAGTTCACTCTGCAGAATGATGGTTTGCTAAAATCATTCTTTTGACAAAATGTTCAGTCTCCTCTGATTAAAGGCACAAAACTAAGAAGAGAGTCCAACTCTTTCTGTCATCTGTCACTTCATACATTTTGTAACATGTATCATACATACAACACAAAGAGCAATGAGTTCGCAAAGATAAAAAAAACAACAAATACA
The DNA here is from genome assembly GCA_033026295.1 of Channa striata. NCBI lineage: Eukaryota > Metazoa > Chordata > Actinopteri > Anabantiformes > Channidae > Channa > Channa striata. The sequence goes on from CM065168.1 coordinate 42,498,461, forward strand.
TACATTTTGCCGTAGATTGTAATGACTCTGTCAGCTCAGGAACTTTTTTGTGCAGACTGATGGACGAAAAACATCACACTCCAAATTATCCCAGCAATTCTGATCTGCAAGTACCAAAAACACAGGAGTCAGTCAGGACTACACAAACATGAAACGTTCTGATGAAACAATTGTCCTAACAGCCTCATCACAAGATTATAGACAGAAACTGGTGTATTTTAACAACACAGCAGGAAAGAGTTAAACGTTATAGAGGGCAAAACACATCAATACACAGGCCCCCTTCCTGCACACGGCAAATATATGGTCAGGATCATGAGTGGGCACATATCTACATGTCAAGACAAGACACGCCATTGACAATATGCATCAAAAAAGTGGAAAATAAAGCACAGTGTCTGATCAAAAACAATGCTGTTTCCAGAGCTTGGGTTGTAATCACCTGTGAAATACTTTCTTTGATGGGTCATGTTGGCTTTCACTTGCTAGCAGAGTATTTGCAAGAAACGAGGAGGTGGAAATTGAGGAAGTTCTGTCTGACTTTAAATCTGCTGCAATGGCAATATTTACAATTTTCCACATGAAGGGAACAAAAAGAGGGTCACAATAAGTTCTGTGAATGCATGGTGGTTTAGTTACATGACTGCTCAAATTATTGGAATAGGTTGTTCCTGGAATCTGCTGGACCCACATCCTTTCTAACTCTTCTTTCAGCACTTGATATTTTTTGAGCTTCTCGTGTTCATTTTTCCTGATTTTGCTATCACTGGGAATTGCCACATCTACCACTACATCTTTGGTCGGGTTGGTTGGCCATGACCATTTTGTCAGTCTGTATCTGGCAGTCCCACAGGATCTTAGCCCTACCATTTCAACCACCTTTGGAGGTGTGTCCCATATGGACTTTCAGACTTCCAGCACATACTGTCACGGTCTTGGCGTTGATCTGTGTTGCCCTGGTTATGGTCCTCTGTCTCTCTCCACCTTGCTCTCTTCCCCTCTCATTAGACCCGATACGTTTGACCTGAGCCACTCCTACTTAAGCTCCTGCCCATTTCCCAGTGCCAGATTATGATTTATGTTTTGCTCCATGTTATGCCAAGTCTTACGTTTTTTTTTGCTTCAAGGTTTTCTCGCCTTCGCCTTTGCCAGAGTCATTCCTCCGTCTAAGGTTTCGGACTATTCGCCTTGGAATCCTGTGCTTCTCTCCTGCCACTGCTAAAACGACTCTATGAACTTTCATGAGTATATTTGCTTTGTTACTTAGGTCAGAGCTCCTGACTTGTTATGTTTTGTTACTTTCCCATGGACCTTATTTTCTGTTGTTACTTTGTGCCTGTTTTTCTCCCTGACGTTGTCAGACGCTTTTGGTTTCTTCAGGTCTCTCCACGTTCTCACCTCCATTGTACAGAACCCCTCCGTCATCCTGCCAGCTCTCCACACCTCCGTAAGACTCTTTTCATTCACAAGATTTCACTCTATTGTCTCACACTCACTCACCTGTCTTTCTTCCCCTCAGATTCAACCAGTACTCCCTTGCCGTGAGCTACTCCGGGTGTCCCTACCTCATTCATTTATCCATACAATAAATCACTTTCTTCCATTGACTTGTTCTTGTGTTCTCTAAAAAAAAAAAAAAAAACGACCCCTGATACATACTTGGCACAGATGTTTCTGTACACTATGCCTACCACTTGGTTATGGCATTCCATGCCTGCCATGCGTGCTAGCATCTTGCACCCTGCTGTTATGTGCTGGATTGTCTCATAGACACCTTTGCACAGCCTGCACCTGGGGTCCTGCCTGATGTGGTAGATCCCAGCCTCTATTGATCTTGCATTCAGAGCCTGCTCCTGTGCTGCTATGATTAATGCCTCGGTGCTGCCTTTCAGTCCAGCTTTGTCCAGCCGCTGGTTAGATTTTTCAATATCAGGCACTTCATCTATCTGCCAGTGATACATACCGTACAGGGTTTGTCCTTCCATGAAGGTTCCTGCTCCTCCTCCCCATGTTCCTCTGGCTTCTGCTGCCCGAGGTATTTGCTAAGGACGTCACCACTTGGGGCCATCTTCCTGAGATATTCATAGGTATTCATTCATCTTACTTGTTTCATCCTGGAGAGTGGCTGTGATGCTCACTAATCCTCATCGTCCTTTTTTCTACTGCCTTATTTACCAGTAGCTGGTGTTTTCCTCCTCTGGCGCTACTACCAACTTCTTTCTGGGCTCTACTCATGTATTGATCCATGTGTCTACTCATCTTAGCCGCTATGATGCCTGACAGGAGCTTCCATGTTCCATTGGGCGGTCCAATGGGCGGTGGTTGGATGGAACTGCTCCTTTCTAGGGGTTCTTCAGGATCAGGACTGTCCGGCTTTCCATTAGCCATTCAGGGTTTCATCCACAAGCTGCCAGACGCACATGAAGTGAGGTTAGCTTCTTTAACCAGTAGTCATGGATCATGTCAGTGCCTGATTCTTCATACCTGAGACCCTCTCTTCGATGTCTGTCAATATGATGGTTTCTGGATCTTGTTCAGGAAGGTTGCTGTGACCTGTTCTCAAGTTCACCAGCCACTGAGCATTGCTGTTATGTAATGCCTCCTTCTCCCATATGCATTTCCAGTATTCTTCAGCCTCCAGCCTTTGTGGGTCTGCTCTCATGTTATTACCCTACCACTGTGAGTAAACCTTTGATGGTTTTCTCCTGGATTCAACTTCTCTGGTGTATCTCTTCAGCTAGGTAGCCTGGGCTATGACCCTTTGCTTGGCAGTCTCTAAGGCTTCAGGTATGGTCATGCAGCTGTACTTCTTAGGTAGGTGGTACTTTTTCATTATGCCTTCATGCAACTCTGATAGTTAACAAACTTCTCTCGTGTTGCCTTGATCTTAGCCTCCAACGTCCGTTTCCATGGAGGATATTGCACCTTATGGCATGTGTTGATCTCATAGCAAATCCAGGATCACAGTTGCTGTGGTATATATCAGCTGCTTGGTCTCAGTGATTGTCGTAGTTGGGATTGCTCGTAGTGGTGCATGCACATCTACTGGCAGACTTTTGAAAGGTACCCTCACTTATTCTTAACTTCTTGGGAAGCCTCAGGGGTTCCAGTTGTCCAATTTAGCCACAATCTTCAAAGTCAGGTCAGCTGCTCTTGCATTAAGCTATGTTATGTGATGACGATGATGATGATATCTCCCTGCTGACCTGTCGTCCTGGCTCCCCCTTGCTGTAGCATCTGATTTGTCGCCTTTATTCCCTAGTTGTGATATCAGGTGTTTGTTATGGAGATTAGAGTACTGTGCTACTAGTTGTTTTGGTCTCAGACTGGATGTTGGGTTTCAAGGTTTCAAAGTATCCATAGATCCCACATCCTCTTCATGTAACCCCACTCACTAGGGTTACTTGTATAGTAGCATTGCAACACTCCCTGTTCTCCTCTCTTGTCCATGAATGTGTATATATGTGTGTGTGTATGTGTGTGTGTGTGTGTGTGTGTGTGTGTGTGTGTGTGTATATATATATATATATATATATATATATATATATATATATATATATATATATATATATATATATATATATATATATATATATATATATATAGAGAGAGAGAGAGAGAGAGAGAGAGAGAGAGAGAGAGAGACACCACACACACACACACACATATACCTCGATAATTCATTTGCAAACAGGACTGCAAATTGCGTTTACTGGGTTCTTCAGGACACCAGTTTGAATAGTCAAAACAGCTGCCATCACTCCACAGCCAAACATCTCTCTAGATGACAAAATCAAAAAGATATTAATCAACATCAATAGTGTTTTAATGAATCATGTGTAATAAAATGTGTAATAATAAAGTACCTCTTCTGCATCAGAGCCTCCAATCCACGTTTCGTTGTAGTCATTAGTAGCAGCCAGTATCTGCCTCTGAATCTCTTCGTACTCTTGCAGGTTGTGAACAGATGCAAGGTGTGCACCCCTGGACAGACAGTTCAACTACAGCAAAGAAATACAAAAAATTTAAGTGCTTAAAAGCAGAATAACAACAGATTAAGTAAAAAATAAAGCGGTGAAACTAAACAGAATAATCTTAGCTATTACCTCGGCTTGAGCCCAACTCATTGGTTTTTGTACAAATTGGAAACAGCGACCATCAAACTGAAACCAGCCCTCAGAGCAAGACACAGACTTGTTGACCAGGTCACTTTCCACTGAGAAAAATACAACAAGAAAGATTAGTTGTTGATAAGTGTACAGGCAACTTTTTAATTAGTTTTTTATTTCATAGAAGAGCAAGTGATTGCATTCAATTTCATAAGATTTTGATTCATGATCCCATGCATTTCTCTGTAAGTCTGTGTGAAGGACTTTATAGTACATTAGCACATACACATTTATTATGGTATTACTTGTGTCACCATATTAATGGCTGAATTTTTTGAGGGAAACCCTGTGAAGGCTGAGATTATTTATTATTTTGTCAATGTATATGTTTTGATAATACTGACCTCGACAGTATGAGCCGTAGTTTGCAAGTCGGAGGCAAATGGATGTGACTGAGATGGATAAGCAACAAGTTTATTTAATATACATAAGATAGAAAAACAGAATAGTCACTATTTTTAACAATCAACAAAAACAATGAACTCAGATGCCAGCGAGGTGAAGGTGGGGTACAGATATGGGCAGGTATTATTACAGACGAGCTAGTTTAACCTTTTCAGGTTGAAAATGAACTCAAAATCAACTCTCAGACCTACTGCCAATTTTTTAGAAGTTTGTGGCTGGCCAATAAAGGCCTTAAAGATCAAAAACCAATGAAATGGCCCCTTCTTCACCTGACTTAAAACTTTTGGGCCCTTCTTAAGCAGGAAATTTACAGTGAAGGTAAACGGTTCCCCTCTCTGAACAGTGTCTGGGAGGCTGTGGTTGCAGCTGCACAAAAACTTGATTCTCACGAGACCAAAGAATTGACTCCATGAATGGAAGGCTTGTGACTGTTGTTGAAAAGAAGGGCTGTAGATGGGAAAATCTTTGTTTTTTATTTATTTGCATAAGAATTATGTACACCAATAGTTGCCTAATAATGGTGTACATGTAGATATTGCCTGAAGAACCTGAAACTTCACTTCTACTACGTAAAGGTTCGCGTTTGAGCGTTTAACATTTTGTAATGGCCAAGAGCACTGTGGTTGTACAATAACAAAATGTATCCTCAAAAATACAACTTGCCATATAATTGTGCACATAGTGAACACTGTGGGCTTAAACAGAAGCAAATTAAGCAGCAGGGTTTAGTGCCGGGCAGACAGGCCAGAAGACATGACAAAACAACATTCTTCCAGGACACAAATGCAGGGAAAACACAAACACACACACAACTCTTGTAAAAAAATGAAGATCACAAACAATTCAACAAGCTAGAAAAGAGAGGTGAGTTCCTGAGGTGATGGTATATTCACTATACCTGTCCATGTTGGAGGAAAGGGAAATTGGGAAGGAAAGGAGCTGGGCAGATGTGAGGTGGTCATAGGCAGCAAGGAAAGAGGTCTAACCCAAGGACATTGGAAAGAGGAACCAAGGACCTAGGAAATGAGTCGTCCGTGTCTCTGAGCTCATCTTACACTGCATCTGTTTCCGATCAGCTGAGTCAGATTGTGGAGTTACTGTGGTGATGTTTGGAGTTGATTTGCACACATACACACTCATCGCACACACACATCACTGTTTCACTCTACAGAAAAAAAATTAAATACACACAAAGGTGCGTTAGGTTACCAACAAACAAAACACAACAGTAACACACCAGCCTGCATTGGAAAGGCTCTGCGTTTTGTCACAGCACCCACCAGCCTGACCACGTCTGTATGAAGCTTTTTGACTTCATGTAATACGTCATTGTTTTAGGCATCGAATATTGAAGTATCTGGGTGCTTCACTAAAAGCTCCGAACATTGTTCACTGATGCAAACAGGTACCCCGAGCTTCAGCAGGTAATGCTAATGGACAGGACAAGGTAACGCATTTTTACGCCTCGAAAATGAGAAGGGCTGGAAAGAATGGGAACAATTTTATAAGAATGCCCTATGCACACACAACACTGGTCTAGCTGTGTTGTCTGATCGAAATCAAGAAGGAATTAGGAAATAAAAGAACAATACTTAAGATGTTCTCATCTCAACAGTTGTGACTCGGTTGACCTCTCGGCTATAAACACAGTGCAACAGTGATACAGCTGCTCTTAGTCTTTTTTTATGCAGTAATTAAAAATTCTTACCTCCAGCCAGAACCATCACGACACAAGCAACCACACACAAAATCACAATCTTCATGGCAGAGGTGGGACTGTGCAGATATTTACCTTCCAAAAAAGAGAATCAAGTGTTACATGTTAGTAACAAATGTCAAAAAGTGTCAAAAAACAGGAAATGATCAGAGAGTTTGTAGTGAACCTTCTGCAGAGTGTTATCTTCATCTGCCGTTTCTGTCTTCCGGGAGGAGGTGCTGAACAAGAAAATAATAAATCAGCTCTTATTTTGGGCTTATGTTCTCATCTTTCACAGAATGAGGAACCGCATACTTAGAAATACACTACCAGCTAAAGGTTTGGACAAACCTCATTTCTGCATGACCTCTGCATAACACAACTGATGGTCAGTTGTGTTATGACAAGGCACAACCCTGACAAGGCACAACTGGGAAGTGAAAACCATTTCAGGTGACGACCTCATGAAACCTACGAGTGTGCAAAGCAAAGGGCGGCTATTTTGAAGAGTCTAAAATATTAAACATGTTTTGAGTTAATTCACAGTTCGAGAATCTACAATATAAATAGTCATGGAAACCATTACATGTGAAGGTGTGTCCAAACGTTTGACTGGTAGTGTACATAATTAGACCTATCCAGAACCACAAAGACGACACATTTGATTGCATTTGTGATACAATACAGAGCAGAATAAGTCAGTATATTAATAAAACAATTCTATAAAAAAAGTTTAGTTTTTCCTGTGGTGCAAAAAGGTCCAATAGTAACACCCAAGGACGTACAAATGGCACAGTTTGAAAATGACTGTACAACGTACAGAACAACAGTAAACGTGGACTAACATAACTTCATCAATTTGCAAAGACAGCCGTTAGCATTTAAAACCAAAATACAACCAAATTACAAAACGCGCTGCAAAAAGCAACAACACAATGGCAATGTCTCCTTGGGAGTAAGTAAAAATATATTTACAAATCTAAATGTGTGTATTTTTTTAGCATCCCAGGGAAACGTTTCTATGACGGTTGTCTACAGCAAGAATGCAACAAAAATAAGACTAAGGAAGTAGAAATTCTTATAAAATATTACTTTTTTAAACTCAACTCTCAGAGCTGCTCTACAAAATAACTGCCAGGTTCCTCCATCTAAGGAGGGAACCTCTGTAGCTCTGTTAGAGTCACTTCAGGGCTTGAGAAATGGTTTTATAATTCAAACTGTGACCGACCACATAACGTCATTGTCAAGTACTTTGCACTTCGTGTTTCCTTTTTTTTGGTTTGCGTGCAGTGACAGTTGTGGGACCTGCTATGAACAGATGTGTAAATTCCAGTTAGTTCAGTTGCTGACTCATCTCAAATAAATTAATAAATAAATCAAAAAGAATGGATCTGACCATAACTGGGAGCTCTACAAAGCTTGTTATAGGAGCGACGTGTCAGTTTCAGATGTTGAGTAAATTCCAAACATTTCTTCTGCTTTGTCTTTTTCTACACTTCATATTAAATCCACAGTTCTGTAAAGTGACAAAAAAATAAACGACTGGGACCAAAAACTTTCTATCATAACTTGAAAATTAACCTCATACTTGGGTTGACAGAGAGAGGAAGTTCATAAAGACTGATGTTGGATTCACCCACAAACTATACTGTGTTTGGGAGAAAGTCTTCCAGCGTATGTGTAGTGATTAGAAACTCATATTTCAAATCTGCTCGAGTCTTTTATTTTGGTACAAGACAATAAAGAACAGTGAATTCTGGAGAGTAAAGTTTTTTTTTTCTATGCTCACTTCACTTCCACCGCGATAAACCAAGAAATTCTTTGCTCACAGTACAAAGGAACACAACCTAAAACAAAATTCAGCTCTGCGTTAAGTTTCTTAACTAGCTTTACTGTTATAGACCATAATACAAACAGTAAAGAGAAATCAATATGTAGAAAGACGTTGGTCCTTGTGCCTCTTTGTGTCTCTGTGTCTGCCCAGGAATCATCAGATTTTCTTGGCACAGACAGATGGAAGTTGTTTAGAGCACTGCATATCATCCCAGCATTTGTTACCTGTAGGTTACAAAAAAAGAATGTCAACCTGATGTAAAATTTATATTCTTTATGATTAAAAAGTCATAAATGCTTTCCGCTTTAACTATTAAATATAATTTTAACAGTCATCGTTTTTATTAATTGCAAGATTTTCAACTAATTTTACTTGTATTATTATTACTGTAATCGATTATTCTATCAGCCCAAACATTGTGCTTCAACATTTACCTCCATCATTTATTTGTAAGCAGTGCTGGTGCCTCTTGTTGTTGGGCTCTCCCTTGCACCAATATGCAAAGTTGAATGGCGTTCCATCGCTCCAGAACCACACACCCTCCTACAGTAGAAATGTTTAACAGAACAAATTAGAATTTAAAAACCTGCAGTTAAAAAAAACCCAAAAACTATAATTTACTGTAAGACTTTTCTGTTTACTCTGGTTCCAAAGCTTTAAGACATATTTCATAGTCTTACAAAACATCTTTTACCTCTTCACTGTCAGAGGCTCCGATCCATGTATTTGGATAATCATGAGTCTGATCTGTTATCATCCTTTGAATCCAGTGATACTCCTCAGCTTTATGTACAGAGGCAAGGTTTGCACCCATGGACTGACAGTTTCTCTGCATAGGAAGCAGAGTAGAGCAGCCAGTAGTCAATAATTAGTAATAAGAGCAAAGGTAGAAGACAATGGCAAGTAGGTGTCAACAGAAACTGAGAAACTTTCTGCGGTGATTCAAAGTCCTTAATCATCCCCTACCTCAGCGTGGGCCCAGGTCATGGCTCGTGGAACGTAGACGAAACACTGACCGTTGTTTCTTCTCCAACCGCTCGGACAAGATGGCGACCTCTTGATAGCGTGATTATCTTTTAAAGAAAAGAAACCGGAATAACTCGTTGAATCGACGCAGAAAGTGTAACGCACTGAAGAAATATATACTCACGTTCCTGAATTTCTGCCACTGCTCCAAGTTCATCTTTCGATTCTGAAAGAGCTGAACACATGGCGATTGTCATGTTGCTATGCATTAACAGTCACACTGCATGGAGCTTTGTCTTTTTCTAACACGCCAAATCAGTGCAAACACACACACTAACCAGCTGCTAAGGTCAGAGCCATCATGGCACAAAGAACAGCCCAGAAAGCCAGAATCTTCATGGCGAAGATGATGCAGATGAGCACTTTTATAAAGAAAACACTAAGTTGTTAGTACCAATTTGAAGACTAGCAATCCTGTTGGAGGATTCTTCTTTCTGCCCATCAGCTCAAGTGTGTGTAGAAAGAACAGTTATTTTATACAGAGAATTATCTATCCCCACATCACAAAGTTTATTTAAAGTAAATATACAGTATAGATGCACTCCACCCCAGATGATGGTGCATTATTAAAGGGATGTCAACAATAAAACGTTTATGGGAGCTTATCAGATTTACTGCTGTTCAGCGATGTCACCTCATCCTGTTGTTTACTTTTTAGGTTTGTATTATTGAATGAAAATGAACCCTGGCAACCAAGATAATGATATTTAAACATTCAATAAATGTGTTTTATTTTAATTACTATAGACAACAAAAAAAACATGCCTTCAAAAACTTAGGCCAAGCTATAAACTGTCAGCTAATAGCAGTACTTACGCATTATTGGTGCATTTTTTTTAAGTTGATTTGTTTGAAAAACCACTAAAAAACGTGGTTTACAGCCAAACATTCTTTTGTTTTAGGTGACTTATGAAACAAAGTCAACCAAAGATACAAACTACATTTGCAGAAAATGTTGGGACTTTTTTAAATAACAATAGAAATGTAAATATGTGATTTGTTAATTCACTTTGACATTTATTTATTCATCAGGCTCACATTGAGCACTGCTAACGTGTCAAATAAGTCTTTTTATACAGTAAGACCATGGAAGAAGGAACTGACCCTGGTGTAATGAAGCGATTCCTGTGTCGCTTGTTTTGCGTGTTAAGTGGTTTATTATGAAATTTGTAGAGTGACATGATTGTAACATGTAACACAACGTTAATTAGAAATGTAGTAGAGTAAAAGTTAAAGTAGTACTTCGTAGTTCGTTACCTTCCACCACTGCTGATGGACCCCCATTCCATTACAGATGCTGGTACATTAACAGCCTGAATTGCCTTTTCACAGCTTGTATGTGGAACCAAACTTCATTTTTCCTTTTAAAAAAAGGTAAACAATGGAATCATCTGATGAACACGATTCCTCTCTCTCTGAGTCAAGTTGACCCAGTGGCGTTTCTCCAGCGAACTGGTGCATAGGATGCTCTGTGCATTGTAGATCTTCAACTTGGATTTCTTGAGACAGCACCAGACTCATTTATGTAACAGCTGTTTTGTACATTCTTCCAGACCCATGGATCTACTGTATATTCATTCTGACAGGGTTTCATGAGACGCTGCCCGAGGGCCTTTATGCACTGACTCCGTCAAACCTTTCACAATATTATCAACTGTAGTGCCACAACACTGTACGGTACAATGACATTAATCTTCTGTTTTCACAACTTCTGCTGTGGCTCTTATTTCTTTGTTTTGGACCAGTTCCAAAGCTTTACAATGGGTGTATGTATAAAAGAGGAATTATCACCACAATGAAGACAACTCCCACTGTAAATATTATTTTAACTTCTAATTACCCATTTATTTCAACCAGTGGCCTCTGAACACTTGCCAGAGCAGAGGTTAACGGGTAATTCCACAAAAAATAACTTACCCATGTTTGGATTACTGATTCAGTTATGAAGGGCTTCAAATGTCATATATTTACTGTGAAGTCAGTTACAGTTACAATATTGTAGTTTGTTTACTTGTTAGAAGAAGCCGTTTCCAGAAGTGTCAAGTAACTGCGTACATCTACCCAAGTCCTTCATACAAAAATGTATTTACGTGTACAATATTTCTCTTACTTACTGTATTTTTAATATAATTCTATTACTTCACTGTTTCTTTATATATTTTTTTATTTCAATTATTTCCACTTTTGTACCTTCTAGTTTCTTCGTACAAAATGAAACTAGATCTTCCAGATCTGTTTCAGAGGAAGGTAAACATCTTTCAAGGACAAAATAAACACATGATGGAAAACAACTTTTCTTAACAGTATGTGCCAGAGCCAAATGAAAATACATTTAAACAAGTAACCTAGCACAATGAGTTTTTATTTTTCTATATAAAATTCAACATTTCTATATATTTTTATTTCAGTGTTTAGACATCATATTTGCATAAAGACCCTCAAATAAGACAAAGCATGTGAAGGGCAATATGCTTAAAATTCCATTTTGCTCCCACACCCAGTGCTCTGCATTGGGTTTTCATAGTGTGGAGAGGGGAGGCAACATAAACAGAAGGAAGGAGCAGACCCAGGGTTCTGGATGTGGTCGGGACTTTAACTGCACTGTATTGGCTCACGCAAATTTTTTTATGAAAAACTTCTTGGTACAGGCCATTAGTAAACACAAAATAATAATGCAATCTTTAAACTCAGATTACTAAGAGATCAAATGAAATACATTCTCAAAATAAATAATGACCAACAATTCATCCCACCCTATTTCCTCTGGGTAACTGCTGTACAAGGTACAGCATACTAGACAAATCTATTTCCAATATAAAAATGTAAAAACAAAGATAGCTGTTGCTCATAATTATACATCATATACAAACAGATTAACCGGATGTACAATAATAGTTCCGATATTTTGTGATAATACATCCTGCCATGACCACTGCTTACCATGACAATGCAAAACAATATATAAAAAAACATGCACAAAAAAACTCTGATACTGCTGTAATGCTTGAGCTCACAGGTAGAGATTAGATTTTTTTATTTAGGGCATAAACTAATAATCTTTATATATTTTCTGCAGTTTTTTTTTATATGTGAACAGTCCTGGCATGATTTCCCCTCAACTGTCAGGGAACTTTTTATTTTTTAAATTGGCAATTCTAAATGGTTATATGATGAGAAGTGGATACTTTATTTTCTTAAAGTATCAGGTTCAACAAAAACCCACAAACTAGTTCAATGCTCAACACTTTATTTTTGAAGAAGACAAGAAGGAACAATTGACAGTGCAGAAAAAAAGCTAAAATCATTCTTTCCATAACTCATTCAGTTTGCTCTTATAGTAACAACATCCAAGAGACAATCCAGCTCCACTTTATAACTATTGTTTTTAACTTTATTACGAAGCAGTGATAGAAAAGAACAAAAAGCTCAAGAGATTGATTTGTTGGAGTTTGATTTGTATATTTCCTGCACCCACATCATCACTAAATTCTTTTGGCACAGACAGAAGGGAGGTTATAGTAACACTGTACATCATCCCAGCATTTGCCATCTGTTGGAAACAAACACACAATGTTATTGTACATTTTAATGCAGGTTGTTTCTGTCTTTTATTTACTCTTCATCATTTACTCCATTTAATAAGAGTAATAACATTTGTGTTTTACCTCCAAAATTAACTTGCAAACACTGCTGGCTGCTCTGGTTATTAGGCTCCCCCCTGCACCAGTAAGAAAAGCTGAAGGGTGTTCCATCGCTCCAAAACCAAACACCCTCCTAGTAACGAGAACACAACACACATGATAAAAAACTGTGTATTTTGTTGCTAAATTTGGTGATTCAGTAGTATTTTCTACTTTCAAAGGATTTACCTCTTCACCATCAGAGCCTCCAAACCATGTTCTTGGAGATGCATGAACATGATCTGAGATCATTCTTTGAACCCAGTGATACTCCTCAGCTTTATGTACAGATGCAAGGTTTGCACCCATGGACTGACAGTTTCTCTGCAGCGGAGACAAACAGGAAGAGACAGCGCAAACTAAACAATGAGTACTGAGTCAATAACAAACAGTGTGCGATGATTTCAAATCATTTCAAACCTCAGCCTGAGCCCAAGTCATGGCTCGTGGAACATAGAGGAAACAGCGGTTGTTGTACCGACTCCAACCCCTGGGACACGATGTCGACCTTGAGAAGTCAACAATGAAGGCCTGAGCCTTTCCTGAGGAAGACAGTTGGACAGAAACTGGTAATATACCGTCTCACTACAAAGTGCGATCCACAAATGAAACATCTACTCACTCTCCTGGACGTCACCCACTGTTCGATTTCCATCCTTTGATTCTAAAAGAACTGAACAGACCAGTTTGGTGATTTTTTTTGCGATGTGTATATGTTTATTTATTGAATTGACAAAATGAGTCAAACATGCAGACACAGCGATATTCACCAGCAGCTTGGGTCAGAGCCATCATGGCACAGAGAAGAGCTGACAGATTCAGAAACTTCATGGTGGAGATGATGTTTGACGTTCTTTTAGAAACAGAGACAGACAGGTTAGTAATACTGTGGTAGTGAGCCAAAAACAGTAGAGACGGAATGAAGCAAACCTGGTGAGTGATTATCTTCTGCTTCCTTGGTGTCCGGCTACATCTTCTGAAAAAGACCAGCTCTTATATATGGTGAAACGCTGTTCCATCATTGTTCAAAGTAAACACTTCAGTAGATTACTGTGACCCAACCCTAGTTATTGGTGGATCACAGAACAGATTACTCAATAAAAAACACATCTATAAAGAGTTATCTGCTTTACAGTTGTTCAGTGTACCAGATGTTTAACGGTTCATTTTTCTTGCCTGCGAGCCAAGCAAAATTGTGCTTAACCTGCCAGCTATTAAAGGATATAAAACAATAATATCAAATTATTTATTTCACGTGGAGAATCAGCTGTACTGACTTTTTATTTCCAACTGTATAACACCACAAATCATTTTTTTATAAAAATAATCTTAGATGTTCTGGAAATTCTGTTCAAATTTGTGCCAGATTTGGATTGAAATCCATAGATTTGGTATTTCCCATCAAGACTTGGTAATATTTTAGGGACTTCAGTAAGATTGGTCTGATGATGTGACATTTACACGACATGTGATTCTCTATTTTAATTCTTAACTCTCTTTACAGGAAACTTCCCAGAGAAGAGATGAGGAAACAAAAAAACAACGTCCCATATAAATATTTGTTCGACCTTTATTATGTGGGTTTATTGAGCACTCTAATACCAACAGACACACAAAGATCTGCACCGTGAAGCTGGTGGCCTCTAAGCACACGTGTAGCAGTTCTTGGGTTTGGCCAGGGACCCACCTTGTTTGGCCACCCCACTGTCCCCTCAGCACTGCCTTCTGCTGCTACTGATGTGTGGACGTTCATTCATGATGGTCATACAGGGTGTTCAGAACAGACTTAGTTCTGACTCCAAAGGAGTCAGGAACTGAGCGTTTCAGAGGATCTTAAGGGACCACAGAATTTTCTGAACAGTGGTATTGTTCACAATCGTCAGACAGACGGTAAAGTCAGTACTGAATAACCTCTACTCCAGTTTGCTTCGTTGTTAGCCAGCAAACTCTACTTTCTTTGTCATTGGCCATTGTCCAAACACTACAGTATTACACAGACAGGGCACACCACAGAGTGAATAAACTGTGTATGCTATACTATGAATAAAACTTACCTCAGTTTGAAAAATGTTTATATCATGACTTTTAGTGAACAGGTGATGATCAATCAATCCTTTTCTTACCCTAATGTAAGTGTTTTACCCTGAATGGACCTAACCAGACACGAGTCTAGAATCAATCAGTACTGTGCTTTGTACGTTCACCACCCACTCCAACAACCTTCTTGCAACTCCCTTATTCTTTATGTTCAGTGGTTCAAAAAAATATGTTGCATCAGAACTTTTAGCTTTGATACATTCTTGAAAGGCCCAAAAAAAGAATGTGATTTCTAGGTTAGAAGAAGAATTCTAACTTGTTGCGTAAAAGTTTTGCTGTTGGTCTGTGAAAGACATGCAGCAACCTGAACCATGCGTGTATAGAGCTGTGAACGTAAGTGCAGTTGGAGGTGTAAAGTTGAATACTTGCAACTAATAGTTTAATGATAACTGAAACAGAAAGCTAATAATGACACAATTTGTTTACTGACTATATTTACAGTAAAAGTGTTTTCTTTAGAGGGCAGTAACATTTCCATGGAGGCTGTCAGGTGATGCTAATCTGAATCAGGATGTTGATAAACCAACACGATCACTGGATAAATAGAACTGAAATCATACTTCGTACGTCAGTTTCTCTAACACCTTTTCATACCTGTTACGAAGCGTATTCAAGATCTGCTGTTGCTTTGTTCATCGTTGTTCAGATTTTCCAAAGGCTGAGGATAATTCTGCAGCAGGTTTGCCACAAACTCATTATTGGCTGTTTATGAAGTTGGCTATTGATGTCAACCTATTAATGTTTGTCTGCCTTAAAAAAAAAAAGGTTATCAGCATCATTAACATCTGCATCAACTTCACCATGAAGAGTGTGACTGTGTCTTTGACGGTGTGTCTCATACTGACTCTGACCCGAGGTAAAAACGAGTATTGCACATTTAATTCTACTAATCGAATTTTCTACTTAACACCAATGCGTACACTTGTCAGCATTCTGCAATATTAATAATATGCAGCGACCTTAAGCTTAGAGGATAGGTCAAAAGATAATATTAACTCCCACTAACTGCTAAGTGGTGTGTCAAACTTTTCATCCAGCTCTTCAAGAAGCAGAGTATGAATACTGGACAGATGAAACAACTCCACCAGGTGAGTGTTTAATATAATCCTTTAGATTTTCTTAAATATATTGAATGTAACATTATTAACCAATAAATAAATAAAGGTGTTTCAAGTCAATAACTACTATATTTAATTCCTTCATGTGCAGATATATTCAATGCAGCAGGTGGGTGGGCAACACATGGTACTGTGAAAAACACAAATTGCCAACTATACTTATTCTTTACAATCTCCATAATGTAACCTTCTTCTGTATTTGTCTTCAGAGGACGGCTGGCATCCTAATTGCCCTGAGGGTTGGACTATGTACAGTACTCATTGCGTCCTGTTTGTTACAACACTCATGACCTGGACTGAAGCCGAGGTAAACATCAGCATTCCGTATGCAATGTGGTTTTCTTGACACGTACTAACACACCTGGTAATTGAAATCTTCTTTAGATCTCATGCAGCTAATGTGTTTAAATTCACCGTAGGCCTACTGCAGATCCAGGGGCGGGAACCTTTTGTCTCTATTGATTCCTGAGCAAGCTTATGACATTCAGAAGGAGATGCAGAAAGCTGGTCATGAGTACAAGCAGTTATGGGTGGGAGGCCACAAAAAAGAAGGGGTAAATATTGGAATTTATTACTACACAAGTCTGAGAGTTAAATCTATCTTGTGTTTTTAGATGATATTCTTTTCTATATTGCCCCACAGAATCCTTCTTGGTCCTGGAGTGATTACATGTTTAGTACATTTGATAACTGGTGTAGTGAAGAGAATGCGGAGCACGACTGTCTGCAGATAAATTTTGAAGGTAACTCCACCACCGTGACAACATAAAGGACAAATGCTGTAACTGACTAAATACCCATGCAAACTAGTTTTTGGTTTCTGATTTATTTCTGTCATGAACAAGTGTCTTTTCCATAAAAGACGTAATAATATTAACATATAAATTTAGCTTTGAATGAACGATTCCTGTGTTAATTGTACTTGCAGAAAATGCGTCTGGATGCTTGGATGACATGGATTGCGACACTCAACTCCCATCTGTCTGTGGCATAATCATCATGTGAGTCCTGCCCTGAAGCAGAGACTTAAATGATCCGTGAAAAGCACAGACACTGCCAGATGTGTCTCTGTGCTGTCACTCTCTTACATTTAACCTAAACACTTTGTTTCTTCCCTATTTCTGTATGGCAACACTATAAGAATAGAAAATACATCAAAAAAAGGAAGTGACGAATGTCACACGTAGCTTGATTGTCCCTAGTTGCGTAAAGGTTATGTAAAGGATTCTTTTAGCACAACTTCATTCTGCAGAGTTTACTTTGTCCTCTTCAGCAAATAAAAAAAAAAGCATTGAAACAAGATGGTCTGTGGCTCTGTGTTATACATGTACTTTCCTGTTATCCAGCGATCGCATCACTTCATGTACAGTTTACATCCTAGGGTGGCTCAGTGGATAGAGCATCAGGCCGGGATGCAGAAGGCATCAGGATTTAATCTCATCCCCACCAGGTGTGGCCCAGCCCAGCCATCAAGGCCTTGGTGTAACCAGGGTAAGGTCATAGTACAACTATTATGGAGTAAACTATTTACCTATGAAATGTAATAGAGCAGAGGAAAAAAGAAGGCATAAACTTCACAGTACAGTGCATGAGTAGAGTCACACAAAGCTACTCTGCTTTCCATAATTTTTTCTTTATGAACAAACATTGAACACGTCAGCAGCTTCGTCCGGACCCATGGACTAGCACAGACACGGTCAGTCACAGGTATGTTGTATACTGACTTACTTCAGATTTTTTGTTTAATACAAATACATCGACCTCAGGACTGAGGGATATAAACATAATATTAACATAATATTTCATCTGTAAAGCCTCGGCACATGTCCTCCATACAACACACGGTGTCACATAGTTTCACAGCTGGCATCTGTGAGACTGGGAAGAACAAACAGTTCAGGATGAAGGGATGGCTGGATGCCAAAGCCTCCTGGAAGTCAAATGATTGTTGCGTTTGGCTGTTCTGGATCTGTGCCTGGGTTTTACCTGAACTCTAGGATACTGCAATTAACACAGAACAGATTATTAATGAGGATCACGATTATATTAAAACTTTATTTTCTCTTGGTGACTTCACTGAGCTTAATACACTGCTCAGTGTCACGGCTGCAGTGAATTATTTAGACTTTTTCACGTCATAGGAACAAGAACTGAGAGTTCTCCTCAGTGGTTTCTCTCACTGACAAACAGAATAACATACAAATAACAAATGGAAAGTTTACATGATGTAGTGCATTAATAGCATATCACACCCACACGAGTACGCAAAGCCAGTATTCAAGTGTTCTGCTGTAAGTAGAACACTTGACACATTTCACGACTGAAATGAGCAACAAATCCCACCACATCTCTGTTGCAGATCTTACTACTACACGTTGGTGTGTTACTGTATGTTGTCAGAAGTTTGATGAGGCCTTGGACGATGGTTATCAGGACTGACCATATATGTTTGCTTTGGATCCCAGCGGACCTTTGAGTGTTTTCAAATCATAAAGACTTGAATATCTGTGGTAAATGTTTGTGTAGCCTCTATTTGCACCGTAGATTTTATTGAGCATTAACAATTTTCAGAACAGGACATGTCCACCACATGGAGCTGGTGGGTTCTTAACAGCTCCACTAAAAAGGGTCATTTAGTTTTGATTAAGGCAACCACAGCACCATCGTGTGAACACGAGGCTGAACTACAGGCATTCATCTTTCCGAATCTGAAAGTTTTCCAACTCTTTTAAAAACAGTGTTTCTATTGGAATAAAACCTAATTTATTCTTCTGACAGCATATGGTGTGAGGATTTAGGAAGCAATGTGGAATTTATTCATTGAAATATTTAGCTTAATGAGGTATTTAGGGTGTTGTAATCAGTTGTGACTTTAATCTAATACTACACAAACTCATATGCCAGCATGGCTCAATGCTTGGATCTTTTAATATAGCATAAGACAAGAAAGAGCATGTTGCAGAATAAAGTTGTGGCACAGTAAATGCATTCTTTCCAAAGAGACCATCCAGCTGTTTTTGTCACTTGCTTTCGTCTGTGAGTAGCATCACATTATTCATTATTCTGAAACAGAATGAAGATGAATTTGCTAAAATTTTATGTCTCTTTCTCAACACAGAAATCATCAGATTTTCCTTTCACAGACAGATGGACGATGCTCCCTACAAGGTACACCATCCCAGCACTGGTCCACTGTAAATATGGAGACACAGGCTGTCACCATGACATTCATATAATACAATAAAAAAAAAAGAAATTTAACTGAATGCACATTATTCATTCATGCGAAATCACGTTTATACGTTACCTCCATAATTCATCTGTATATACTTCCTTGGGTAATTGTTGCTGGGCTCCCCCCTGCACCAGAATGAAAAGATGAACGGGGTACCGTCCGTCCACAACCAAGCCTTCTCCTAGAAAACAGAAAATATTACTGCAAGCAGTGTGGGGCATTTAATCCAAACATTTTTTAAAGTCTGTTTTCATAATGTCCTCTAAAGAAGATTAACAATGTGAATTATTTCAACAAATACCCCACAAGAAATACTAATATACAGATAATGTTACAAGTTTTACTATTATTTTTCCTATTTAAAACTCGATAGTCGTACTGACTTAAGACTTCTTTGATGCTGTCACCTCAAATATTGTCTCATTGTCAAAGGTTTTAAGGATGCAGTAATTAAACAGACTTTTCAGATTTTACAAAAAAAATGTCTATATCCCACATAACATGGTCTCCCTTAAATTATTTTAAAATTCCAATTATAGAACGAACATTCACACAGTCACACAAAAACCATATCTTCTGGAATAATAAACGATACCTCTTCACTATCGGACCCCCCAATCCATGTCTCTGGAAACCTGTGAGTCTGATCCCTTATCATGTTTTGAATCCAGTGATAGTCCTGAATTTTTTGTATGGATGCAAGGTTTGCGCCCATGGACTGGCAGTTTTTCTACAGTAAGACAGAAACAAACACAAAGGGAATTTACAAAGTATATTAGTACAAGATATTAAAAAATTAGGTCAACTCAGTACAAATGCACGCTTTCTGCAGAAAATCTACATCATCACGTACCTCAGCTTGAGCCCAGGTCATGGCATGTGGAATGTAGCGAAAACAGTGGCAGTTATACTTTTTCCAGCCCTTGGGACAAGATGGGAACCTCTTCATGACGTGTTTCTCCGCTGAAGACGACAAATTATTATTATTTTTTCCAGACAAAGAGTAAGATACTGAAGAAACTACTCACATTTTTGAACTTCTGCCAATGCACCTTCGTTATCCTTTTATTCTGAAAGAGCTGACACAGCAGTTGCTGATTATTTTGCAGTTTTAATAGACACTGTAACGCTGCATCAAGCTTTGTCTTCCTACCACATGCAAAAACACACACTTACCAGCAGCTCTGCTCAGAGCCATGGCACAAAAAATTGCACTCAGAGTCAGAATCTTCATGATGGATGTCATGTTTACGATTATGGTCAACTGCAAAAGTAAAGATCAACTCTTATAAACCAGGTAAACAGACGCAGTCTTCACTCAGAGTAGTAAGGACAAACTGAAGTGGTGAATCGAACAGCTAACCTGTTGGAGAATTACTGCCTCTTATTCGTTCTCAGTGTCAATTTAAGTGTCTGATCAAGACATACAGCAAATCCACCAATCAGCCAGCTTGTTTAAAGTAAACAGAGGAATTCACTCCACCCCAACTTATGGTCCATACTAAACTTTGTATTTTCATATTAACTAATGTCAGGGTGTCTTTCCGCCAGGTGCTGGTTAGTAGAATTTAGGGCAATGACCCTAAACATCAAACACAGAATAACTTCATTGTAATTATTGGCTGTATTGCATTTCTCTGTGGTCAGTCCACATCAAGAAATAGTGCTCCGGCCTGCCACCATCGTTCAAGGGCGAGCTTCATCACCGGGAGCTCACAGTTTCTAACCTTACGAAGAACGTGCATGGATGAAGCTTGTACATCTATGCCAGCCCATGTCAAAGGCATCAACCTCCATCTTTAACTAGGGCTGGGAAAAGGTAAGAAGTGGAGATAGGTGAACCTGTTTTTCAGATCTTGGAAGCTTGGTTTCTGGGGAGCAGGAGAAGTGTGCGTGTTGTGGAAAAGCATCACTTTGTGTTAATAAATCAGTGAGAGAAGAATAATAAGAATGGTTATAATTTTGTAATAAACGATCATAAAACAAGATGCAGTCTCATAGACTTTTTCATTACATGGGCAGAGATAGAACCCAGCTGTCCTAGTTTTCAATATGACGGGAGGAAGCCAAATCACACTGACCATTCTAGAAGGAAGCACCTTAAACCTTAAATCTGCTTAAAGATAGGATGTTTTTAAATAAAAATTATTTTAATAATACATTGATTAAGTTACTTCAAACTGCAAGAGTGAAAGATACACTTTGATAAATCTGTTTCTCAACTTCTTTTACGAGCTAATGTGAGTGTCAAACCACATGTAAAATAATATACATAACTAGTAACTAGGATTGCACAGTCAGTATTTAAAATGTTTCTGTTTATTAAAAATATAATTTTAGAAATTTTGGTACTTTGGTACTTTTTGAGCTTGTGACACACTCAAGACAGCCATAAACAATGACTTGTCATTAAGAAACCTGTTTCTCAACATTAAAATGTGTGTGACAACTAAAATAATACTTTATAATAATTATTTAGCAACTTCTGTTTTAAAGTTTTTTGCAAAAGCTTTGCTTCAAACTGTTCCAGGACAGTGAGATGCAACGTTTGTTGGGTAATTGTAAATGTGCAACTGTATTTCATGGAGAAGGATGCGTTTCAGCTTTTTGTCTTGTGTCAGTTCCATAAAGATGGGCTCAAATTATTACTCAGGACATGAGCAGATGAAAAGATGTTTCTTTCTTCTATTTTTAATCAGCAAATGAGAAAAATCCTTTAAGAAGGCTACAAAACATTTATGCTGCACTGCAGACTCCCAAGAGCACCTGTCAATATACCTGAAAGTGAAAAGATGTAGAACAAGTTCACATAAAAAGGCGTATTAATGTGCGGAAAACACACCATACCAGCTATAGAGGGTTGATTGCATTGTTCCAATGTTTGCTATCATATTGCTTCTCATTCACATAGTGCAGGATTGTCTGCCTGTCTCTTCAACTGCTCTTTACTTGCAAAGTTGTTTAAGCTTAAATACAAACACTGACGTAGCCTATTTCTGTTCCAGTATAATGTTTTAAGGTGTGTAGCCACAAATAAAACTGAAAAATAAAACTCCAAAATCTTAAACAATCCTGTTTTCAGTTTGTCCGATCATCTGTCGCATTCCTGTAAACACCAAATCTCAAGAGTGGCTGGTGGGAATTCCTTCAAACTTTGCACAAATGTTCACTTTCACTCATGGATGAACTGTTTAGATTTTCCCCAGCTGATGCTCATAGTTAAGGTCACTTTGACTTCAAGTGTTTCCATTCCTTTGAAGGACACATCTCAGGAATACCTTAAAGGAATTTCTTAGCATTTGACACAAACATCCAATCAGATTTGAGGATGAATTGATTAAAAAATAAGTCTGAGACAAGGTGAAGCATAACATACAAAATCACAACATCTTGGATTCATTCATGCATTCATTATGCATTTATTTTATTGTGACCTTTATCAATATGACTCATTGCATTTTCTAAGCCAAGTTAATTTTTGTATATTTCACCAACATGATTCATTTGTTAACAGTATTTTTGCTAAACTTAAAGACTTTATTAATGTCTAAATTAAACTAAACTTTAACCGTTTACAGATTTTACCTTTACAGATGGTACTGGCTATTTATTAAACTTTGAAATGCCACGAAAGAAAATCCATCCACAAGAATAAGCAATATAACAAACACAGAACAGTTAGTTTCAATGCTCAAGTTCTTTTATTGTTAGAACAGAAATCACAGTTCACACTGCAGAGTTAAGCTGTGCTGAAATCCTTCTTTCTACAAAACCAAAGACACAATCCCGCCATATCCTTCACTTGTCCCTTCATTCCTTAGGTAGCATTAAAGCAATAGAAAAGAAAATAAGATGTGAAATAAGATATCAAACCTTCAGGTTGTAAAGGAGATTGATATAATAAGACGAATGTGCAAAGATGCCACATTCTTTGTGGTGGATTGTGACACCACTGCATCAGCCCCCCCAATGCCGACTCTTTACACAGACGGATGGACGGTGAGCGTAACATTCCAGGTCATCCCAGCACTTTTGACCTGCAGGTACCAAAGCCAGAGTCAGGACACAAACCAAAACTTTAAACTGTCTGACACGGGGGAGTCCACAAGTTTGTAGAAGGGGGTTAAATGTGAGTTTATGTGAAAATGTCAGAGGGTGACCGGATCATCGGACACAGTCAGGGACAGGAAAAGACAATGTTTCTGCCACCTTGCAATGAAAAGGAAAATTGCCTCGAGAAATATGTTGAAAATTCCTGGTGTAAGATATGTAATGAATGTCCCGTCTTACAAACCATTAACTGATTTCATTGGATGTTAGATACATTTTGACTCAGCACGATTTAAACGATTTTTACATGAAACACTGAATAGAAATGCAGTTTCTCATTTTTACCTGAATAGTTCATTTGCAAACAGTGCTGCCTGCCAAGGCCGTTATTAGGTTCTCCACGACACCAGTATGTAAATCCGAAATGCTTGCCATTAGTCCAGCGCCAGACACTTTCCTAGATGACAGACAAACCAGTGATTTAAAACCAATTTTTATTACACATCTGACAAACATTGCGTAATAATAAATCCATTACATGTCGTAAATCAGAGCCCCCAAGCCACGCTTCTTTGTAGACGTGGGTTAAACGCAATATCAGCTTCTGGATCGCACGGTACTCGTAGATGTTTCGCACCGAAGCCAGATGTCCACCCATGTGCCGACAGTTGTGCTAAAACAGTGGAAGACAAAAAAAGTGTGAAGCTGTCCAAATGTAGAACAAAAACACAACCGATTTAAAGATTACCTTTGCTCTATGCCACGTCAAGTAGTTTGGAACATATCTGTAACAACGACCATAGATCCTAGTCCAACCTCTCTTGCAAACCATGTACCTCTTGACCAGATCATTGTTCTCTGAAGACAAAGAATATTTCTTAGTGGTAAGTTTCTAGAACGTCTTTATTCTTTTCAATCGATATGCATGAGAGAAACACAAACATTGTCAAACTAATCCTCGCTTCAATAACAATATTAGACTTGTGATTAAAAGCCTGGTTTAAGGTCCCAGAATGTTTTTATTACTTTCTAGCGGATCAATAACTAAACCCGCATTATCCTTTGTTTTCTCAAATAAGAGTCCGTAGTTTATGATTTTTTAACTACAACATAGGAAACAATTCTCACTGAATAACGGATTTGTCTCATTTGTGAAAAGAAATGATGCATTCGTTTTTTTTACATGCTATAGCTTGTGCAGTGTAACCACGTTAGAGGAAATAATTTTTGAGAAAGGTCTTAGTGTCAAAATCAATACTTCATATTAAAATACAAACTGACCTGTTTGATCATTTTCTGTGTTTTCTTCTTCAAAATCTGGACAATAAAAAGGAACATTTATTGGCTTAGTTCATATATTCAGAGAAACAGAAACAATTTGCTCTGTGTCTTTTTATTCAGTTCTCAAAAACTCTGACCTGCAGCTCTGGCCAGAGCCATCACAGCAAAACCGAGGACAAACACAGTCAGAATCTTCATGGCAGCGGTGAGGTGATGGAGATCTTAGCCTTTAATAAAGAGAAGAAACATGTTAGTAACACTTTTTACACATTTACACAATGTCAGTCCACTAAAAGAACTTTAAGATGATTTAAGAATCTGCAAGGAAAATGTTCTTAAAAGAAAACCTGCAATAGAATGACCCTCTCTTCTTCTTCTTCTCCTCCAACTTCCTGTGTTAAGGCAACAAACAGGAAAAAACCAGCTCTTAAATGCAGCTTCTTATCTCATCATCTCTCATGAAATGTGGAACTGAGGACACATCACAACACACATTTTCTCTTTTTTTTTTTAAATCATACGTAGGTTTCTTGTGAAAATCTTGGAGCAAAACATGACACACAATAACAAACAGGTGTTCCTTCATCAGATTATTTAAAGTTAATTTCGACTTAATTTACCAAGCGTTCAAGCGTTTATCAAGAATTTATTAATAAAGACAGAATAAAGAATTGACACCTCATCTGAATTCAATCATCAGACCTCTGTGCTCCGATCAAAGTGTAACCAAAAATGTCTAACAATTATTGTATTTTACAAGAAACACAAGTGAATGACATTTATGGGGACCATCAAAAGCTGAATGATCAGCATCATCAGGGGAACCTCAGTGCTGACTGGTGTTTTAAAGTTCTGAGTCTTTCCTCAAATCACTAAAGTTTTGCAGTGCAAAGCAGACAAAAAACTCTTCTTTAAAATCATCCGGCAGCCGGCAGCAAAGTTCAAAAGCGAAATTAGGTTTATTGACCAATATTGTGAATACATAAAGTTCTTATCCCAGTGTCAGCTGCAGGAAAGTGAATAATACAGTTTATGCTCAGAGTAAAAAAGTAAAATTGTGCAGTTAAATTTATTCTTGACAATGTGGGGCCTGGTGTCTGCCGCCTAGTTGCTAGCTGCTAGGGATAAAAGCATCTGCTAATTGCAATTATAATTGGTAAGTTGATTGTATGTGTCCCTCGGCTTGACCAATCTTTGATCTTCTTGCTAACTTTGACCTAAATAAAATAGCTTGAACTTATTTTGCTAATATTTTTGTTTATGCTCTCCTTAGTTTTGGGCAACTACAAATAGCAATAAGTTCAAGCAACTCTGAAAAGCTACCTGTAACCTCATAATCTGACAGAAAGCGGTGAAGAGGTGAAGACTGCATCTGCACACGGCCTGCAGGGATGATAAAGCAGAAGTTCCGCTTGCCTTCAGTAATGATTTGACATTAATCTAATCTTGTTTCTTCCCCTTTAAATTATGTGACACAGATCAAACGATAAGTCTGTTGAAATAATGCTTAGACTTCCCTTTAATGAAGATTCTACTTACTCAATATACTGTGGGAATTCAGTGTGGCTGTTTAAATAACAGACGTGTCATTAGATCAAGAGTTTTGAATTAACCTGCTCGTTGTCCATCTTTGGTTAGGATGTGTTTGAAGCAGACAGCATAAGCATCTTCATCCTCCGGCCTGTTCTGCAGGATGTAACTCGCTCCCTGGCATAATTACCTTCGAGGTTAAGAAGCGAAATGTTTCTGCGTTTATTGCCCGAACGTGTTTTTAATTCGATACACCGTTCAGAATCTTGCAAAAATAACTAGCTAATTTCCCAAACTTTAGTTAAAAATACTCTTTGGCCGGGTTTTGGCCTCATGGTAGGATTATAGTAATGCTTGACCAGAGAAACAGAATTCAAGGCAAAGATAACCTTTAGCAATTAGCAACCTTTAGATTTTATTTTAATAATAACATTTTTCTCTAAATAATGTTTCTGTTAATTAAAAATTTAGTTTTACACATTTTGGTACTTTGTTGTCTAAGGACAAAATACCAATGACTTTTATTCATTTATAGTCATTAAGAAACTTGTCAAGAAACGTGCTCATCAAAATGTTCGTGACAACTAAAATAATACTGAAAATAATTTTGCAATTTCTCTTTTAGAGTGAAGTTGTTTGCAAAACATTTCAAACTGTTCCAGGACAGTGAGACGCAACGTTTGTTGTGTAATTGTAAATGTGCAAGTCATATGGGAAAATAGTATTTCACAGAGAAGGGGTCGTTTCAGCTTTTTGTGTTGTGTTTGTTCGATAATGATGGGCTCAAATTATTACACAGCACATGAGTAGATGAAAAGATGTTTCTTTCTTCTATCTTTAATCAGGTGTAACTCTGATGTCTGTCATCCATTAACTTCTCATTTGCTGTAGAAACTGTACCAGAGTGAAATTATTGGTTACTTGAAATTTACTGGCTAAAAACTTTTGTTAATCTATCAAGGACTGTACAACCTCCGAAATTGACTGTTTTTGATTAAAACAATTTCCATATAGTTTGAATTTAAATTGTTTTTCATATCTTAGTGCTTAAACCTAATAATGAGCATAATACAGGAACTGACACCTTCAGTAATGACTTGTCATGACAAACTTGTGACTTCACAGCCTGCAGTAAAACCTCTACACTCAGATCTTGGGAAGGCCACAAAACATTTCTTCTGCACTGCAGGTTACCAAGAGCATACTGGCATCATAATTCTCAAATAGAAGTTGTTGGGCACAAACAGGGCTCTTTCAATAGCCGGTTGGTCGCAGCCAAGCTGAAATACCAGGGAGTTAGAGGGACTTAGAACCTGATGGTCACGACCCTGTGTAGAGATGGGACAAAGCCATCACAGCAGCCCTCCACTGATCTGGCCTTTATTGCAAAGTCTCTTTACTATGTGATGCATTTAAAGCATGTAATACAGCAAAGGTTAAATACAAATCAAGGTTTAAAAACTTTCAAGAAGAAAAAGATTGATGTAATCAGACTGTGTGCATTGCTTGAAACACAAGGCTCCCAAAAGTGGTAACACTTATTTTTGAGGCTTATCAACTAGATAGAGTCCATGGACGATTTCATAATATTCTATTTTGGACTAGAGATAATGTAAAACCTAAATAAAAAGCCTAAATGTCTCTCTCATTAATGTTATGTGGCCAAAACATTAGAACCACCTCCTAATATAATGCACTCCACTACAACTCTGCTACTTACTATGACCTCATTAATAACCAGAGACTTGAATTATCAGCTTTCTGACATTTTCAGTTCAAAACTGAGAAATTATAACATTGTTAAAGTGAAATTCATGACAGATCCACTGTGTGGGATTGTTTAACCGTTACCTAAACCTTCATTTTATTCTTTTTTTTGTGGAATGTTGTTTCTTCCCTACATGGCAGTTGTTTAACTTTGTTTCTTAGTAATGACAAAATGAAAACAACATTTAAAAAATATCCATAGGTAATCAGACCCTTGTAATCCAGCTCAGGTTCCTCCCATTTCTCTACTCATTTCTCTAGGAATATGTGGTTAAATTTAATAAGCGGCGTCCAATCTGGAGAGGTCTGATCATTGGATCAAATATCTTTCTCAACACCAACACCCAGAACAATTTCAAATTTTCAGTGATGCTTATCAGAATGAGTGAATCCAGGTGTTAATGGATGAAAGATGGGGTGTCAAATAAAATTTGACACGCTAAATGCCACAGCGGGAAGATCATATGACAAGTCACAATTTATCTTCCTTTCTCCTAAAATGTTTTAGACCCTAATGAAAGCTGAGTTATCATATTTTGTGCGGTGGGACTGTGCCCTCGCAATGCTAAGTACTACATAATAAGCCTATTAGCGTTTGCTACAATGAAGTAATCCCTTTAAAAGACTGGACGAGTTAACTTTCTTTCTCACTCTCTAGGTGGATGCTTATTCCTGCAACTGATGTGCTACCGGCCACAGCACCACTTTGTGGCCTGACGTCCACACTGCAAGATGTCCTGCAGGTACAGAAACACACACCTGATTAAAACTTAGTAATACTGATTCCATCTCTGCGTTATCAGTTATCAGCGATGATAACTTCTTTTTATTAATGTCCAAGTAAAATTGTGGTCCGTGGAATTAAAATAAGCAGCTGTCAACTGCAGCTTTATATTTTGGGCCGTGAAACAAAGTACCCTCTGACCCAGTGAACAGTTTGTTGAAATAGTGCTGCCGTATGGGGAGGTAGGCATCATTTCAGATTGCTCCCTTTTCGGATACCACTGCTTGGAGTCAAAATGGTGTACAGTTACACATTTGTTTTTTGATCCAAATCTGCATTTAAGCAAATACAGTGGACTGGTTAAGGCTAGGAAATCATCAAGGGCAGGTAAGGTTTAGTCTTCAAATAAAGGTCAGGTTGGGTAGATTAGGGTTACCTTAACATTACATTACCTGTCAAACTTTTGCCTTCAGCTGTAGATACTTGACGCATTGTTTATATTCAAACTCCAATGTCCTGTTTTAAAGTCCTGTTTTTAGTGTCTAATGTTTTCTACAGCCACTAGGAAGTGCCCAACATTGATGTATATCTTTTGGTTTATAGCCTCTGGTACAATGAACTTTATTTTTGCCATTTCAAACTTTTGCCTTTAGCTGTAGATATTTGATGTCAGAGAATATGCAAACTATATACGATACTGATGAATCATGTAGGACAGACACAGTTTGTTTCAATGCTTGAGGTATTGTTGCATCAGAAGAACAAGAACAATTTATGCCACATAATAAAGGTGTGCTTAAAGCTTTTTTATATCAACTGTAGAAACTGGAAACTTTACCTCTTTACATCTCTATATGGATCATAGAATGACATTATACTATTTTACACTATTAGAACATTTCAATTTACTACAAAAATTTACTTGGAAACATCTCTGATTACCCCTGAAACAGTTTTTTGATGTGAAAGGACTTTCATCAATCCAGAATCAATCACTCAACTGGAAAAAAAACCCCAAAAAATCATGATTTCAATTAAATAGAAATCATGTATGTTACAAGTAAAACCTCATAGACTGGAGAGGCATTTGGAATAAAATCACATGCCTAATAAACTACAGAACATCTTCTACTTTGGCGACCCCTGAAGGGACAAGCTGAAAGTCCAGTTATACTTATAACTCAGCTGAATTTGTGATTGAGCATTTTATTCACGTTTTTTTGGAGGAAAATTTAGTGGATCTTCCTGTTTGATGAATGAACATTTAACAAACTGACTGAACTACATAACATGAGGTTGACATGAATGTCCCTAACTGCTTAATATAATTCATGCCTGGGTGGTCAAGAAAGAGGTCCAAAGGTTGTCTTTTGTCTGTGTCTTCCTTACTTCAATTCTTGTGGGAACTGCATAAAAAAATGAGTGAAAGTTGCAGAAAATGCATTAAAGACACACTGTCTCATTAAAGACAGTGTTAGAGGACCTCACTGCAGCCAGCAGAGGTCTTGCTAATCTGCACCTTCTGTCCATTAGAGCCTCCAAACCAATGTATTCAAAGATTTTCCAGTGACAGTAACTATCAACTTCTGAATCGCCTGGTACTGTTCAGCACTGTGTATTGATGCAAGGTTTGGACCCAAGGTCTGGCAGTTCTTCTACCATGGACAAAATCAGAGACCAAATAAGATGTGGAAAGACTATGCAGCAAATCCAGATCAGCCGGATTACCATAGCATCAGCCCAACTCATGGGGTTGGCAACAAACAGGAAGCAGCGGTTAGTACAACCACAAGGACAAAATGTGGACTTTTTGACATCATGATGCTCTCCTGGAGAAAATGGAAGATGGAAAAGGAAAATGCTAAATCTCAGGAAGGTAAAGATGGTGCCCAACAGGAGGAGCAGATGAAACAAGGTTTCATTGTCTGGCTGGAGAGACTGAGGCCAGAAGACTAACAGTTAAGTAATAGAATGACAAGTGAGGAGATAATAAAGTTTGGTGATCAATCTACAAATGTGTCCACGAGCTCCGAAGCATTAAAAACACAGACAAAACAAACACAATTAGCCACCAAGTAAAGGTCAGAGGTCAACAGGATCTGAAGTAGTGCCTCAGATACTTGAAAGGTTTTTAAAGGCTCACTCATAGAAGAATTAACACACCAGTGGTGTGTATAATGATTTTAAAAGATTATGTTATTGTCATCATTAATACTATTAACACACTGGCATATTATATTGAGCTTTTGTAAAAACAGAGATGTTCTGAGAAAGTAACAGACAGCTCATCAATGCTGAAAGCGTTTTTATTTTGCATCAGGAAAGATCAGCTTAGAGAAGAAAAGTATTCTTTTTAATAGTCAAAGAGACAATCCAATTTATGTGTTTGTTCCTTTGTTCCTTTATCAGCATCTTAACAGCAAAAAAGAAATTGAGATTGATAGGGCAAAAGTAAAAATAAACACCAACACATTCATCAGTGTTTGTGGTGAGTTTGATGCCTCTGTCTCAGCCCAACAATCCCCAGCCTCTCTTTTCGCAGATGGATGGATGACTTAAATAACATTCTTGATCATCCCAGCACTTCTTAGCTGTAAATAGCAAAAACAAAGCAGCAACACAACAAAAGTTTCAAGTTTAATGCCTTTTGACAAAACACAGTAGACACTGTGGTAACAGTTAACCATTGTTAAAGCCATTAAAAATCATGTTGTACATTATGTCATAAATATTTAAATATTACATAATAGAGAATGTCATTCAACCAAGGAGTGTGATTGACATGATATTATTTTTGTACTCTTCATCCTCAAGCACTAAAATATATATGTATATGATTTAGATTTTACCTGAATAATTCATTGACAAACAGTTCTGCTTGCCCCTGTAGTTACTCGGCTGTCCACTACACCAGTTTGTGTAGGCAAACTTCTCGCCATCAGTCCAGTACCAGAAACTTTCCTACATGACAGGTGAAAGTGATGAATATTTTTCAAGTCATTTTTATTAAATACCTGACAATTGTTGTTAATCCTTTAAATACCTCTTGAGCATCAGAGCCCCCTATCCATGTTTCACGGTTGCCATAAGGGGCAGTCAGCTTCTGAATCTTAGGGTACTCGTTTTTGTCTTGCACCGATGCGAGGTGTGCACCCATGGACTGACAGTTTTTCTGCATAGAAGACAGAAAATGGTAAAACAACTGGGGTTTTAAATATGTTGCCAATTAATTAAGTGTGCGGAAAAGAAATATCAATGATCACCTCGGCTTTAGCCCAGGTCATCGGTGTGGAAATGTATTTGAAACAGGCGCCGTTGATCCTTGTCCAACCACGGTGACAAAACAGGTACCTCTTGTCCAGATCAAGGTTTTCTGAGAACGATATAAGAATAAGTTTCCAATTTATTGTTTATTTTTATTTTATTTTAATAAAAAGAAAAAATAATTCCATTAACTATATTAAAGTTGCTAGTGACAATAAAATCTGTGATCTTAAAATATGATTTTAAACTGACCCATTTGATCTTCCTCGGTTTCCTCTGGAAGAGATGCACATTATGACAGCAGTTATTGATTTATTTGATCACTTGTAACTGCTCACAGGACTACGGAATTTCTTACAACTTGTAAATATAGTAAAATCAAAGTAATTTTATAAGTAATATAAAACTTGTTAATATAATAATTGGGGATGTGGTCAGCAGTGTGCAGGAGGCTTTGGTTCCTCTTTAAAATCTATTTTGGTTTTATGACTCTATGTACCATCTTTAAAACTGTCCAATAAATAAATATATATACAATTGAAAGAAATAATATGTTTAACAGAGTTAACATGTCATTGCTTGCACAGTGTAACCTTCCCAATGGAAAAATGTTTTAATATCATTCTTAGAAAACCTGAAATTAAACCTGTCCAAACAGTTTATTCATGTTAAAATACACACTGACCTGTTTGATCATCGTTTGCTCTTTCGTCTGAAAGAACTGGACAGTGTGAGACAGCAGACTTAATAATATTGAAATACAAAGTTTTCTTCGTCTTTTGAATTTTTCAGAAATACTTACTGCCAGCTCTAGTCAGAGCCAGCATGGCCCAACCAAGAACACACACAGTCAGGATCTTCATGGCTGAGGTCACACAATGTTGATTTTTACCTTCAGTAAAGAGAATCAAACATGTTAGTACCTTATGAGACATAGTGACCATCATTCTATTAAATGACCATATCATATGTGAGAAAAAGCTGTAGATTTACGTTGTTGTCTCTCTTCTGTTGTGTAGCAGCTTCAATCCTGTGTGGAGGCACAGCACCAGGCACCAGCTTTTATGGATTTGCAGCTTCATATCTCATCATCTCTGACAAAATGAGGAACTGAGGACACACACAGAAACACACGTGCAGAATGATACAGAAAAGTCTGAATATCAACGTCTGGTCTGTGACAAAAAAACGCCAAGTCAACTGTTGGGAGATCCAGGCACCATCTTGTGCTCTGTGCAGTCTGTTGATTCTTGCCTGTTCCAATGGTTCAAATTTGTTATCCACATATCTTTTCTTTGGCTAAAACATTGTTGCATCCATTATAATAGTTTATTTTAGCTCATTATATTGTTCAGGAGTCCACAATTGCAAAAACAATTACAATTCAAGCTGTAGAGTAAAATCCCAGGGGGGAAAAGCATATTTCTCTCTGAAATGTAATAAAATGTAGAGTAAAAGTACATTACAGTACTAGTAAGAGTAGTTTTGAGAACTGTTGCAGATGTGATGAGAGCCATGGGATTAATTTTCAATGAAAAGTGAAAAAAAAAAGAGTGGAGAAAGGGGAGTGGAGCCAAAATTCAACACCAACTATCATCAAAATGATCCATTTCTATATGTTCTCAAAAAGTGTATGCTAGGAATTCCATCAATATGTTAGATGCCGTAATTTATTAGTGTATTTTTCAGAAGTTGAATCAAAAATTGCCTGTACAGGTCTCTGTGGGATAACATCCTGTTGGTTTTTCTAGGTTATTGTTTGTGGTTGCACTCTAGCCAACTAGTCCAGTCTGTCCTGGATCCCTCACATTACAAGGTTTTTGTCAGTGCCTCACCCTTTACTTATACTTGACTATAAATATAAACTTAGTTTATGCTTGTGCTTTATTTTAAAGTTGTTCAGACTTTAGGCCTCTTGGCTTAAACTGTTGAAATATTTGACTGTGGTCTCCTGGAAACATATTGAAATGAGCCAAATCTAAACGGACACATACTTGATTGTGCATTCTGCTGTCTTTCTGACTTGCCTGTTGGCCGACCTGCTGCCTGTGAGTATTTAGCTGAAATATATCAGCCTTTTTCCGTTAACATTTTTAAATGTTGAAATTGTGCTCAGTAATGCAAATTTAGGGGACTTTAGTGTTCAAGTTACTTCAGGCCATGACAGTGAAAGTTAGTAAGCACAGATAGATTGATAACGGTGATGTTATCATGCCAGAACTTATGTTAAGCAAGATTATTGCGTAACTGAAATCCCTAAGTGAATGCAGAAACAAATATCTTAACATAACTGTATTAACTGCCATCTGTATTTATCAAAGATGTATTTTGTTATTTCCCATTTATGCATAAAGAGTCTAGGCATTAGGCATAATTAAAAGCCGGGATAAAAACCTCGGTCTTAGAGTAAAATAACCCAAAAATACAATAAAACCAAAAAATGTGAATACAATAGAATGCAATGATAATAAAAAGGATGGTTGGTTTCAAATACTGCACATGGTGTTGCCCATAGCTGTGTTGTCCAGTCGTTTTACATAGTGAGGTAGTGAGCGGTTACAGCGCGTTTTTTCACATTCTCTATTTGCCAGCAGTCTCGCTGTGACGTCACTGTCCCTTCCGCTGTATCTATTGTTGTATGTGCAGGTTTTGTGTCTGAGCAAAGAGTCGGCCATGTGCATCTTTTCCACAGCGCTGAGTGTATTTTGTGTCCAAAGCAGGACGTTAAGTCCCAGTGATCCTCTCTGCAGTCTACTCTTTATCAGTCCTCTGTTTGCCTGGCTGAGAGGGCGACAATTCAGCCCAGCTTTCCTCAGCTGCCTGATGAGGAAAGCTGGATCGTTCCTCCTGGGTTTTAGTCGCTGTGGCAGCTGTGTTCTTCGAGCAGATGTCACCTGCAGGCCCAGGCATAAAGGGTGAAACGTTTGAGGCTGAGACAGCAGCCCTGCAGTGAACCAGTTTGAATCTGGACTTGGCACACTCGGCAGTCCTCCATTCTTACCACATGTGGTCTTTCATTCCAAAGGTCCTGAATCTTGTTACATGTGGGAGTCAGGAGCCCAAGTTCTGTCAGCTTCTCAATAAGCCTGCCTGGGCATACAGTGTTGAATGCAGAACTGTAGTCCAGGAAGAGCATCCGAACATACACTCACACATGCGCTGCTGTCAAAGGTGTTTCGGTTTGTAGAATAAAGCCAGAGCCACTGCATCGTCCATGGATCTCCACAGGGAGTCTAAAGGGTTCGGGACCATGTCATTAGAGCACTTCATGGCAACTGGAGTGAGCGCCACTGGCTTAAAGTTGTTAAGGGTGGATGTGTCTGGCCTCTTAGGGACCGGTTCTATTACTATGGGGGACCCCAGCCTGGGTTAAAGACAGGTTCAAGGGCTTTCAGGGCTTTGTGTCTAACCTGTTTAACCTGAAAACCATTGTCCTCCGGTTCACAGGGGGATTTTGAGGGGGTATTTTTCAAACCTGGCATAGTAGGTATTAAGGCCGTCAGGGAGGGTGACATCTTGAGGGACCACATTTGTTTGTTTCCTCTCACAGTTTGTGACTACCTGGATTCCTTCCACATGCTGTATGTGTTGTTATTCAGGTAGTAGCTCTCAAGTTTTTTGAGACTAAATCCTCTTTACAGCTCTGATGGACTTCTGAAGCTCGTACCGGGCTATCATAATCTCAACTTGCCCACCCTGACTTGAGAGCTTCGTGCTTCTTCCTGATTTTTTTGTTTTATGTCCATGTTAAACCAGAGTTGTTGGTTGGGGAGAACATGAACAGATCTGATTGGGGCGCATTTGGATGTGCACAAGCTGATGTAGTAACTGACATTGTGTGTATTCATGAATGTTGTCTGTGGCCTCTTTGGAGATGGAGTTCCAGTCTGTAGCTTCCAAACAACCCTGAAGGCCGTCCTGTGCCCAGTCAGTCCAGTTGTTAACAGTTCTATCTGACTGGTTTCACCTCGAGCCATCTTGTGTAAACAGGCTTGTAATAAAAATAGGTGAATCCACTTTAAGTCTTCATCATACAGTAAAGTAAAACATTGAACAAAGAAAAACATCTAACAATGGTTTATCATTGTGCAGATGTATTCTGCATATTACAAAAGCCAAAGCTGTTTGCATAAGCTTTTACTTCTTCAATTTGTCACAGGACAGTGAAATGCAAAGATACACAGTTGTGTTGTGAAAGTGATCGTCATGAATAAATGTTTGAGAGTCATGTTGAGAAAAAAAAAAAGCTACTTTACGTGATCCAGGTTAGGGGGTGAAACATCTAAATTCACAACATATTGAGAGCAAGAGACGTGCATGAAACTTGCAAATGAGTTTTATTAACATACCCTTGTGGTTTCATTGGAGCAGAGACCAGATGTAACAAGGGAAATCCATTTCCCTCTGGGATTAATAGTAAAATGTTTGAACAGTGAATGTTGATCATTTCACCAAACTTTATTCTTCTTTATTTAGCCTCGCAGTCTACTGCATCTCCTGAAAATGTAACTTAAATGATTAAATGATACACGTGTTACCTTGAGGTCCAATAATAAGCCATAGGGGGTATATTAGTGTAGATTGTACCTTGGAGGAGAGAAATGGTCTTTAGGAAATGCATTTTAGTTCTATTTTTGTACGTTGTTAGTAATGTGTTGATTTACTTATTGGCAAGACAATAAAATACGAACTGCTCGTCTGCAGGTAGTTGAAAATGTAAATAATCATAATAAGTAAAAGTTAATTAAATTACGTACCCTGCAGAAAGATTAGTTTCTGCTTGGTTTCAATCTAAAAGGTTGCAAAAATTTGCAGGCGTAGACTGTGCACACTGGTAGCTTCGTCAGCAGGCTGTTGCTTAAGATGCTGCATGACCAGTTCCTGCCCGAGTTGCGTCTGATCTTTCTGATGTTGTAGAGGGCAAATCTACATGCACTAGAGACAGAGGATACGTGGTTGGTAGAGCTCAGTTGATGACCCCAAGATTTCTGGCACTGAATCGCTGTGTTGATGCTGCTGTTGTGTTTGTATCGAAGGTCTGGTTCAAAAGACTAGAACTACAGTATTGGAGAGGCCAAGATGAAGATGTCTCTATCTCATCCAAACAGAGATGGAAAAGC
Organism: Channa striata; assembly: GCA_033026295.1. Lineage (NCBI taxonomy): Eukaryota > Metazoa > Chordata > Actinopteri > Anabantiformes > Channidae > Channa > Channa striata. The sequence goes on from CM065168.1 coordinate 42,535,457, forward strand.
TCTACTTGAATTAGTTGAAAAACAGCTTCACTTTTGCACTGCAGAGGTATCATACAACACTAGCATAACTGACTGTCTCACTAATGCTTACTTGTAGGTACAGTGAAAGGTCTTGTTGTTACCACACAAGCTTTGGTCATGTCAATGAAAGTACCTCCTTAGTAAAGCGGACAGTACTTCCTGCTTTAACGCCAAACAAATTGAGGAAGCTAATGAAACAAGTTGCCCATGATACAATTAAAAAAATTCGGCTGATGTTGAACTCAAGACTGACTGACTCGACCACAAAGGCCAACCTTCCATGGGGATTTGTTTTCTGCACGGATTCCTTTAGCCTCAACTTGACATACCATGGGCAGAGCTTATAAATGCTATTTTTTTGCTTGTTTACGTCTGTTTGACCAAGTTAAAAAAAAACAACTATTATATTTGTGTGTGTGTTTTTAGTTTAAAGGAGAACTTGCGTCATTTTCTAAACCAGTTGGTTTTGCAGCCACAACCCTGAGCTCTAGATCCCTGAACTTCGAAAACCTGCAGCGTAAGTGACATCTTTACTTAAGTACTTATCAACAAATAATAATGTAAAATTGTTTTTGATCATAACAGTGAACACAGAGATGATCAGGCAGAGTAACAGACAAGCTTATTCAATGGTTCAAGCTTTTTATTTGGCATAAAGTCAGATCACACTTCATACTAAAAACACTATTTTCATTAAACATTCAGTGTCTTCTTATTAAAGACAGAACAGTAAACAGGCAGAAACAGATTCTTTTATCGCCTAATTCTTTAAATGGCAGGATGGAAAGAAAGTTGCAAAAAAGGATTTAGTTCAAGTGGTGAAGGAGGTTGGTTACACAAAGACAGGTGAACACATCCATCGATGATTGTGGTGAACTTGATGCCTCTGTCTCAGCCAACCAATCCCCAACCTCTCTTTGCACAGACAGACGGACGTTGTTCCCAACATCCCACATCATCCCAGCACCTCTTAGCTGTAAATAGCAAAACACAGGAGTCAGTCAGGACTACACAAAGCAGCACCTATAACGGTCTAATAACACCAGTTTGTCTTGAGCAGCAATGGATTTTGTAATGTTATATGTAATATTGTAATATTCCAAGAGTCAATGTGTCATTCCAACCAAGGAATGTGTGATTGGCATTGCAATAATTGTTTACTTTTCATTATTAGGCACCAAATATAAATAATATTGTCTTTACATCTCACCTGAATAATTCATTGACAAACAGTGCTGCAAGCCCTGGTAGTTGCTCGGCTCTCCACTACACCAGTTTGTATAGGCAAACTTCTTACCATCACTCCAGAACCAGAAATTGTCCTACATGAGAGATAAAACGCGTGAATAATTTTGACGACATTTTTATTAAATACCTGACAGTTGTTATGCAATAATTTCAATACCTCTTGTGCATTGGAGCCTCCAATCCATGTTTCCATGTAGCCATAAGGGGCGGTCAGATTCTGGATCTCAACGTACTCCTTTATGTCTTGCACTGATGCGAGGTGTGCATCCATGGACTGACAGTTTTTCTACAGCAGATAAACACAGAAAAATGTGTATTAATAGTGAATTTCACAGGTGTTGATAATTAACTAAACGGGCAGAAAAGAAAAACGAAATATCATTGATCACCTCGGCTGTAGCCCAGGTCATCAGTGTGGAAATGTATTTGAAACAGGCGCCGTTGATCATTGTCCAACCATGGAGACAAAACAGGTTCCTCTTGTCCAGATCAAAGTTTTCTAATGACAATAATGAACAGTTAGAAATAATGAGTGTCCAATTTATTGTTATATTTTTATTTTATTTTGAATTATACATACTTTACATAAATACATACATGTTCCTCTTTAATATCTATTTTGGTTTCATGACCCCATGCGTTCACATTTGAAACTGTCTAATAAATTAATATATACACATTGCTAATAGTCAGTTAAGACCCTTTATTGAAAAATTTTATCCCAATAATTTCAGGATTGAATAAGAAACTCTTTAACATCATTAGCATGTCATTGGTTGCACACTGTTACCTCAATGGCATTTTTTTTTGTGTGTATGAAACCTGTCTGAATAGTTTCATTATTTAAAAATACAAGTTTGCACTAATTAACTATGAGAGAAACAACGATCATCAAAGTGAAACCAACCCCCAGAGCAAGACACAGACTTGTTGACCAGGTCACTTCCTAATGAGGATACATGAAGATTAGTTGATCATGAAAAAAAATACAGTAATCTGCTTTTTTTCCTGCTATTTTACAATGAAGAAACAGTAAATGCTGCATTACTTAGTCACACTTCAATTATGCAAATACAGATTTACAAAAAAACACAAATTTACCTGTTATTTCATTTACTCTATAACTAAGATATTAGTGTGTTTGAAGCAGTTCATGTGAAAATTATTATTCATTATTCTGTCAGAAATTAGTGTGAACGTTTTATATGAAAATCCGCACTGACCTGGAGAGTGTGAGCCACGGTTTGTAAGCCGGAGCCAAATGGACGTCACTGAGAAAGATGAGCAGAGTCACAGGTCTCAACAGTACTAAACTGCACTGTGTGATTAAACAGAACCAATTTAAATATGCTTTTGTTTTTGCTTATTGCTTAGCAGGCAGGAACATGGTTTCAGTGAAAAAGCAACATAAAACTCTGTTGAAGGCTGAAGAATCCAGTGCTGGTTCAAAACACGGCTGACGGGGGTGTGCTTTCAATTCACCAGAGCATGTGGAAGGAACAAAGGAATCAGGCAAAGTGGAGAGAGGAAACTGGACTGACCCAGAACAAACCAACGGTACATCCCACATCACTTATAGACGTTATCATTTCTCCCACTTCCATCTTTTCCCTTGTGTCTTAGATGTTCAAAGTAAAAGCTCAGGAAGAGGGGAGACAGGAAATGAGACAAGCAGAAAGGAAGCAAGGAGAGAGGAACCAGGAACTTGTGTTTTTGGGGAAATGAGTCGTCGGTTCCTCTGAACTTGATCTATTTGTGATGAAGCCATTTCAGCTTCATCAGCGGAGAGTCTGACTTTAGTTCCTTAGTTATCCTGTCAACTGTGATTGACTTCCGGAGAAATTTGTAAATAGACTTGAATTTAATTTTTTGCACATTACTTGCATTTTCTTGTTGCTCTGTACATCTGGGAGCTGTGTAACATAGAAATTTCCCCGTCGTGGGATCAATAAAGATACCTTAAAGATACCTTAACTGGAGAAGTTCTGTGATGACTCTGCCATTGTCGTCCTGATCATGGATGACAAAGACAAAGAATGTAGGGAAGTGATCCAGAACTTTGGACTGGTGAAAGCTGAGCTGTCTTCAGATAAACGGGGGGAAAACCATTACTAAAGACCTTTTATGATTCTGTGGTGACCTCAGCCATCTCGTGTAGAGTGGTCTGCTGGTGCAGCAGCATCATGACGGCAGACAGGAGGAGACTGGAGGAGCTGGTCAGGAAGGCCGGCTCGGTTTTGGGGATGCCTCTGGACTAAGTGAAGGAGGTAGGAGAAAGGACGATGGCAGCTGACCTATCATCCGTGCTGGAGAATGACTCCCACCCACCGTTTGACGCAGCGTCACGTCTGAGCTGCTCCTTCATTAACAGACTGTTACGTCTTTTCCCCCTGCTGCTGTCAGACTTTGCAATCCGAGCTGCTCCCAGTGAACCATTATCACTATTAGTCACTTTAAAATCGTGCAATACATACAAGCCATGGTGCAATTATTACCTATATGGTTGTGTACATATGTGATATATATATTTTCTTTCAGTATATCTTTTATTATAATTTTTTGCTGCTGTAACATGAAAATTTCCTCACTGTGGGGTGAATAAAGATTTATCTAACTGTGCCATCAGGCTGCAACATAAGAAAATTGAAAAAAAGCAAAGAGGCTCTTAATAAGTGCACTGTACATGTGGCGGAAGTCTTTCAACATGGGCAATTGAAACAGCGAGGAACCGTATTATACAACACACACTATAACCATATGACACGACACTTACTGCATGAAGAGCAATTAAAAATTCTTACCTCCAGCCAGAACCATCACAACACAACCAGTCACACACAAAATCACAATCTTCATGTCAGAGGCGGGACCAGGCAGATTTATAACTTCAATAAGAAGAACCAAACTTTTTAAACACTTCCCAAATGGCGCTAGAAAAACTGAGAATATTGAGTTTGTTGTGAACCCGCTGCAGAATTTTATCTTCCTTCTCACTATCAGCCTGTGGCTTCGGTCTTCCTGGTTGGGTGCTGACTCACTACCCAGGACATCAGTGATAATGATTACATTTGCACTGTCACCTAATTTTTTCACATCACCCTTTCACGAATTAAAGTTTGGAGACACATTCAATTAAACTTTTACAACAAAGTCATTTCAAGGCACTTTACAAAATAAAGTCAAGACTATACAGACATTAAGAGAAAAACCAACAAATCCCCCTTGAGCAGCTCTAGACAACAGTGGAGAGGAAAAACAACCTTTAATGAAAGAAACCTCCAGCAGAACCAGACCAGAGTGGACAGCCATCCAGTACACAGTAGTCCAATCTAGAAGTAACAAATGCATGCAAATGCATCGCTTCGAGAGAGGATGCTCCTAATTTTGGCAATGTTTCTTAGGTGGAAGAAAGCTGTTCTAGAGATTTGTTTGTGTGAGGTAAATGACAAATCCTGGTCAAAAATGACTCTGAGATTCCTTGCAGTACTACTGGGGGCCAGAGTCATGTCATCTAAAGTATCAATATGGTTAGAAAACATGTTTCTTAGACTTTTAGGCCCAAACACAATAACTTCAGTTTTATCTGAATTTAGAAGAAGGAAATTATACGTCGTCCAGTCCCTTATGTCTTTTAGACATGCTTGTAGTTTGATTAATTGATTTGTTTCATCAGGTTTCATAGATAGATATAACTGTGTGTCATCAGCGTAGCAGTGAAAATTTGAGTGTTTTCTAATAATGTTGCCAAGGGGAGACATATATAGAGTAAAGAGTATTGGTTCTAACACAGAGCCTTGTGGAACTCCATAACTAACTTGTGTGTGTTGAAGATTCATCAATAACATGAACAAATTCCATCTGATAGATAAGATTTAAACCAGTTTAGTGCAGTTCATTTAATTCCAGTTACATGTTCTACACATGTAATGAACTAATGAAAATGATTTACTTCAGGTGGTAAAGAAGGTTGGTTAAACAAAGACGGGTGAACACATCCATCGATGACTGTGGTGGACTTGATACCTCCATCTCAGCCAACCAATCCTCACCAGAGGGTGGACGTCCATCTGTGCAAAGACAGCTTTGCACAGACGGACGTTCTTTACTACATCTCACACCATCCCAACATCTCTAAGCTGTAAATACCAAAATGCAGGAGTCAGTCAGGACTACACAAACCAGAACCTGATACGGTGTAAAAACAGTTTGTCTTGAGCTGCAATGGGTTTTGTCTTTCCAGCAACATGACACAAATTTGTTGGATTATCAAAAAACACAATGAACACTGTGATAAATAGACAATAAGTGTAAAATTAGGCTCAAGCATTGAGATTTTAAAAGGTGGGTAGTAACACAAAGATGGATGAGAGATAAAATTTCACAACTGTTTGTAGAACATTTGAATGGATCTGGAAATCTTCTTTTTGAATTATGTCTCCATTTTGTAGTAGAAGCTACAGTGATGCTATCTCAGATGTATGAGACGTGCTTCTACAGTAAGTGTTACTTCCTGTGTCTACACACTCTGTTGAGTTGTTGCTCAATGTTTACTTATTATTCATAGGTCCTATTTTACCCAAAGTTTACAGGAATTACAAGGAGTAAGGAAGTGCATGTGTGCTTTTCTCAGTGTTTGTACCATTTCATTTTTATTTTACCTTATCCTGTCGTTTGTGGGCCTAACGTTACTGTTGTTGCTCCTTATTGTAAGCCTACCCTGAAGTACTTTTTTATATCCCTAACACAGTTTGTTTGTGTGTATAATGTGTTTTTTTTGTGTGTGTCAAATGGTGACAAAAAGTAGCATCAATAGTGGACGCAGTTGTTCCCAGGACGTCAAATAATATCACTCTTGGAGCAAGTGTCAAAGTAACACCAGCACAACCTCAGACCACAGGTAGAACTGGTAACAGAATCCAAAAACTTGAGTCGGCAGTGCAAACAACAAGGGATAAAGAAGCAATGACAAGAATCTGGCAGGGAACTGAGGGGAGGACTGAGCTGAAATAAGGCAGGGGAACAGGTTCAATAAACGAGGGGTGATGAGTGAGAAAGTTGCCAGAGCGAGTTATGGAGCAGGAAGTGGGAAGAGAAAATAAAAGTCCAAGAAGAAAATGAAACTGTATATGGCCGGATCATGACAGAACCGTGTTCTTTGAATGATCAAGGGTTGCGAAAAACGTTGATGGATAAAGTAATTTTAATTTTATTACACTAGCAAAAGGGACGAGATGCAGCTTAGAGAAATTGTCGGTCTGAAATTCCCCCAAACTCTGCCACCAAGATATTATTAAAGAATATGGCTGAGCGGAAGCAGGAATGGATCACTGAAAACCTTAAAAACTCATTTTCTGTATCAGTTGGTTTTGCAGTCACAACCCACAAGATCTAGATCTCTGAACATCGAAAACCTGCAGCGTGAGTGACATCTTTCAAAGTACTTATGAACAAATAATAATGTAAAAACATTTTTGTTTTCTTTATTCTTAAGAGCACACTGTTATTATCATTATTAAATTGTCATATTATTGGCTTTAATCATGACAGTGAACACAGAGATGATCTGACAAAATAACAGACAAGCTAGTTCAATGCTTTAAGCGTTTTATTTGGCATAAAGGCAGATCACACTTTAGAATAAAAGCATTATTTTCATTAAACATTCAGTGTCTTCTTATTAAAGACATTAAACAGCCAGAAACAAATTGTTTTATCACCTAATTCTTTTAATGGCAGAAAAGAAAGAACATTGGGAAAAAGGTTTACTTCAGGTGGTTGGTTAAACAAAGGAAGGGGTGAACACACCCATCGATGATTGTGGTGAACTTGAATCCTCTGTCTCAGCCAACCAATCCCCACCCTCTCTTTGCACAGACAGACGGACGTTGTTCCCAACATCCCGTATCATCCCAGCACCTCTTACCTGTAAATAGCAAAACACACTGACTTTGCAGCAACATGACACAAATTTGTTGGAATTTGAACAAAACACAATCAACATTGTGATAAACAGTTAAAAATTGTGTAAATTAGATGAAATAAATAATGTAACTATTGCATATTAAAAACATCATCTGATTGGATTCAACCAAAAATGTCCGTTTGAGACTTAGTCTTAGTGATTAATACATTTAAACAATGAAGGACTGAATATTATCAAATTTCTTTTTGAGTTTACCTGCATGATTCATTTTCAAACAGTGCTGCGAACCCCATAAGTTATTAGGCTCTCCTTTACACCAGTTTGTATAGGTGAACTTCTCACCATCGGCCCAGAACCAAAGAGTTGTCTAGATGATACATCAAACAGATTCATGATTTTAAAGGCATTCATATACACTTATATCAATACTTTAATGAACAAACATAAAATTAATATTTTATGTATGTGACAATTTTTGTGTAATCACTAAAAAACCTCTTGTGCATTGGAGCCTCCAATCCATGTTTCCTTGTAGCCTGAAGGGGCGGTCAACTTCTGGATCTCAACGTATTCTTTTTTGCTTTGCACCGATGCGAGGTGTGCACCCATGGACTGACAGTTTTTCTGCGGTAAAGACAGAAAGAGGTGAAAAACTGGAGATTTAAATATGTTGCCAATTAATTGAGCGTCCAAAAATAAGAGAGAATAGTGATCACCTCGGCTTTAGACCAGGTCATCGGTGTGGAAATGTATTTGAAACAGGCGCCACTTATCCTTGTCCAACCACGGTGACAAAACAGGTACCTCTTGTCCAGATCAAGGTTTTCTAACGACAATTAGGAACAGTTGGAAATGATGAGTTTCCAATTTATTGCTTTATTTTTATTTCATTTTTAATAAATACAGTAAAAATAACCACACTAACTTCATTAACAATATCAAAGTTGTTAGTGGTAATAAAATATGCAGTCTTAATATTTGATTTTAAACTGACCCATTTGATCGTCCTCGTTTTCCTCTGGAAGAGTTACACATTATGACAGCAGTTATTGATTTATTTGATCACTTGTAACTGTTCACAGAACTACTGAATTTCTTACAACTTTGAAATATAGTATAATCGCAGTAATTTCATAAGTTATATGAAACTTGTTAACGTAATAATATGATTCCATGCATCCATCATTAAAATTGTCTAATAAATAAATATATACACAATTGAAAAATAAATAATATGTTAAACAGAGTTAACATGTCATTGCTTGCACAGTGTATCCTTCGCAATGGCAGGATGTTTTAATATCATCCTTAGAAAACCTGAAATTAAACCTGTCCAAACAGTTTATTCATATTAAAATACACACTGACCTGTTTGATCATCGTTTGCTTTTTCGTCTGAAAGAACTGGACAGTGTGAGACAGCAGACTTAATAATATTGAAATACATACAAGTTTTCTTTGTCTTTTTAAGAATTGTTCAGAAATACTTACTGCCAGCTCTAGTCAGAGCCAGCATGGCCCAACCAAGCACACACACAGTCAGGATCTTCATGGCTGAGGTCACACAATGTTGATTTTTACCTTCAGTAAAGAGAATCAAACATGTTAGTACCTTATGAGACAAAGTTTAATAAAGGAACAAGCAAGATGATCTGAGAATTTGTGAAAAGAAATCATCTTAGATTTACCTTCTCGTCTCAATATCTCGTCTTGGTATCAGCTTGAAGCTTCAGTCTTTATGTGTGAAGACAATGAACAAGACAAACATTTGCTCTTATATGCAGCTTTATGCCTCATCATCTCTTAGAAATGAGGAACTGAGGACACACACACACAAGAGTTATGTCAGAATGTCAGTACTTCACGCCGTGTAAACTGTCGGCAAACGCCATCTTGCCGTCCGTTGACTCGGGCCTGTTACAGTTGTTAGAATGTTTCGCCTGCACATCATCTGTTTAAATTGTTTAGAGGTGGGAACTGAATTCAGCACCAACCTTCACCTCGGTTCACACTGTCCTTATTACTGTGCCAATTAACAACAATGATCAAGTCTTATTCTGCTGTTATTCAAACCAGAGAGACAGTCCAGCTCATTTCTGTCACCTGGCATTTTATCGGTTTAGTGCTTGTGCATCACGGTGACAGGGAACAAGGCTGTGACATAACCACTCCATTTTTGGAGCAAATGAAGTGAGTTTGTGTGAAAATGAGGGTGGTTGGGTTAGGGCCATCGGACATGCTGTGTAGCTAAACAGGAAAAGACAATGTTGCTGCCACCTTGCAATGAAAAACTAAATTGCATCAATAAATATTGAAAATTCCTGCTGTAATGTATTTTGTGTATTACAAATGATTAACTTATTGGATTGGAGGTTAGATTAATTTTGACTTTGCATGATTTAAATAATTTATAGATTAAGGACTGAATATTTTCTCCTGTTTACCTGAATAGTTCACTTGCAAACAGTGTTGCCTTCCAAGGCTGCTATTAGGTTGTCCACGACACCAGTATGTAAATCTTAATAATAGTAACTGAAACTTTTTTTTATTAAATACATGACAAACGTTGTGTAGTAAAAAATCTAATGCATCAGAGGCTCCAGGTCACACTTTCTTGTACCATGAGTTAGACCTGCTATCATCGTCTGAATCGCATGGCATCGTTGGTGCTTTGTAACCATGACAGATGTGCACTCATGGACTGACAGTTGCTCTAGTGAGAGTGAAAGCCTGAAAAATTGTGAAGCTGCCCAAATGTAGAGCAAGGACAGAATTACACAGTGATTCAAGTGAATCAAGAGTCCAATTGAAAAAACACAGCCGACGTAGTTATTACCTCTTTACCAGATCATTGTTTTCTGAAGACAATTAATGAAGACTTGTTAATGTTTCCAGATGACTTCAATCAGTTCATTATGAAAAAAAATATTACAGTTATTATTGAAAGCACAACTTATCAACATTGCACATGAATCTTCGGTTCCTCTACACAGACAGGTTAGTTTTATGACCCAACAATGTTTTATTACTTTCTAGCAAATCAATACTTACTCATTTTTTTCCCAAGTAGAATCGGTACTTAAGATAAGATAAACCTTTATTCGCCCACAGTGGGGAAATTTCCATGTTACAGCAGCAGAATGTGCAAAAATAATATCAAATATACAATCTAAAATTAGAAAATAAGAATAAAAATATGTCACATATGTACACAATCGTATAATCAAATTGCAACGTAGGCCGTTTATATGCCCTAAATTATGTAGTTCCTGTTTGGTTATGATGCGTTTAATATAGTATATAATATCTTCGTCCTCTGGCCTGTTCTCATCTCCCATACTATCCATCTAATGAGTCACTGTATCAGGGGTTTAATTGGAATGTTAGTCTTCTGCTTTTGATTAAGATTGGTCAACACATTCTCAGCCCACAGTCTCAAAAGTTGACTCTTCCTAAGATGTCAAATTGCTATGTTTGGTACATGATTTGCCGGATATTCACTATTGGACGCTCGAGGGGCTCCACTATTTGACCCATGGGAACAACAATATTATATTAATGCTATAGGTCCACTAAAAGGTAGTGTCACCTTTTTACACCACAGGAACTGCTTTTGGGTTGCGAAAATCTGCCAGCCCTTAGACTGGGTAGTGTACTTCCTTGCTGACAAGTCCAAGTCGGTCAGATTGGGCATCAGAACTGGATGCACAGGGACCCTGCAGGGTTGTGTACAGGGTTAGACCCTGGTAGTTTTTGGGGTTGAGACGTTCCCCTATTATAAAAGCTGAAAATCTGTTTGTTTTCTTTGTTTAACTGCATCTTCTTCTCTTTCTCACTCTCTAGGTAGATGTTTATTCCTGCAACTGACGTGCTAATGGCCACAGCACCATCGTGTGGCCTGACGTCCAAACTGCAATATGCCCTTCAGGTACAGAAAGGCAAAACTGTTGAAAAATTAGTCGTACTGAGTCCATCTCTGCTCCACACAGACAGCAGAACAAACGGCTCTCAACAGGGGAAGGGAGAGCATATTTAAGAACTGTGATACTAGAAGTAGAGAAAGCTCAGCGAACTGTCCTTTTTTACAGTCTACTATTGTAACAATACAAGAGTAGACTTTAACTTTAACTTTGAATTTTAAGTGTGTCATAGAGAATGTATTCAAAGATTTTCCAGTGGTAGTAAGTATCAACTTCTAAATCGCAATTGTACTGATGCAAAAATTGAAGTCAAAAATGAGAAAACGTCAAAGCAAAGCGCTGTCAGAGAAGTGTTTCTGCTTCATGAGTGCATGTACGAGAAAGAGCAGAAAGTTTTTTTTATATATATATATATATATATAAATATTCAAAGTGAGGTCACTGAGCGTGCAGAGCTTGGCGGCTCATACATGGGATCACTGAGCTTAAGAGTTTTCCCTGGTGTATGCACATCATACTTCTATACTTACCAGCAGCTCTGGTTGAAGACATCGTGAGACAAAGCAGTGCAGCCAGACTCAGAATCTCCGTGGTGAACATGTTATAGATGATGATAACCTGCAATAAAACATAGTTTGTTAAGAACAACAAACTCACTTACAGTTTATTAAGCCTAAGGAAAGAGGAGGATCAGAGAATCATTACAAACCTTGAGCAGAACAACCTTCACAGTGTTGGCCTGGAGCTCGGTCTTCCTCGGTGAGGATACTGGAGGCTGAACACCAGCTCGTACACACACTCACACATCTGCAACGTCTCCAGAACTTATCTAAAAATCTAACTTAGACATTCAAACAGGCCCAAATACCACCATACATTCGGTAAAAACACAGTAACAGAGCCCAGCTCAGTCATTTTACTGGGTATTTTTTCGTGTCATTGATGTTTATCTTGCGACAGTGTTGGCTGAGCAAGCATCTTCCTGTTTACCCACAACCAGATATAATTTCGTATTCTCATTTTATCAGGCACCCTGTATAAGAACTAATTGATTACCTTGGACTTTTTTCTTCTTAGTTGGAAACATTTTGAAACAATCTGAACAGGCCTGTAAGAGCAGGTGAGAGTTGGAGAGTTTCTGGGAGGAAACAATGACAAATCATAGATCTCCTCCTCCCCCTTAGAAGAGATCATTAGGCGTGACTCAGCGCTATTGAAATATTTTATTTTAGTTCTACTTATTTTAACAGGTAAATTCCCACTCAGAATTTCAAATACGTTAACTCGACACGAAACATTAAGAGTTATATGACTGGCATTTAATTATATTTGTTAAACATGTTGGAACAGGAAAAAACCTAAACCAAAACCAAAGATACAATCATGCGAAATTCATTGATTCATTTCGTAAGTGGCATTTTAGTGACAGAAGTTAAGAAATGAGATGAGAATGCAGATAATCTGAAAAATAACACTTAATACTCCATATTATTATTAACTGAGTCATGACAGGCTCAGCTGATTTTCACCTTAACGGTTTAGTTATTAAACATCGATTATTTTCTTTCAGTGTTTGTCAAGTGTCAGCTATGAATCTAGATATTGTTCACCAAACTAAACCAGTCATGAACTTTGCAGTAATAATAATAATCATATTATTGGCTTGAAAACTGATCATAACTGTGAACACAAAGATTTTCTGAGAACGTAACAGACCAGCTTTTTCAATCCTTAAAGCTTTTTATTTTGCATGAAGGAAGACCAGATTAAAGAATAAAGACATTTTTATTAAAAAAGGCAATTAAAGAGACGACCGGGTTTGGATTTTTGCCACTTAATTCTTTAAACAGATATACAAAAGCAAATTAGAAATAAAGGTGTAAAATATCATGTCTGATAAAGGACATTGTTGTAGCAAAAGTGAAGAGAAACACCAGCACAGCCATCAGTGTTTGTGATGGATTTAATGCCTCTGTCTCAGCCCAACAATCCTCAGCCTCTCTTGGCGCAGACAGATGGAAGAGTCCGATTACATTCCACATCATGCCAGCACCTCTTAGCTGTAAATAGCAAAAACAAAGGAGGCAGTTTAAGTCTACACAAACCAGAACCAGCAACACAACAAAACACAAAAGTCTGATGCCTTTTCAAAAAAAGTCACCCCATTTAATCACAGGAAAACCCTGTTGTAAATTAAGCAATAAATAATGTAATATACCAGGAGTCAATATGTCTTTCCAAGCAAGAAATGTGTGATTGGCATTGCAAGAATGTTTACTTTTCATTGTTAGGCACCAAATATAAATAATATTGTCTTTACATCTCACCTGAATAATTCATTGACAAACAGTGCTGCCTGCTCTTGTAGTTGCTCGGCTGTCCACTACACCAGTTTGTATAGGCAAATTTCTCGCCATCAGTCCAGAACCAGAAATTCACCTACATGAGAGATAAAACATTTGAATAAATTTGACAATATTTTTGTTAAATACCTGACAGTTGTTATGCAATAATTTCAAACCTCTTGTGCATTGGAGCCTCCAATCCATGTTTCCATGTAGCCATAAGGGGCGGTCAGATTCTGGATCTCAACGTACTCCTTTATGTCTTGCACTGATGCGAGGTGTGCATCCATGGACTGACAGTTTATCTACAGCAGACAAACACAGAAAAATGTGTATTAATAGTGAACTTCACAGGTGTTGACAATTAACTAAACGGGCAGAAAAGAAAAACTTAATATCATTGATCACCTCGGCTCTAGCCCAGGTCATGAGTGTGGAAATGTATTTGAAACAGGCGCCGTTGATCCTTGTCCAACCATGGAGACAAAACAGGTTCCTCTTGTCCAGATCAAAGTTTTCTAAAAACAATAATGAACAGTTAGAAATTATGAGTGTCCAATTTATTGCTTTATTTTTATTTTATATTTTATTAATACAGTAAAAATAATCATACTAACTTCATTAACTATATTACAGTAGCTAGTGGCAATAAAATATGTGATCTTTAAATTAGATTTTAAACTGACCCATTTGATCATCCCCCTTTTACTCTGGAAGAGTTGAACATTATGAGAGCAGTTATGACTGCACTAAAAGTCTTACTATATATATATATATATATATATATATCCTTTTTGAAATCTATTTTGGTTTCATGAGTTCCCATTGCGTTCACATTTGAAACTGTCCAATAAATTAATATATACACATTGCTAATAGAAAATTAAGACCCCTTATTGAAAGCTTTTATCCCAATAATTTCAGGATTGAATAAGAAACTCTTTAACATCATTAGCATGTCATTGGTTGCACACTGTTACCTCAATGGCATTTTTTTTGTGTGCATGAAACCTGTCTGAATAGTTTTATTATTTAAAAATACAAGTTTGCACTAATTAACTATAGGAGAAACAACGATCATCAAAGTGAAACCAACCCCCAGAGCAAGACACAGACTTGTTGACCAGGTCACTTCCTAATGAGGATACATGAAGATTAGTTGATCATTAAAAAAATACAGTTATCTGCTTTTTTCTGCTATTTTCAATGAAGAAACAGTAAACGCTGCATTACTTAGTCACACTTCAATTATGTGATTACAGATTTACACAACAAAACACAAATTCACATATTATTCCACATTCTGTATAAACTAAGATATTATTAGTGTGTTTGAAGCAGTTCATGTGAAAATTGTTTTTCATTAGTCTGTCAGAAATTAGTCTGTGAACATTTTATATGAAAATCCCCACTGACCTGGAGAGTGTGAGCCACGGTTTGTAAGCCGGAGCCAAATGGACATCACTGAGAAAGATGAGCAAAGTCACAGGTCTCAACAGTACTAAACTGCACTGTGTGATTAAACAGAACCAATTTAAATATGCTTTTGTTTTTGCTTATTGCTCGGCAGACAGGAACATGGTTTCAGTGAAAAAGCAACATAAAACTCTGGTGAAGGCTGAAGATGTGTCGTTCATCTGAACTTGATCTATTTGTGATGAAGCCATTTCAGCTTCATCAGCAGAGAGTCTGACTTTAGTTCCTTAATTATCCTGTAAACTGCAGAAGTTCTCTGATGACTCTGGCATAGTCGGCCTGATCACGGATGACAAAGACAAAGAATGTAGGGAACTGATCCAGAACTGTGGACTGGTGTTAGCTGAGCTGTCTCCAGATAAACTTGGGGAAAACTACTACTAAATACCTTTTATCATTCTGTAGTGGCCTCAGCCATCTTGTGTGGAGTCGTCTGCTGGTGCAGCAGCATCATGACAATTAAATTTCCCCAGTGTGGGGTGAATAAAGGTTAATCTAACTGTGCCATCAGGCTGCAACATAAGAAAATTAAAAAAAAGCAAAGAGGCTCTTAATAAGTGCACTATACATGTGCCGGAAGTCTTTCAACATGGACGATTAAAACAGTGAGGAACCGTATTATACAACACACACTATAACAATATGACAAGACACTTATTGCAGGAAGAGCAATTAAAAATTCTTACCTCCAGCCAGAACCATCACCAAACAACCAGTCACACACAAAATCACAATCTTCATGTCAGAGGTGGGATCAGGCAGATTATATCTGAAATAAGAAGAACCAAACTTTTTAAACACTTCCCAAATGGTGCTAGAAAAACTGAGAATATTGAGTTCGTTGTGAACCTGCTGCAGAATTTTATTTTTCTTTTCACTATCAGCCTGTGGCTTTTGTCTTCCTGGTTGGGCGGTGACTCTCTACCCAGACCTAAATTCACTGAAATTGTATTTTTATACCTAGTCATACCATAGTCAGAACGAAAAGGACATCCATGATAATGATTACATTTGCACTGTCACCTAAGTTTTTTACATTATTATTTCACACAGTAAAACTTTTTTGACTAACTAAAAACTAATTTTGGCAATGTTACGTAAATGGAAGAATTTGTTTTATGTGTGAGCTAAATGACAAATCCTGGTCAAAAATGACTCTGAGATTCCTTGCAGTACTACTGGGGGCCAGAGTCATGTCATCTAAAGTAACAATATGGTTGAACAACATGTTTTTAGGCCTTAAAACAATAACTTCAGTTTTTTCTGAGTTTAGAAGAAAGACATTTTTAGACATGATTCTAGTTTTATTCATTGATTTGTTTCATCATGTTTCATAGATATCACCTATGTCATCAGTGCAGCAATGAAAATTTACAGACTGTTTTCTAATAATGTTGCCAAGGGGAGACAAATTTAGAGTAAAGAGTATTGGGCCTAACAATGAGCCTTGTGGAACTCCATAACTAACTTTTGTTTGTGTGGAAGATTCATCATTAACATGAAGAAATTATATATTATAATCTTTTAGATAAGATTTAAACCAGTTAAGTGCAGTTCCTTTAATTCCAATTACATGTTCTGCACATGTAATGAACACATGGAAAATATTTACTTCAGGTGGTAAAGGAGGTTGGTCAAACAAAGAACAGTGAACACATCCATCGATGACTGTCGTGGACTTGATACCTCTGTCTCAGCCAGCCAATCCCCACCAAAGGGTTGTTCCCTACATGCCGCATCATCCCAGCACCTCTTAGCTGTAAATAGCAAAACACAGGAGTCAGTCAGGACTACCCAAACAGAGCCTGATACGGTGTAAAAACAGTACAGTAGTAGTACTTCAAGGAATCTCTGAGTCATTTTTGACCAGGATTTGTCATTTACCTCACACATAAAACAAATCTCTAGAACAGCCTTCTTCCACCTAAGAAACATTGCCAAAATTAGGAGCATCCTGTCTCAAAGCGATGCTGAAAAGCTGGTTCATGCATTTGTTACTTCTAGATTGGACTACTGTAATTCTCAACTTTCAGGCTGCCCCAGTAACTCTCTAAAAAGCCTCCAATTGATCCAAAATTCTGCAGCAAGATTACTGACTGGGATTGGTAAGAGAGATCATATTTCACCTTCATTAGCTTCTCTCCATTGGCTTCCAATTAAATGTAGAATAGAATTTAAAACCCTTCTTCTTACCTATAAAGCTTTAAACGGTCAAGCTCCATCATACCTAAAAGATCTCATAGTACCATATCATCCTACTACACCACTTCGGTCCCAAAATGCAGGCCTACTTATGGTTCCCAGAATTTCCAAAAATAGAATGGGAGGCAGAGCCTTTAGCTATCAAGCTCCTCTCCTGTGGAACCAGCTCCCAGTCCAGATTCGGGAAGCAGACACCCTCCCTATTTTTAAGACTAGGCTCAAAACCTTCCTTTTTGATAAAGCTTATAGTTGGTTATAGTCATGCTGCTATAGGCTTAGACTGCTGGGGGACTCTGCACTGTGCCACTTCCTCTTCTCTTCATTCTCTCCTCTCACCCCACATCTATAATGTCACCACTGTATGACATTAACTGTATCTTCTTTGTCCCGTAGTCGTCTTTCTCCCTCTCTGTCCCTGTCTTCAGGTGCCCCCGGATTTGGCGCTGTGTGTCCTGCAGTGTGCAGCTACTGGTCCTACTAACCTGCCCAATGTTTTTTTTGTTGCTTTTGTTGCTCTTTTCTCTCTCCACTTTCCACTCAGCCCAACCGGTCAAGGCAGATGGCAGCCCACCCTGAGCCTGGTTCTGCTGGAGGTTTCTTCCGTTAAGGGGAGTTTTTCCTCTCCACTGTTGCCTATAGCTGCTCAAGGGGGATTTGTTGGTTTCTCTAAATGTCTGTATAGTCTTGAATTTATTATGTAAAGTGAGATGACCTTGTTGTAAATTGGTGCTATATAAATAAAGTTGAATTGAATTGAATTGAAAAATTAATCCTGTAAAAATATGAATTGATAATGACAAAATCTATTAAAAGTAAAGAAAATGATGACAAAGTCACACAGTTTTAGTGACTTTCTTGGTCTCTTGTTTCTATATAGAGTGAAAGAAAGAGAAAAACAGTTGCTTCTAGTCTATTTTTAGAATGCAGTAATCAAAAATTCTTACCTCCAGCAAGAACAATTATGTGCACAACCCACCACACACAAAATTACAATGTTCATGGCAGAGGTGAGACAGAAAAGATTTTACCTTTAAAAAATCCAACAATTTAGAATTAACAGTTGTTTGTAGTGACAAAAAAAAAGCAGATGAAGATGATTTTATCTTCCTTCTAAGTCTGTGGCTTCAGTCTTCATGGGTAGATGGGTTAAACCAGTTCATAAGCTATTACATAATTCTGAAGCTATGCAAATGACATCCAGCTAAATTCAACTATGAAATTAGATGCAATTATTCAAACTTCAAGCCTGCCTAAAGAACATAAAGGCCTGGGCGTGACATAATGTCCTCCTTCTAAATTCAGGCACAAGTGTTTAATTATTTTGTTAACTTTGGTCTTCAGTACTACTGTAAACATTCCTTAAACAAACTCTATCATTTATCCCACACAGAAAACAAATAATAAAAAAAAACCTAGTCCATGCATTTGTGATTTTTAGACTGGACTACTTTAACTCCCTACTATTAAACTATAGAGGTTCTCTTACTAAGAACCCCATGGTGCCCTATTATCTCAGAAGACTAATTTATTAGAATTCCAAAAATGTGCATTATTTGGATATGATGGTTTAATACCGTAAAAAAAAAAAAAAAATAACAAATTTTGATCTCACAAACATCTATTTTGGCTAAGCATATGTATGTAATCTTAAGAGCAACCTGAAAAGTAAACACCTGTTTATATGAAAATGTAATTTGAATGTTTACATTTTGTTGTGGCTGCTCCATCGATCTTCCATCGCAAACATTTAAAGACATCAGATACTGGATCCTGTGATAAGTGCAGTGTTACTTCCGTGTCTAAACGCGATGTTGACTCAAGTGCTGCATATCTATGTTAAATGAACTGCAACAGGTTGGTTTTAATTGCATCCATCAAGTAAATTCCAGTTTGTTAATGTTATCAATGAATCTTAGATTTTCCACAAAAAAAAAAAAAAAAGAGTACCGGTAGTTAGAGTTTGAGTTTCTGTGGCTTCTGTTCTGGGGGAAAAATTTTCACTTTATGTGTTTTGTCTTTAGGCTACATTATTAGGAACATTCTAAAAATGTTCAATGCTATGCAGATGACACCCAGCTAAATTTAACAAGTTGAAGATATCAGTTACATGCCTAAAAGACATAAAGGATGTGATGTAGTCTGCCCTTCTAAATAAAGACATAACTGATTTTTATTTGTTCATAAAAATCTTTAAAAAAATGTTTTCATACTGTTTAGCCAACATGGTTTAAGCCTCCAGTATGACTGATAAGAACTCTGGACATATTTTTGACCAGAACATTACATTTAACTCACACAGAAAACAATTAACAATACTTAACATTTCTCAAGATGAAAAACTAGTCCATGATTTTGTGATTTTCAGAGTGGACTACTTAAACCTCCTAATACAAAAGATCAATTTGATCTTAGATGGACTAATGTCCATCTCCAGGCGATTTCTAGGATCTCCACTCAAAATTCTTTCAAAGCGAATGTGGCTCATCTGGTTCAGCAGAAGTGCTGTCATGCATCACACAGCGGACGTTTAAAAAAGAAACTTTGAATGAAATGTTGTATATACATGAATTTTCATTGAAATGATGGTGTTAAAGGTCCATAACCAGAAAGATTATCCACCTCTTGTTCTTGTCACTTGTCCATTCATTCCTTAAGTAGCATTGCAGCAATAGAAAATTATAACAGTTGAAAAATGAGAGGACAAGCCATCCGTTTATAAATGATATTGGAAAAATAAATGCAGTTTATTTTATGCATTTTGTAAATAGAAAACACCAGCACATTTATCAATCTTTGCAATAGATTTTAATAATACTTTTTGCCCAGCAATTTTTACAGTGTCTTTGCGCAGACAGATGGATGGAAAGTGCCACACCCGTAATCATCCCAGCAATTCTGATCTGCAAGTTCCAAAAACAGGAGTAAGTCAAGACTGCACAAAACTTGAAATATCTTAATATTACGATGGATTATATTTTGAAAACATCATTATGACATATTTCTACGAAGAAACTGGTACATTTCAAAACAGCATAGTGGCAGTTCTGGACATCCTCACAAGTAAGTGAATCTGTGTTGAGATGAGCCACTTCCCATTGGCAGCAAAGTTGGTTTAACAATGCACTGTGGCACCATCTGTCTCGATTCCAATTACTACAATATCTCAAGAGTAAGATGAACGGGAGAGAAAGATGTGAAGGCACGGTAACTGAGACCTTTGACCCCTAAAATAGAATAAGTTAGTGGTTGTGCTGATTTTAAAAGAAATTTCTGCAAGTTATTCTTGTGATATTGTGTTCACAAAAAGAACAGATGTGAGGCCGCACCCATATCCCTGAAATTTTCTGAGAATGGAATTTGTGCCAAGTTCCATCAAAGCATTCCTGAAGTATGACGTTCACAGGAATGGGATGGAGGGAAGCATGGACAGCTCAAATACACAATGTCTTCAGGTATAGATTTTGCATATAAAGTGAGAATCGCAACACTGCCAATGTGTGTTTCCCTTTGTAATACAGTCTATTACAAAACAAGTAATAACTAATTTCGATTTTATTATTTTTCTAGTTTCTAACTTTCAAACGACTTACACATCAAGCACAGCAAAAAATAAATCTTGTTATTTTTACCTCCGTAATTCATTCGCAAACAGTCCTGTTTGCCATCAGCATTATTAGGTTCTTCAGGGCACCAGTTTGAATATCGGAAAATGCTGCCATCACTCCAGAACCAAAAATCACTCTAGATGGTAAAATCAAATAAATAAAGTTTAAAAATCACTTTTTTTTATTATAAATTGGAAAGAATGTTGTATGGTGCTAAAAACAGATAGAAATAAACACCACCTGCTGTGCATCAGAGCCTCCAATCCATGTTTCTTTTGATTCTTGAGTAGCATTTACTATGTGCCTCCGAATCTCTTCGTACTCTTTCAGGTTGTGCACAGATGCAAGGTGTGCGCCCATGGACAGACAGTTCAACTTCAGCACACAAAGACAGGAAGACAGTGACGTAAAAGTTAAACACAAACAATTAATTAAGCGCAAATTTAAAAACAAAAGAATAATCTTAGCGTTTACCTCGGCTTCAGCCCAGGTCGTGGGTTTTCGTACAAATTGGAAACAGCGATGATCAAACTTAACCCATCCCTCAGAGCAAGACAAAGACTTGTCGACAAGTTCACTTCCTACCAAGGACAAATAATGTTTAGTTTTTTGTAGAAAATTAACACATTCTAACTACAGAATTGTCGAAATTGTAAAAACAAGCATACATTTTCAAATTATTGCTTTTGTTGTGTAATCATGATAATGGCAGTGTTTTTGATGCAGTCCTTGTAAAAAATTATTATTCACTATTTTGTCTGACTTTTTTTTACAAAATCCCCACTGACCTGAACACTGTGAGTCACGACTGGCAATCTTAAGCCAAATGCAGGACACTAAGGTGGATGAACAACAAGTTTATTTATCAAGACAGGCAGCAGATCAGAACAAAGTCGTTGGTTTACAAGTCAACAGAGAACAACAGCCAACTGAAAGCTACTAGCAGGAGTGTTTAGTGCTTAGAAAACAGGCCAAGATACATGACGCAACAACATTCAACCCCAGTATTTTCCTTGTGTTATATTCCCTCAAAATCAAAATGCAAGAAGAGAGGCAAGAACGCAGATAGGAACCCAGGACAGGAGTTTTAAGGGGAAAAGAGGTGATCCTTTTTCTAAATCAGCACCAAATTAAAAAGACTTTCAGGGTAAGCAACGATTGAGGAGAGAGAAAGCATCTTATAAAAGACTTGAGATGTATGTCACTGCATGTTTTCAGGTTTTTTAACGTGCTAATAATGTAGAATTTAACATTCTAGATCATATGGCGATTAGAGAATCTGCCACACGCATGTGTAGAATCATTTTTGCCAGACAAAGGTACAATTTCTTTGTGTGAATAAGAGGCTTTGTATAAATAAGGTAGAACCAAGCACAAAACAACAACGTTTGTGGTTCAGAAATGGTTCATTGAGTTACACAGGTACAAGCTGTAAACTTAGAAGAAATCACCTCACGAGGAAGGACAGAACCAACATGAACCTAAACTAAAGTCCTACGACGAACTGAGTTTATCTAAAAGTTTAACTAAAGTTTCATTTCCTAAAATCAACCATGAATTTCACTTCAAACGCTGAAGCTATTCTTATTTTCTAACAAATATCACTCAGTTGTTGTGACCACACACAGTGAAAGAGAAACAGCTGCTCTCAGTCTATTTTTAAAATGCAGAAATCAAAATTTCTTACCTCCAGCCAGAACAATTATGGCACAGCCCACCACACACAAAATCACAATCTTCATGGCAGAGGTGAGGCAGTAAAGATTTTACCTTCAAAAAACAAAGAAATGTTTAAATAACTTGTTAACAGTGGCTGTCGAAAAGACAGAAGAGGATTTGTAACAAACCTGCTGCAGAATTCCTTCTCAGTCTCAGCCTGTGGCTTCAGTCTCCGTGGGTACAGGTGCTGAAAGAGAGGTAGACCTGATCTTAACCTCAGTATTTCATCATCTCTCACCAAACGAGGAAGTGGATTTACAGACATACCAATAAGACCAAAAACATATCTGTGGTGATATGGTAAATAAACCGGGTACAATCGTAGGCTGAGCTAATATTTTGTAAGGGACAGTGATGTTTGGAGACTCCTTGACAGAACAACGCTGCAACATACATTAAAATTAGTGACAATTTATGGAAAAATTAAAAAAGAAAATACTAGTTAGGCAGAAATTCTCTAGAAACCTCTAATCGACCCACCCTTTGGTGGTTAAAGCAACTGTGATGGAAAAATTGACAACTACTGGTTACAGAGTGCAATCAATATAATCTTAAACATCCGGGATGTCTCAAAGATTTGTTTTTTCTTGCAAGAGAGAAGTTCACTTCATTGAAGTTTCATGCTTGAATGCCAAGCATTCAATTTGAATCATTCAACATTTTCCCATCTTAAAACACAGCAGCTAAACACTAAACTTTCTTCCAAATGCCAAGATTTCTTTAGTATGAAAAGCGGTAGTATGTTATCTTGTGTAAACTGTGTTTACACAGAAATGTGTCATTTGAAGCACGTTTCCATTGAGTAGAAGCTACTTTGGTAATCCTCCACCTCAAGACATTTAAAGACATCTGATACAGGATCCTGTGATAAGCGCAAAGCCACTTCCTGTGTCTGTGGTCTGTGTTGTCTAGTTGCTCAAGTGCTGAACATCTATGTCAAATAAACTGCACCAGGTCAGTTTGAATCGCATCTATCAGGTGGATTCCATTATTAATTCTTCCACCTACAAAAAAAGGTAGTGATAGAGTTTTTTTTTTCTGAGGCCAAAGCCTTTCACTTTGTTGATGTCGTCTTTAGGCAGCATTAGGAGCTTTGAGGAGATTTCATTGACTTGGTAAAGACTTGCTGGGGAACCCCCAGTGCACGGAGCTCCTCCCGTTTATACAGCTTGTAGTCTCACAGTCAAGTGTCTCCCTCTTTCGGAACTTTTCTGTAAATTGGTACGAACATTCACTCTGCTCTCTTTAGAGACACAAACCAAAGGCACAGCACAGCTGTTTCTGTCACTCAAATCTTCAATGTTAAATCAATAAATTAGAAATAGTGTATATTGTTTAATGGCAGATTTCTGAGATATTTAAAAGAAATACTTTTTCTTTGTTGTCCGAGGAGACGTGTATGTGTATCGGTGATAGTGTTGGTTGGAGAATAGAACCCTTTGGATCTCCTAACTTCTTTATGTATGAATGATGCATTATTAACATGAACAAAGTGGTTCCTCGGCTACACAACAGTGTAAAAAACAGGAAGTGACACAGCGGACTTAACGCAGGACGTCTTCACACACATGAGACAGACGGTTAATCTAGCATCTGTTCCAAAACGGAGACGTGATACTAATGAAACATTTCCATTTCAGGGGGGTTTTGGTGTTGATCATGTTTGCCTCAAGATAACAGTAAAGTGCTGAGTGAGAAGGTTTTGTGTGGAGCTTGAAATAAATGTCGGCGTTATACTGGGCGTTGTAGTTTACAAATGTAATTATCATATCTTAATAATACAACTGTTTTTAATGCTGCATATTCACCATCCTAATGTTTTTGATTAGGCCTTTGTACCAGCATAACATTTATTTGGGCGTCATAAGAAGTAAGTGTCCATTGACCAAAAAGCAAAAATTCAGAAAATGCAGCCACTAAATCGCTGTGTTATTCTAAGTACTAGAAGTAGAAAACTAGATGAGAAGTTTGTAGAGAATTATTGTCCAGCTAGAATTTCATTACATTACGTAAGCAGTGTAAACACTTTATTTGGCCTCTGTGGTTCTAATTATATCTAATATTAGTATTTCTGGGTATCCACTTCCTCATTTGGTGAGATGATGATATGATGAAGTTACTATAAGCTGCTGTGCCACTTCTTCTGCACCTCTACCCAGATATGATTTTTAATTTTAGATTAAAGTTCATAGGGAGAAATGGAAAAGTGCAGTGAGCAAGAGGGATTTTAGACATAACCGAGAGCGTTAACATATGCAGGAATGTTGAATTTTCCAACAGCCAGATTTTTGCGTTCGGCTGCAGTAAGTCAGCGCAGAGATCTGAGGAGTTGTGAGTGTGGAGAACTGAAATTGGACGTACTGCATGGGTTTGATTGTGCCCCCGGTGCTCACATCACTAAATTACAGGATGTATGCATTCAAAAGTAATTTTCCTATTTTTATTCCTATTAAAAATATCACAAAAAAATGTATAAATAAAAGTATAAAGAATTTGTTACTGGTGAAACCTGCTCAGAGTAAAACGTCCAGGTTCCAACATGAGCTCATATCACACTCAGATCTTCAGAATATGCACCAAAAAAAGCCTTTCTGGTACTTTTTTCAAAATAAGACAATTCCATTAGTAAAATCAGCGTGGAGCTCACATCACTGAACTATAGCACATGCACTATAACTGCACGCTGTCATGTTTGTCGACCAGTGGCCCTCGGGGCTGCGGACTGATACCTTTGAATTTTATAGAAAGAATACATAAATTCCATTGTTTTCGTTGTATTTATTATCTAATTCTGGACGACGTTTTATTGGCACGATGTTACAAGGACGCTGCTAACAAAGCTGCATACACAGCAGATTCACCTTACTTACTTATTATATAAAGAAAATAAAAGTTTTTATGCCATCGTATGATTCTTATTTTGCTGTGTTTACTTGTCCTTTTTGAACTTCTCCCTGGCTGCTATGCCTCGTTTTTTGCCCCTCACCTTCCTTGTTTGCTCCTCTGTCCCCCTTATTACCACGTACATGCGCAATCATGATGATTTTCTTTGATGATGATGATGATTTTTCTTTACATTTTAATACTTACATACATCATGTAGTTAAACATTCAACATAGAAATGACAAGTCATTGTTGAAGCCTATTGACAGTTAACTGTGGATTACAAAACCTGTAGCAATTTGCAGAAGCCCTGACTTCTTCAAACTTTTCCAATAAATGCGAAGACAGAAAGTTTGTTGAGTAATTAAGCACCGTGAATAAACATAGCTTCATTTTTAGCTTTTATGACTGTCAAAGATAAGCTCAAATTGTTAGAGATAACTTGTCCACCGTGCCAACTCTTCAGCAACAATGAAAGTCAATCGATTTGTGTCAAAAGTTGAAAATAAATTAAAACTTCTCATGGATTTGGTTTTGTGAACAATGCTGTTTTATGCACTTGATTTTGACTGTGGTTATGTGCAGCATAACTTCCTCTTTTGCTTTCATCCACATTGTCGTTACCTCTAAATTCATTGTTTTTCTGTTCTTACATTGAAACATTCGTCCCCTCAATGTTTTAAAAACTGCAACACCAATTAATGTTTTTACACTGTGCACTGAAGCTGTTTATAAGATCACATGATAAATATGAAATTAAATGTTTGTTCCCGTTTCAGAGAAGGCTTCTCTATATTTCTGAGTTCTTGTTTTCGTATCACCATGGAGAAAAGACAAGCAGTGACTGGCAATTTTCTGAGGTGCTGCACAGAAATCAAATACATAAAACATGGCTGGAGCCGAAATTAACTTTAGGTAAATTCAGTAAAAACATAATAGACCTGCAGGCTTGTGTTGTCTTTAACACCTGTCTCTACAAATTGCTAATATTGTCTGTTCTGAAACTGTCAACATGTATTTCCATTTACATTAACCTGCACTGAGCCCTGTCCTACCCCCAACCGCTTAGAGGAAGTGCCTCATAAAACAGAAGATAATATAAGTGTGGAAACACAAGATCAAAACCTGAATAAACTAGTTGATGATCACCGATTCCATTATTATTATTATTATTATTATTATTATTATTATTATTATTATTATTATTATTATTATTATTATTATTATTATTATTATTCCATTTATTGGCCTGAAAACTGTTTACACAAGAAGGTTCAGACATAGAAACAGACCGGCTTTTTGAATGCTTTAAGCTTTTTATTTTGCACAGAGAAGATTAAAATATGCTGCAAATTAAAAGCAAATATTTAGAACCCATTCAGTCTCTTCTCATTAATGGCACAAAATCAAAGAGACCATCCAGCTCCTGGTTCACATACTTGTCGCTTCGTTACTTAAACAGCGTTACAGTGGCAGAAAAGAAATAAAGTTGTGAAATAAGAAGTTATCAGGTAAAAAGGAGATTGGCTATATGAAGACAGGTGAGTTTGTAAAGATAAACACCAGGACGTCCGTCAATGCCTGTGGCGGGTTTGATGTCACAATCAACCCACCAATCCCCAGCCTCTCTTTGCACAGATAAAGGGACGACGAGCCTTACATTGCAAATCATCCCAGCACTTCCTGGCTGTAAAAACCCAAAAATACAGGAGTAACTTATATGAAACCAGAACAGGAAACTGTCTTATGAAACCAGTTTATCCTGAATAGCAGCGGATTTTATCTTTACAAAAACACATCAGAACTTTCCAGGCAGAGACTGGAAAGAATATATAAAATCCTGGTATACATTATATAAAATGTTTTATTGTTTAATGTTAAACATCTGATTGGATTTCCAGGAAATCTACTTTCAAAATGCAGTCTCTTTTTGCATTAAACACTAAATATAAATAAAGTCTTTGGATTTTACCTGTATGATTGATTAGCAAACAGTGCTGCAAGCCCTTTTGGTTATTGGGCTCTCCTCTGCACCAGTTTTTGTAGTCAAACTTCTCACCATTACTCCAGAACCAAATGTTTTCCTAGATGACAAATCAAACAAATTGATTTGAATCAGTTTTTTTTTTATTAATAAATGTTTGACAAAAGTTGTATCTAAAGAAAAAGACCTCTTGTGCATCAGTGCCTCCAATCCATGTTTCTTTGTTGCCGTATGGGGCGGTCATCTTCTGGAGCTCATGGTACTCGTTGAGGTTTTCGACTGATGTGAGGTGTGCACCCATGGACTGGCAGATTTTCTACGGGACACGAAGACAAAGGTGTAACAATAGTCAATGGAAAAAATGAAGCCAATTAATTAACTGTGCATATAATAATAATAATAATAATAATAATAATAATAATAACACGAAACAGAATAATCTTAGTGATTACCTCGGCTCTAGCCCAGGTCATGTGTGTGTTGACATATTTGAAACAGGCACCGCTGATCCTCGTCCAACCACGGCTACAAAACAGGTACCTCTTGACCAGGTCACTCTTTTCTGAGGACAATTAAAACATAATTGGTAGTGATGAGGTTCCAGGATTATTGTTGTCAATCACTAAATGCACCATAAAAAGAAAACAACAAACCATCTATAACAATATTAAAGTTGTTAAATAAGACGATGTAATCAGGGGTGTGCAGGGGTCTTTGTTTCCTCAATTAATGCATTTGTACTTACTTTACTTTACTATGAGCCTATGAATGCATGTTTAAAACTGTAACACTTCTATTCGTCAATTTTTATCAAATAAATGGAGAAGTTCAATGTAAGGACTGGTGTAACAGATGTTCTTTTGTGTCAAATCTGAACAGTTTCAGTTTATTGAAACACACACTTACCTGTTTGATCATCCTTTGCTTTTTCTTCTGCAGGAGCTAGACATTATGAGAAAGAAGTGAATGACTTACTGTACACAGAGACATAAATACGTTTGTCTTTTTTGTGCAATACTCAGAAATACTTACCTTCAGCTCCAGTCAGAGCCATCATGGCCCAACCAAGCACACACACAGTCAGGATCTTCATAGCTGAGATGAAACGATTCAGATTTTTACATTCATTAAGGTGAAAAAAAAACAGCACACATGTTAGTACACTTCATACATAGTGACAGTGTATAAATAGAACATAAAAGATGATCTGAGAATTTGTTAAAAAAAAAACAATCAAATCGGGAAAGAAAACGGTGGCATTACCTTCTTGTCTCCCTTCTTAGAATCAGCTTGTAGCTTCACTGCTCATGTGTAGAGGGAAGATGAAAAAGACCAACTCTTATGTGCAGCTTGATATCTGATCATCTCTGACAAATTGAGGAACTGAGGACACACACAGAACGTACATCACAATACACAGTAAAGTGAGAATCTCAAAGGTTCCGTCTGTAACTCTGTAGAGAGTAAGTTATGTCACACTGTTGCAACTAATCAAATATTTTAGTAAATGCACTGCTACATACGCGCTGATGGCCACAACTATGATCTAATAGAACATGTATTGATGTACTGGGTTTTAATGGGTTAAAAAATACAGAACTTAGTTGTTTCTATTAAAATATTAGCTGTTAGCACAAAATTCCTCAATGACAATTCAGTATCCTACAAATGACAAATGACAACAGTTTCGCAATTCGTGGGTATTGTGTCGTAAAAATCGTGAAAATAGTGCCTCGTTATTGAAGGAGGATAAAGAATATATCACGAGTAAATAGACACATTTAGACCAAGAGGAGCTCTTAGAGCGTGTGTTTTTCTCAAAGCATCAATAAGGCAAAAAGACAAACTTAGCAACACCACTGACACCAGAAAGCTGTTCTTCACTTTTAATTCACGCTTCTAACGTCCTTCACTTTCCCCATCAACCTCACCTAGAGGGCTTTAACGCCTGCCCCTTGTTCTCTTGATTCATGGAACTGCCACTGAGCAGTCAACAAGTGGGATTTCATCCCAGCTTTTGCTACACACTCAGACACAGACACCTGGGTGCTGAGATGGAAGAACGTCTGTGGTTTACAGCTATTTTAACACAAGTAAAAACAAAAAATGTAAAGCTGAACACAAACTCTGCTGTGCTAAATTCGTAGGATCTAGTTTCTAAAAGTATCCATGTTTCTTTAGAATATTTTCAAGCTTGTGACTGATATTTACAACAAGGGTTATGTATAAGATATATAGAACACTTCTCCAGGTTCTCTATAGTCAGTTTACTTTCAGTTTGTATTTACCTGAAGTATATCAACCTTTTTGTGCAAAATATGGAATGTTCAATTTTTTTTGAAAAGTACAAATTAAAGGGATTTTAAGGGTTATTTCAAACAATGACAGCTAAAGTTAGTAAGCAGAGTTGCCTTCCTGGTACAGAAACACACATGGAACCTGTAACAGTTGACTTGGATCGCACAGATGGATGGGGCTGCATTATTGTGGTGCTACATCTATATGTGAATTAAGGAAAAATGTTCTGTTAAGCCCAGCTGAATGTAGTTTTAAATTACATTAACCTTAATTTAAACTTAGTGATGTTTATTTTTATGTTTTTAAATTTATTAGTAAATTGTGCTTTAGGAAATGTATCTGGTAATTTTGACTGCTGTTTTCCTCCACAAGCCCCAGACCAGTAGGGGGGGCCCAAGGGCTGACAAACATTGGCTGGCAGTGTTTTAAATGTCGTGAGTGTGGGTGGTGAGTATGCAGAGTTTGGCAGCTCATTCCACCATCGTGGGATCACTCAGCTGAAGTGTTTTTCTTGGTGTCTTCTGTGTGGCTCTGGAACTACCAGACGGCATTCGCTGGCCGAGCGCAGCGGACAGGAGGGATTGTAGACCTGAATGATTGAGTTTAAGTAAGCTGGAGCTGTAGAATTGACCACTCTGTGGGCAAGAGACAAAGCTTTGAACTTAATCCTTGCAGCCACAGGAAGTTAGTGCAGAGATCTGAAAACGTTTTTTTTTTTTTTTTTGCCGCAATTTGGATCATCTGCAGGGGTTTGGTCGGGCATGCAGGTAACCCCATCAGCAGTGCACTGCAGTAATCAAGAAGAGATATGAATAATCCCTGCACAATGAGTTGGGTTGTGTACTCAGAGAGGAAGGGTCTGATCTTTCTGATGTTGTGGAGGGCAAATCTACACAAGCTAGAGATTGAGGCGATGTGCCCTGTGAAGCTCAGTTGGTCATCAAGGATGATCCCCAGATTTCTGGCCGACTTAGCAGGGACAATCACTGCAGATGCAATGTTGATGCTGATGTTGTGTCGAAGGTTTGGCTGGCAAAATTAATTGTTCTGTGTTGAGCTGAATATGTTTTTATCTCATCCAAGCAGAAATGTCAGAGAGACAGACAGAGCTGCGTGTCATCCCCTTAGCAGTGATAGGAAAAGCCATGAGAATGGATGATAGAGCCCAGGGAAGAAGTGTAGATAGAAAAAAAAGAGGACCAAGAACAGAGCCCTTAGGTACACCAGTGGAGAGGTTATGAGAGTTGGAATCATGCCCCTGCCAGGATACCTTGAAGGTTCGTCCAGAAAATTAAGACCAAAGCATGGCTAGAGCTGGTCCAGAGATGCCGAAGTTAGAGACTGCAGTCAAGAGGATCTGATGGTTCACAGTGTCAAAGGCTGCAGATAAGTCTAGTAGAATTAAGACAGAAGAATTACCTGCAGCATTTGCGGCTTGTAGGGATCACAACAGTCAACAGTGCTGTCTCTATGGAGTGATCACCCCATTGATTTATCACACACCTAAAAGCTCTAGACCAGCAAACTGCCAAAACTTCTGCTTTTATAAGACGTCTGCAGACCTGCTGATGATCAAATAATCAAAGGCTTATAATTAGCAACACCCGGCAGTTACTTAACCTGTTAAATCCAAAAGAAGCAGTTAGGGTGTGGTAAATACATTTTCCGCGTGTACTTTTCTGTTAGCTTCATTTTTGTTACCTTCCTCAGATTTTCAATGGGGTTCAAGTTAGGTGACTGTGACGACCACTCTAGAATATTGACTTCCTCTGCAACCAAGCTTTGATGGACTCTGAGGTCTGCTTATGAGTTTAATTATTTTAAGGATACCTAATAATGCACAACCTTGCTCACAGACACCATGACATTTCTTTCCAGATGTATTGACATTACAGTAGAAATAACTCATCTTGCCTTCTACCTGCTGCAGGTTTCTAGCGCATCAGAAAGCAAAACAGCCCCAAATCATCACCAAGCCCCTGCTATGCTTTACTGCATATAGAGCATCCTTTTGAATGAAAATTTCATATTTCGTCGTCTAGACATACTACAGATCCATAGGCCTAAAAAGTTCCTTTGTTTTGTTTGTAAATTAAAATTCAAGTGCCTGTTGCCGAGACCTTATTCAAGTCTGTTTGCAGCCACTTGATAGCAACTTTTTTGCTTTTTCTGCCACGTCCAGGTAGAGTGGCTACTGTCCTGGGATTACTGAACTTTCAGTTCCTGCCTGTGTTCTTTTAAAAGATATTGAAATAAGAAAAAAATGCGGTAAGGGGATGAATAATTTAATGTGCATTTTACTGCCAGTCTGCAAGCAAAGTCTTTACTGCATATAGAGCATCTGCATATAGAGCATTACCTTATTGTGTTTCATAACTAAATGTTTAAATTGTTCTCAGTGGTGCAAAATATGGGCATCATAGGGTTTAACAATGAGAGTCAAACCTAATAGGCAGAGAAAGGCTTGAACTCTGAAGCAATCACTGAATAACATCTTCTGAAAATTAATTTTCCATTATAACTATCAGCTTTGTTAATGTATCAAAGATGATACAATGTGTATTTAGACAATCATTTTATGCATTTTAATAATTCATTATGTAGTAAAGCATTGAACATGAAATGACAAGTCACTGTTAAAGGCAACTGTCAGAAAAATGCAGATATTAAAAGCTGAAGCTGCTTGCAGAAGTTATTACTTCTTCATATTCTTCAAAGAAATGTAAAGACAAAGTTTGTTGAGTAATTGTCAGTTTTAAATAAATGTGTGAGTCATATTGAGAAATAGCAGCATTTACCCAGAAGATTTTGTTCTTAGCTGATAGTTTACTTTGGTTAAGAAAAGCTCACGTTGTCATAGCGCTGGGAAAATGCAGAGGTACATGTTGAGGATAAATTGAAATAAATTTAAACATCTGGGTGTGTGAACACAATCTCTGTCCTGGATTCCTTTTCTCTGTCACTCTTTCTCTTTCTCTCTTTGCTTCCATTTTCTGCCCATCTCACCCAAGTGTTTTCATTCTCGGCATATCACCTGCCCCTTTCCTGTACTCTCTCAGTTCCCATAGAGTTTCATCACACACCAAAAGACTGAAAAAGAAGGTCAAAGAAGAGGCAGTACACATCAAGACAGGTTTCAGGTCTCTGACAGTCTGGTAGTGACACACACCTGACACTCCTAGCTCAGTTTGTTTTTATTAAGAATAATAAATGTGTAATGTCATTTTTTAAATCATTTGTACACTGTGTCTAAACTCTGGACATTCTTCCCTGAACATTGAAGAATTGGCACCATATTGATAAAATTGTCATTATTATTCTATGATCATATTATTCGATAGAAAGTGTGTTTGACCATCCGAGTTGCCACAGAAATATTCAGACAAAGTAACAGACCAACTTGTTTAATGCTTCAGTGGGTTTAATTTTGCATGAAGAAAAGATGCTGCCGGTTAAAAGCAAATTTTTATAACAACAATCTCTGTTTATTAATGGCACAGACATGAAAGAGATCATCCTGCTCCTGTTTCTCTTGTCATGTGAGAAATCAAGGTATGAAGTAAGATTTCAAGTCATCCGCTTACAAAGGAGAACGGTCATACGAATGCAGGTGAGTTATTAATGTTTGTGGTGGGTTTAATGTCACAATCCACCCACCAATCATCAGCCTCTTTTTTGCAGATAAATGGATGGATAATCACATTTGAAATTATCCCAGCAATTCTGACCTGTAAATACCAACAATACAGGACTCAGTCATACACAAACCAGAACCTGAAATTATCTAATGCAGCAAGTTTATCCTGAGGAGAAATGGATTTTGTCTTTAGCTACAGTTTGATGCCCCTTCTTCAAAACACAGTGGAGGCTGTAATGAACATTTCACTGATGTTAAAACCATCTAAAATCCTGCTGCAAATTGTGTGATATTGTAATTTGTATGTTGCAAAACATCATCTGATTGGATATAAATAATATTTTATCAAAATGATTTTACCTCTATGATTCATTGCTAAACAGTGCTGAGAGCCCTTAAAATTATTGGGCTCCCCTTTACACCATTTGGTATAGACAAACGTCTCGCCATCTCTCCAGAGCCAAACACTTTCCTAGATGAATAAACACATTCATAATTTTACAGATATTTTTATTGAATACTTGACAAATGTTTCACAATAATTCAAATACCTCTTGTGCATCGGAGCCTCCAATCCATGTTGGTTTGTTGCCAGTCAACTTCCTCATTTGATCGTAGTCCCTTTCACTTTTCACTGATGCGAGGTGTCCACCCACGGACTGGCAGTGTTTCTACAAAAAAAGAGTAATAGTAGTAGTGGATTTTAAAGATGATGCCAGTTAATAAAATGTGAAAATAATGTTACTTAATAATCTTGATGATTATTAAGTAATATTTATTTATTAAGTAAGTGATAAAGTGATTACCTCAGCTTTAGCCCAGGTCGTGGGTGTGGAAAAAAATTGGAAACAGCCTCCGTTGATCTTAGTCCAACCACTGGAACAAAACAGGCGCCTCTTGTCCAGATCACTGCTTTCTGAGAACAATTAAAAAATAATTAATATGAGCTTCCAGTTAACTACTTTATTGTTTAAAGTCACTAAATGCTGTAAAAAAAGCAAAACTTCATATAAAAATACACACTGACCAGTTTGATCATCAGGTGCTGTTTCTCCTGGAAATGCTGCACAGTATGACAGAGCAGTTATTGACTTATTGGATGATATGTTACTGTACATACAAAAACATACAAATTTCAGTTGAGAAATATTCACCTGCAGCTTTAGTCAGAGCCATCATGGCCCAGCCAAGCGCACACACAGTCAGGATCTTCATGGCCAAGGTGAGACGATACGGATGTTTACCTTCAGAAACATGTCATTCATAATGACTGTCAGTGTATTTAAGGAACATATCATATGATCTGAGAATTAAAAAAATATATATACTGGAAATAAAATAAATAATGAATTACCTCCTCGTCTGCCTTTTCGGTATCAGCTTGTAGCTTCGATCCCTGGGTGTGGAGGCAAAAACAAGATGAAGACCAGCTCTTTTATGCAGCTTCATATCTCATCATCTCTGACAAAAGGAGGAACTGAGGACACGCAACACTTACATAGAAATAATCAGTAAAGTCAGAATCACTGAGGCCCAGCCTGTGACTCAGTAAAGAATCCGTCATGTCACGTTGTGTTTGCTGTTGAAAGACACAGACGCCATTTTGTGCTTTTTGCAGTGAGTCGGGCTTACTCTACTTGTTGGTAAAACTTTCAGTGACGTGACGAATAATTGAATGTGTTTTTTACTGCCAGTCTGTGAACAATGTCTTTTTTCTGTTACCTAGCTTTTTGTGTTTCATAACTAAATGTTTAAATTCTTATCAGTGGTGCAAAATATGGGGATCATAGGGTTTAACAATGAGAGTCAAACATAAAAAGCTATCCTTTAATACTGTCTGCTAGACAATACAATTTACAGTTTTACTCCCAGCTTTGTTAATATTTCAAAGTTTATACAATGTGTATTTAGAGAATCATTTTATGCATTTTAATAATTCATTATGTAGTAAAGCATTGAACATGAAATGACAAGTCACTGTTAAAGGCAACTGTCAGAAAAATGCAGATATTAAAAGCTGAAGCTGCTTGCAGAAGTTATTACTTCTTCATATTCTTCAAAGAACTGTAAAGACAAAGTTTGTTGAGTAATTGTCAGTTTTAAATAAATGTGTGAGTCATATTGAGAAATAGCAGCATTTACCCAGAAGATTTTGTTCTTAGCTGATAGTTTACTTTGGTAAAGAAAAGCTCACATTGTCATAGCGCTGGGAAAATGCAGAGGTACATGTTGAGGATAAATTGAAATAAATTGAAACATCTGGGTGTGTGAACACAATCTCTGTCCTGGATTTTCTCTGACAGTCTGGTAGTGACACACACCTGATGGCTAATTATTCCAGAGATAGACACACACCCCAAATCCCCTGAGCCAAACTTCTAAAAACTCCTAGCTCAGTTTGTTTTTATTAAGAATAATAAATGTGTAATGTCATTTTTTAAATCATTTGTACACTGTGTCTAAACTCTGGATATTCTTCCCTGAACATTGAAGAATTGGCACCATTTTGATAAAATTGTCATTATTATTCTATGATCATATTATTGGATAGAAAGTGTGTTTGACCATCCGAGCTGCCACAGAAATATTCAGACAAAGTAACAGACCAACTTGTTTAATGCTTCAGTGAGTTTAATTTTGCATGAAGAAAAGATGCTGCTGGTTAAAAGCATATTTTTATAACAACAATCTCTGTTTATTAATGGCACAGACATGAAAGAGATCATCCTGCTCCTGTTTCTCTTGTCATGTGAGAAATCAAGGTATGAAGTAAGATTTCAAGTCATCCGCTTACAAAGGAGAACGGTCATACGAATGCAGGTGAGTTATTAATGTTTGTGGTGGGTTTAATGTCACAATCCACCCACCAATCATCAGCCTCTTCTTTACGCAGGCAAATGGAGGACGAACCTTACATCTCAAATGATGCCCGCACTTCTGACCTGTAAATACCAACAATACAGGACTCAGTCATACACAAACCAGAACCTGAAATTATCTAATGCAGCAAGTTTATCCTGAGGAGAAATGGATTTTGTCTTTAGCTACAGTTTGATGCCCCTTCTTCAAAACACAGTGGAGGCTGTAATGAATATTTCACTGATGTTAAAACCATCTAAAATCCTTCTGCAAATTGTGTGATATTGTAATTTGTATGTTGCAAAACATCATCTGATTGGATATAAATAATATTTTATCAAAATGATTTTACCTCTATGATTCATTGCCAAACAGTGCTGAGAGTCCTTAAAATTATTGGGCTCCCCTTTACACCCCTTAACAAACTTTTTGCCATCACTCAAGAGCCAAACACTTTCCTAGATGACAAAAGACATTCATAATTTTGGACTAATTTTCTACTCGCTTTTACTTTTCATCGTGAGGTGTCCACCCTCGGACTGGCAGCGTTTCTACAGCAAAGACAAAAAAATATGTGGTAATAGTGGATTTCAAAGATGATGCCAGTTAATAAATTGTGCAATAATAGTTAAAATGTGCAATAATAATTAATAATCTTAGTGATTACCTCAGCTTCAGCCCATGTCTTGGGTTCGTAAAGAAATTGGAAACAGCCTTCGTCGGTCTTAGTCCAACCACTGGGACAAAACAGGCGCCTCTTGTCCAGATCACTGCTTTCTGAGAACAATAAATATTATTTTTATATGAGCTTCCAGTTAACTACTTTATTGTTTAAAGTCACTAAATGCTGTAAAAACAGCAAAACTTCATTTAAAAATACACACTGACCAGTTTGATCATCAGGTGCTGTTTCTCCTGGAAATGCCGCACAGTTTGACAGAGCAGTTATTAACTTATTGGATGATAAGTTACTGTACATACAAATACATACAAATTTCAGTTGAGAAATATTCACCTGCAGCTTTAGTCAGAGCCATCATGGCCCAGCCAAGCGCACACACAGTCAGGATCTTCATGGCCAAGGTGAGACGATACGGATGTTTACCTTCAGAAACATGTCATTCATAATGACTGTCAGTGTATTAAAGGAACATATCATATGATCTGAGAATTAAAAAAAAATCCTATTGGAAAAACTAAATAATGAATTACCTCCTCGTCTGCCTTTTTAGTATCAGCTTGTAACTTCGATCCCCGGGTGTGAAGGCACAAAACAAGATGAAGACCAGCTCTTTTATGCAGCTTCATATTTCATCATCTCTGACAAAAGAAGGAACTGAGGACACGCAACACTTACATAGAAATAATCAGTAAAGAAAGATTCTCTGAGGCCCAGCCTGTGACTCAGTGAAGAATTCGTCAAGTCACGTTGTGTTTGCTGTTGAAAGACGCAGACGCCATTTTGTGCTTT
The DNA here is from genome assembly GCA_033026295.1 of Channa striata. Classification (NCBI taxonomy): domain Eukaryota; kingdom Metazoa; phylum Chordata; class Actinopteri; order Anabantiformes; family Channidae; genus Channa; species Channa striata. The sequence goes on from CM065168.1 coordinate 42,573,049, forward strand.
TTGCAGTCAGTTGACTCGGACCTGCTCCAGTTGTTAGAATGTGTCATAAGCATATACTTTGTTTTGCTAATTTAAAATGCCAAATTCATAACATGATATTCTATTAGTTGATTATAGACTTGCAAAACTAGTACAACTAGTACAACAACATTTCTGTACGACATTATTAGTCCAAACCAGCTTTACTTTGACTAAGACCTAGCATCTGTCATCTCACCAATGTGTCTGGCTGTCATATAACATGACTTGACATGGTAAGACTACAGTCCTCTCATTAGCCAGGGAGACATTAACATCCACCTGGACAAACCTCAGGCTGTTCACATCCTCGCACCACTCCAGGTTCCATTTGAAACTGTTCCACACTCCCTTTACCTAAAAGCTGGCAACCACCTAGACCTAGTTTTCATCTGGAACTGCGATACTGACAATCATGGCATGGTGAAAAAAATTATATGCATTTTATGCAATGCACCCACCTTCCTACCAGATAGTCGGGTTCAAGTCAGGTGACTGTGACGACCTCTCTAGGATCTTCCAGGACTTCTGCTGTAACCCAGCTTTGATGGATGTTGGGGTCTGCTGACGATAACTACAACCTTGCTCACAGGCACCATGACATTTTTTCTAGGATCTGTTGGCATTAGAAATAAATCTTTCCTTCCCAGCACTGCAGGTTTCTAGTGCCCCAGGAAGCAAAGCAGCCCCAGATTATCACGAAGCCACCGCCATGCTTCCATGTTTTATACATTTTAATAATTCATTATGTAGTAAAGCATTAAACAAAGAAATGACAAGTCACTGTTAAAGGTAACTGGCAGTAAAATGTAGATAACAAAAGCTGAAGCTGTTTGCAGAAGCTATTACTTCTTCAAATTGTTCAAAAACACGTAAAGACAAAGTTTGTTGAGTGAATCTTTTGATATTAAGACATTATTACTTATTCTTGTGCCAAAACTAATATGGTGGGAACCAGGATGTCATTTGAAGCCTCTGAACAGTAAAGTGCACATAACAAAAGCTGAAGATGTTTGCGCAAGTTTTACTTCACTTATATTGTTCCAAGAACAAAGTTGGGTAATTTATACTTTACAAATATGAGTCACACTTGAAAAAAATAAATAATTCGAAGGCATTGTTTTAAGTTTTCAGTGTCCTTTGTTTGGCAAATATACTCTAAACAAATTGTCACAGCACGGTTGGGAATTCAGAGATTCCTTCTATTGCTAATGAATGGAAATCTCTTATTCATTTGGTTGTGTGAACCCTGCTTTAATCTGCTTATGATTTTGACTTTGTTATGTTCACCCTGACTTCCCCTCCTCTTGTCCGATAAAACATAACCTTGTGATATTAGAACATTATTACTTATTTTTGTGCCAAAACAAATATGGTGGCAATCAGGAAGTTTGTTCTTCGAGCATGTTCTCTGAAGCCTCTGGACATTGGACACAAGATGAAGACCAGCTCTTTTATGCAGCTTCATATTTCATCATCTCTGACAAAAGGAGGAACTGAGGACACGCAACACTTACATAGAAATAAACAGTAAAGTCAGAATCTCCAGCCTGTGACTCGGTAAAGAATCCGTCATGTCACGTTGTGTTTGCTGTTGAAAGACGCAGACGCCATTTTGTGCTTTTTGCAGTCAGTTGACTCGGGCCTGCTCCAGTTGATAGAATGTGTCACCTGCATATATTTCGTTTAGTCCTGAGCACATTCCTTTGCAGGTCACAACAGTCCTACCACCAGTCAATGTCCTCAGACAACGTCTGCACCAAATTATTAATGCAAAAAGAAATACCATCGTCTTTGTGAAATGGCCTGACAGCCCACCTGCTGATTTATATGAATCACATTAATCTACCTGAAATATATCAGCCTCTTTGTATAACATTAAACGTTTAGGTTGTGTTGAGAACTGCACAATAAAGGGAATATAGGGTGTTGTTACTTTAAAGAATAAGTGAACGTTAGTAAGCAGAGATAGCTTGATAACTCTGATGTTATCATCCCATAAGTTCTGTTGCAAGTTTATACTTTTGGTGAAATCCCTACCTAAATGAAGAGACAAATGTTATTCACATTTTAACTGCCACCTTTATTAATGTATGCAAGGTTGTACAATATATATATTAAAAAATAGTGTTAGAGGTTGTAACATTTCATCACGTAGTAAAACATTCAACAAAAAAAATGACAAGTCATTGTTGAGGGTCAATAACTTGCAAACAAGAAAAGCTGAAGCTGATTGCGCAAGTTTTGACTTCTTCAAACTGTTCCAAGAAAGTGAAATGCAAAGAAGCAAAGTTTGTTGATTAATAGATATTTTTGCATATTTCCGAGTCATAATGGAAAAAACTGAACTTTTTCAAATATCAGGCTTCATTTTTTGTTTTTTATATCACAACTGTATGACATTAACTCTGTCTTCTTTGTTCTGTAGTCGTCGTCCCTCTCTGTCCCTGTCCTCAGGTGTCCCAGACTTTGTAGTTTTGTGTCTTCCATTGTGCAGCTACTGGTCCTTCCAACCTGCCCAGTGTTTTCCACTCACCCCAACCGGTCAAGACAGATGGCCGCCCACCCTGAGCCTGGTTCTGCTGGAGGTTCTTCCGTTAAAGGGAGTTTTTCCTCTCCACTGTTGCCTAGGGGGGGTTTGTTGGGTTTTCTCTAAATGTCTGTATTTTCTTGACTTTATTATGTAAAGTGCCTTGAGATGACTTTGTTGTAAATTGGCGCTAAATAAATAAAGTTGAATTGAATTGAATATATGAGAATATACCAGGCACTAACCCTACGTGTGGCCAGAGCAGGCCATCCCACCCGAGAATATAGCTCGCAGTGAGGTGTTGACAGTGTAAAATTTGTGATGAACCTGAAAGAGGCATGATAAACAGATATCCATCATCCAACACAGATAAAAAAGTTGCAGCAACAAGCCATGTTTTTACTTAACACAACTTCGAAAAATAAAAACAGCCTCTTCACAAGTTTTTCCACATGCCGTTTAAAAGTGAGGAAGTCATCAATCAAAACACCCAGGTCTTTTTTTCTATTATATTTCCCTTGAGAGTGGACACTGGGGAAATCATTTGTGGCTTCTTCCTAGAATTACACAGCAGCATAAGCTTAGTCTTGTCTGCACCAGTTTTAGGTGAAGTAGTGAGTGCAGATCAGCAACAAACGCTTTCTGCAGGGTTTCGGTGGCACAGTCAAGAGTTGGTCCCCAGCAGGAAATGATTGTGCCATGAGCATAAAAATGATGATTACCATCTAACACATTTACAACCAAATCGTTCACATATATAATAAATAAGAGGGGAACTAATACAGAACCTTGTGGCACTCCCCTGTGGACAGAAACAAATTTAAAACATAGTCCTATTACTGAGATAATTTGTAAAGGAAGCGACCGCATGCTCTGAGAGTCCCGACTGAAGGAGTTTAAAGGTGTCATGGTCAACTGTGTCAAATGCTTTTGACAAATCAATATAAACTGATGCACAATAATGTTTCTTGTCCACTGCAGCAATAATATTATTAATCACCCTCATCACAGCTGTAATGGTACTGTGTTTTTTTTAAACCTAATTGATATTTTTATAAAATTGCAGTAGAATGTAAAAATGTCTTTACTTGCTCACCCACCGTAGCTTCCAGAGTTTTGGCCTGTATTGAGATATTGGTCTGTAATTTGTCAACATTGCTGAGTCAACCCCTTTTAATAAAGGGAGGACAAAAGCAGATTTCCATTTAGAAAGATTGTGAGATGCTCTGCTATGAAATCTGCTGCCAATTTCAAAAAGTAAGGATCCATTAAATCAGGTCCGGGGGCTTTTCTATGATCTGTCTTATTAAGAGCTTTGTGAATTCTTTAAAACATAGGTAAGTAAAGCAGAAGAGTGTTTACTCCCGCAAAGAAAATATTATATTCCGGAATTTCTGTGGATTCTTTAGGTTCTCAGCAGTAACAGACAAATAATATTCTAATTTAGCTTTCTTAACAAAACAAAATCATGTATTTCTTAGTTGTCTGAAAAAGGACCAGTGAGTGATAGAGCCAGTTTTTTTTGTTGTTGTTGTTTTTTTTTTTTGCTTTGACCCAAGCCCGATTTCTCTTATGAATAATATCTGGGAACTCTGGTGAGAATCAGGGGTTTTCTCCCCCTTTACCCTGTATCTCCATAACGGAGCATGTTTATTTAGAAAAGGTCCAAGCTATCTCCACATCAGGGATCAATCCTATTTTCTTCCAATTAAAACTTGACAAGTCACGGTAATAGGCTTGTTCAATAAATTAAATTAGGATTACTCTTTCCCATAATGTGAGGTTTTGGTTTGGGAATCTAAGTGTTTCTAATAGCAGTAACGACACAGTGATCACTTTGAATTTATGAGGAACATTTGTCACAACCAAATCAATCAAGATGGACTTCTGAGGGCTTTCAAAATGTGACCAAGTGGGTAAGTTATCCAGCTGGGCAAGATTAATGGAATCACAGGAAGATTTAAAATCATCAGAAACAATTTTAAGTCAATCCCAAGTCAACTCACCAGGTAAAACAAGTTGTCTATAATTCAGTTTAGACAAGACACTTTAAAGGCTGATAACATAAGCAGCAACACCACCACCCTTCTTAGGTCTGTCAGTGTGATCAACATTAGATACAATTATGTTAATATCTACAATAGAAATAAATTCGGTCAACCAGGTTTCAGAAATTACAACAATGTCTGCAGCTGTTGATTTGACCCAAATCTTTAACATATCTATATTTGGTAACAAGCTGTGCACACTAAGATGAACAAATTTAAGACCAGACAAGAATTTAAAATTGGATGGCAACTCAGAACCAGGGTTAGGTTCCACATTACCAGATAAGAATGGCAATAAGAGGATCACCAATCTCTGTCTTGTAACATTATGTATGTTATCTGACGATCTGACTTTTGATATGTTAAAACTAAGCAAGATCTTTCACAAAACATGACATAAGTATGCAGAGCTAGGATGAATTGTAACTGTGGTAAATCTCTGGACAATCCTGATGATAAGTTCACGCCCTGTGCCAGATGGATTGGTGGTTGCACAGTTTGTACAGCAGACACAGTGCTTGTGCATCCATGAGTAATATCCCTCACGCTGCACACATTATTAGATGCACTCATCCTTGAACAATCACTTTCTTCTGAGTCCCCTACAATCAATAAACAAACAAAATCATAAGAAGATAAGATAAGACTTTATTAATCCCACAACGAAATGCCATTGTCCACAACTCTCAGGTCTTATCAACTTAGAATAAATAAATATTAAGAAGCCGCACACGCCTCCATTAAAAAGATGGCTTCAGCAAACAACACAGCCCTCGAACGGGGTGGATGGTATCAGGAAACTACACAGGCATCAGGGGTATTTATGGACAGGACAGGGTCCAGTTGGTGTAAACGGTTTCAGCATGTAGCTCAAAATCAGCCAATGCAGCTAAACTGCTGCTGCTATTCCAGACCAAATCAAATCCCAATGCAGCAGGAAACAGATCTCAGCATTGATGATCTACCATATATACTGTTTTCACAGTTCCCGGCCGAAAAGAAACCTTGCTGCACCCAATCCCAGGATCCCCAATTTGCCTCAACAAGAGGACAGGCCCCAGAGTTTGTCTAGTAGAGCAGGCTAAAGGCCTCCGTGCCTTTCACAAGAAAATATAATAAAAAGAAATCGGTCCCAGCTCCAACACTTTAAAAAAATACTTAAATTTAACAAACAGCAATTTACATAAAAAAAAAATCAAAGGTTAATAAAACACTGAAATCCATTTAAAAAATACTTACAACATTGAGCAGACACTGAACAAACAAAAGGAAGTGCTGCCATCTTGGATCTTACCAGAACCAGAAAGGTAAGTTTTTTTGCTTTAAGCTTTAAGGATTGTAGACATGAATAAAGGAATCAACGTAAGCCGAGGCTGTTGAGTTTACCACCTTGTAGGCAAGAGATGGAGCTTTGAACTCAATCTGTGCAGCCACAGGAAGCCAGTGCAGAGAGCTGAAGAGCGTTGTGACATGAGTCCTGTTTTTGGCGATTTAAAATAATACGTGCTGCTCCATTATGGATCATCTGCTGGGTTTGATTGTGCATGCCGGTAAGCCCATCAACAGTGCGTTGCATTAATTTAGACTAGATATAACGAGCCTCTGCACATAAGTTGGGTTGTATATTCCAGTAGGGAGGGTCTTAACTTTCTACTGTTGTAGAGGGTAAATCTGCACGACCTAGAGACTGAGAAGTTGAACTTTGCAAAGCTCAGTTGGTCGTTGATGATGACAAATTCCTGGCCAACCTGGTAGGGACAATCACTGCAAATGATTCTGGTGTTGTGTTGTGTCGAGGGTCTGGCTTGGAAGACAAGAATAGTTAAAGAGACAGGCAGACATGTGTGATGAGTGGAGTCATCCTGTGGAAAGGATGGGAAGAGCTGGATGTCATCAGCAAAGCAGGGATAGGAAAGGCCATGTGAATGGATGATACAACCCAAGAGTATAGTATAGATGGAAAAAAGTAGGGTATTAAGAACTGAGGCCTGGCACACAGCTGTAGAGTTAGAAATATGCCCCTGCCAGGATACCTAATAGGTTTGTCCAGATAAGTAAGACCGTAGCAAGGCTCTAGCTGGTCATGACATGCCCAAGTTACAGAGAGCAGACAAGAGACTGAATAAGCTGGCCGGCTCTGTCCCGGGCTGCCCACTGCGCTCTGTGGAGGCCAAGGATGTTGGCCAAGCTGACATCCATCACGGACAACACCTCTCAGCCGCTGCACCAGACAGTGTGCAGCTCATTCAGTGGCCGACTGATCCACCCTCCGTGTAGGACAGGTTTCTGGTCTCTGGTAGTGACACAAACTTGATGGCTAATTATTCCAGAGATAGACACACACCCCAAATCATTTGAGCCAAACTTCTAAAAACTCCTAGCTTAGTTTTAGTTTTTATTAAGAATATGACGAATGTGAGCTGAAGCAGTTCCATGAAGCAAACTGGTGCAAAACCCCCTTCCGAACTTTGTTCACTTTTAATATTTCATCTGCAATGTCATATTCTAAATCAGTTGTACACTTTGTCTAAACCCTGGATAATTGTCTCTGTACATAGAAAAATTGGCACCATATTGATAAAATTGTCATTATTATTCTATTATCATATTGTAGCGACCCGGCCGGTGGGCCAGCGGTGAGGTCGCTGGGGATTATGGGTATTTGCGGTTTGTGTTAGTGTTGGCTGGCACCGTGAGGGAAAGCGCTGTGTGTGGGAGTGACCCTCACGGTGACCGTCCTGTGTATTTGCGTTTCTTGCTGTTCGTGTTTTAAATAAAGCTGGCTCCAACTGGAGACAGCCAATAAAAGACAAGGACTGCGTCACCTGGTTGTCTGTCCGACAGCATGAGGCAATTGGGGTCGTGCGGTGGATAGAAAGTGTGTTTGACCATCACAGTTGCCACAGAGATATTCAGACAAAGTAACAGACCAATTTGTTTAATGCTTCAATTAGTTTAATTTTGCATGAAGAAAAGATGCTGCAGGTTAAAAGCATATTTTTTATAACAAACTCAATATCTTTTTATCATTGAAAAAAAAAATGAAAGAGATCATCCTGCTCCGTTTTCTCTTGTCACATCATCCCTTAAGCAGCGTTACGGTGGCAGAAAAGAAATGAAGTTATGAAATAAGATTTCAAGTCATCCGGTTACAAAGGAGATTGGTCATGCAAATGCAGGTGAGTTATTAATGTTTGTGGTGGGTTTAATGTCACAATCCACCCACCAATCACCAGCGTCTTTTTGCGCAGATAAATGGACGAAGAACATCACATCCCAAATCATCCCAGCACTTCTGACCTGTAAATACCAACAATACAGGACTCAGTCATACACAAACCAGAACCTGAAACTATCTAATGCAGCAAGTTTATCCTGAGGAGAAATGGATTTTGTCTTTACAGCAACATGACACAAATTTCCATTGCTACAGTTTGATGCCCCTTCTTCAAAACACAGTGGAGGCTGTAACGAATATTTCACTGTTGTTAAAACCATCTAAAATCCTGCTGCAAATTGTGTGATATTTTAATTTGTATGTTGCAAAACATCATCTGATTGGATATAAATAATATTTTATCAAAATGATTTTACCTCTATGATTCATTGCCAAACAGTGCTGAGAGCCCTTAAAATTATTGGGCTCCCCTTTACACCATTTGGTATAGACAAACGTCTCGCCATCACTCCAGAGCCAAACACTTTCCTAGATGAATAAACACATTCATAATTTTACAGATATTTTTATTGAATACTTGACAAATGTTGCACAATAATTCAAATACCTCCTGTGCATCGGAGCCTCCAATCCATGTTGGTTTGTTGCCAGTCAACTTCCTCATTTGATCGTAGTCCCTTTCACTTTTCATTGATGCGAGGTGTCCACCCACAGACTGGCAGTGTATCTACAAAAAAAAAAGTAATAGTAATAGTGGATTTTAAAGATGATGCCAGTTAATAAAATGTGAAAATAATGTTACTTAATAATCTTGATGATTATTAAGTAATATTTATTTATTAAGTAAGTGATAAAGTGATTACCTCAGCTTTAGCCCAGGTCGTGCGTGTGGAAAAAAATTGGAAACAGCCACCGTTGATCTTAGTCCAACCACTGGAACAAAACAGGCGCCTCTTGTCCAGATCACTGCTTTCTGAGAACAATGAAAAATAATTAATATGAGCTTCCAGTTAACTACTTTATTGTTTAAAGTCACTAAATGCTGTAAAAACAGCAAAACTTCATTTAAAAATACACACTGACCAGTTTGATCATCAGGTGCTGTTTCTCCTGGAAATGCCGCACAGTATGACAGAGCAGTTATTGACTTATTGGATGATAAATTACCGTCCATACAAATACATACAAATTTCAGTTGAGAAATATTCACCTGCAGCTTTAGTCAGAGCCATCATGGCCCAGCCAAGCGCACACACAGTCAGGATCTTCATGGCCAAGGTGAGACGATACGGATGTTTACCTTCAGAAACATGTCATTCATAATGACTGTCAGTGTATTTAAAGGAACATATCATATGATCTGAGAATTTAAAAAAATATATATACTGGAAATAAAATAAATAATGAATTACCTCCTCGTCTGCCTTTTCAGTATCAGCTTGTAGCTTCAATCCCTGGGTGTGGAGGCACAAAACAAGATGAAGACCAGCTCTTTTATGCAGCTTCATATCTCATCATCTCTGACAAAAGAAGGAACTGAGGACACGCAACACTTACATAGAAATAATCAGTAAAGTCAGAATCTCTGAGTCCCAGCCTGTGACTCAGTAAAGAATTTGTCAAGTCACGTTGTGTTTGCTGTTGGAATATGCAGACGCCATTTTGTTCTTTTTGCTGGCAACCACCTGGACCTAGTTTTCATCTGGAACTGCGATACTGAAAATCATGGCATGGTGAAAAAAGTTATATGCATTTCATGCAATGCACCCACCTTCCTCGGATACCAGATAGTCGGGTTCAAGTCAGGTGACTGTGACGACCTCTCTAGGATCTTCCAGGACTTCTGCTGTAACTCAGCTTTGATGGATTTGGGGTCTGCTGACGACAACTACAACCTTGCTCACAGACACCTTAACTTTTTTCTAGGACATACTGTATAAACATTAGAAATATTTCCTCTTGTCTTCCTGGCACTGCAGGTTTCTATTGCCCCAGGAAGCAAAGCAGTCCCAGATCATCACCAAGCCACCGCCATGCTTCCAAGTTTTATAGATTTTAATTATTCATTATGTAGTAAACCATTGAACTAAGAAATGACAAGTCACTGTTAAAGGTAACTGGCAGTAAAATGTAGATAACAAAAGCTGAAGCTGTTTGCAGAAGCTATGACTTCTTCAAACTGTTCAAAGAAATGTAAAGACAAACAAAAGTTTGTTGAGTAATTGTTAGTCATGGATAAATGTATAGTTCAAAGAAGAGGCAGTACACATGAAGACAGGTGTCTGGTCTTTGGCAGTCTCCTAGTGAGACACACCTGATGGCAAATTATCTTAGAGATGGATACACACCCCAAATCTTGTGATATTAAGACATTATTACTTATTCTTGTGCAAAAACAGATATGGTGGCAATCCGGAAGTTTGTTCGAGCATGTTCTTTGAAGCCTCTGCACAGTAATGTGCAGATAACAAAAGCTGAAGCTGTTTGCGTAAGTTTTTGCTTTATCGTATTGTTCCAAGAACAAAGTTGGGTAATTTATACTTTATAAATATGAGTCACACTGGAAAAAAAAAACAATTAATTCGAAGACACATAAGTTTTAAGATTTGTTTTAAGTTGTCAGTGTACTTTGTTTGACAAAGATACTGTAAACTCAAATTTTCATAGCACGGTTGGGAATTCAGAGATTCCTTCTATTGCCAATGAATGGAAATCTCTTATTCATTTGGTTGTGTGAACAATGCTTTAATCTGCTTATGATTTTGACTTTGTTATGTGCACCCTGACTTCCCCTATTGTTGTCAGATAAAACATAAAAGTAAGAAACTCATCCAAATTACCTGTTCTGTTTACACATTGAACCACATGCCCCCTCAACATATTAGAAAACAAAAGGCCAAATAATGTGTTTTCGCTGTGCACTCAAAACTTTTGGGTTCAAGATGAATTGACGTGAAAAGGTCAAAGATTCAGTTCAGACCACAAATGTCTTACATTTCTGACATTTCTTGTTGTCATCACTCTATGACATGGTGATGGTGATCTATGAAACCTGTGACATTTTTTCTCTCTTTTTAGACAGTAATTAAAACCCTTTGTCATCACACATTGTTGGGTTGTAAATGTGCACTTAAGATGGAAATAAGTACTAATAAAGTTTTGGGCTTTGTTGACTGACTCACTCACTTTAAATGCATTTTCTGTTGGCTGAATCATGTGAATAAAGGTCTTCTTCCTTTCTAGTGATCCAGTGCTGCAACGAAAGTCACCTGGGTGAGACGCAGACAGAGAGAACTGTTTAGTCAGAAACATTAAAATTATATCTATTAGCTCTGGACATGACTCTTCGAAGACTCTGAGGTTCACAAAGTTCACAGCGCCACGTGCCCACTCATTTTACTGGCAACCCCCCACACTGGAAGTAGAAAAATACATTTAGGAATAACCAAATACAATTTTAAAAATATTTTTTAATAAAAACTGACATAACTATCATGTACTTAGTACGAGTAAACACTATTTACTGCGTGATGACAACAGAACATTATAAAATGTAAATACAGTTATCCAATAATCATATATTAGTATAGTAATTCAGAATGTGTACGGTAGCTGATTTTGAGCAGTGTTACATACGTGGTGATGGAGTTAACAATGGTGATCAGGGATTAAAGGACATAAAAAAATGAAAGAGAAAAGAAATAACAGTCGATCGTGAGAAACTGTTCTTGCCACTGATAACTGTGAAACACTGTGTTATGTGTCTCCAAAGTTTTAAAAAGGGAAGAAATGGGAGTTGTTGAAGTGATCGTGGTGAATAAATTGTATCACATATTACAAAAAGTGTCAAAAACATATACTAATGAGCAATGGAGATGCAGCAGGTTTTGATGTCCAGTATCATTCTATCAGAAAAGTGACAGGGGCTGCCTTTTTTGAGTAAGTCATGCGGTTTGGGTCAGTCTGTGGGCCTGAGCTTGAGCTGAACTGCTGATAATAAAGAGGCACGTTGCATGGATCCTATGTATTTACCTTTTCTTTCTTTTCCTTTTCCTTCTCTGCTCTCCACTAAGACAGCTGCCCACCCTGAGCCTGGGTCTGGCTTTCCATCTCCACTGCCACCTAGCGCTTGCTCAAAGGGTATTTTCTCTATACTTTTGGAAGGTCTTGGCTTTAATTTTTATGTCACATTTGTGATGTGAATACAAGATGCAAGATCTCTGCAGTTAAGTAGACCATTCATTTCAGCAGGTCAAAAAGAGCTTCTGCTTTTGAAACACGACGTCAAATGCAAGAACCTTGAATGTGAACCTTGCTTTTTTCATGCTTTTAATTTTGACTTTGCTTGTGTGCAGCCCAACTCCCCTTCTTCGTCTTGGTGAAGCACAGATTCTCCGTCACTTACTAAATTAGTTGTTGTTTCACACTGAAAACATTTGGCTTTAAGATCCAGTGTTAAATATGAAAGTAGATTTCATAGTGTCACTTCCACCATTCGGAGGTGACTGTACGTGCTATATTTCTGACAGTGTGGTTGCCAGGTTTGGTTTCACCATGGACAATGAAGAGTCAGTAACAGGCTCCTCCTGCAGTGGATGAGCTGATGCCTGCACTGCTGTCCTTTCTGTATAGAAACACAAACTGAGCCTCTGTTCACACTGACGTGTCACCTATATTAAAATAATACGTCGGGCTGCATTGTGGAGAATTTACTGACAAGACAATGAGATTCATGTAGTTGAAAATGAAGTTAGCCATGTTAGGTCAGTTCTTACTGAGGATGAATGAAGAATTCACATTACACTCAAATTCTTTATTTATATTTTATATAACAACATTAAAACTGAGGTTTCTTAAAAAGTTCATAGTATGACCCCATGTCTGCAAAACTTTGTAAATGACTTCATGGTGGATCAATAGGTACACATTTCCAATATTTATTTTACATAAAAAAAAAATTGTCGAGAGGCAAAAAAAGAGAATTAAGGAGAATTAAATCTGGACTTTTCTCAGACATAGAAGCTTGAATTTCAAAGGAACATGAATAAAGTGAATTACGGTCTAATTGTGAGAAACACATGGCCACTGGACTTAAAGACATTTTTTTTTTTTTTTGCAGGAGTTCAGATGATGTCAGGTTGACCATGATTACAAACTTCCACAGTGTGAGCAACTAAAGGTTCCTCCGAGTGATGTCGTCTAGGGGCATTTTTGAGTTAGCAGTATTGGGATGATTTAATGCAGGGAAGTCAGAGAGAAGTTAAATTTACATGCACTACTCAAACTACAACCATAAACAGCAAGTTCCATATCCGTGGAGGCATCTTCAAAGCAAAGTGTAAAACAATGTATAAAACAGTATTTGTTGGTTGCATTCCGACACTCACAGCTCGTGAATATTTATATTCATCTTTGCAGTAACAAATCAGCTTTTATCTTAATGCTCTCCACTGTGCCACCAGGTGGTGTGATGACTGTACTACAGGAGGCTGTGGAAAGTAGAGTTTATGATAATATGTCTATTTGAAATATTGTAGCGTTGAAATGTGGCAGGTGGGGACGTGGATAAATTTGTTCGTAGCTTTCTACAGAAACAGAACATCACAAATACCTCTAAGATGAACCTGAAACTGAAACAGATTTGAAAGTTGCCTTTTTCAGGCTTCAGCTTTTTCCATAGCAGTTAATATCAATAAGATTAGTGTTCATGGAAGGCCGCTTTACATTTTTATATTGTGTAATAACATCTAATGTAGTGGCAATTAAATGAAATTGCAACAGAGAGGTGGCTCTCTTTCACTCGCACATTTGAATGACAGTGGAAAACCATGGCAATGTGACATGCAGTTGATTTAGCTTTCATTCAATGTTATCTAAATTATACGAACTCCTAAACTCAGGAATTGAGTTGCTACTTATAAGGCTGAATCATTAGTAAATGATTTTTTATATTGCATTGCCACATTGCACATTGAATTGCTAATTACAAAATGAATTGCAATTTAAAAAAACATAGCAATGTGACATTAACTCGATTTCGCTTCCATTTGCTTCCTGATTTTACCACTTTGCAAAATTTATTTTTAATTTTCATGATCAATTAAACATTTGAATTGCCAATTGTAAAAGAAATTGCCATTTCAGAATAAAAAGATTACAAAAAAAGGAATGGTTTTACATAATTGTGTTATAGAAAAAGAAGTCTAAACATAATTACTTGAGATATGAAATACAGGCTTGTTTCAGTGCATGAGCATTTTAAATGAGATAATAATTAATAGAAATACCAATACTAATTTAGTTAATGCTAATATAATAGAGGTACGGTTGCATTTGCAAAAATAAACACCAACAAAACAACAGTCTGTGTAAAGATTAATGGTTTTGTCAGCAAAGGAATCCTCACGCTTTCTTTGCGCAGACAGATGGATGAAAGTACCCACACTGGAAATCATCCCAGCACTTCTGATCTGCAATGAAACAAAAGATTGTGTCTTATTACCACACATTTTAGGCAGAAACAGATGTCTCTTAACACATTGTTCCAGTTGCAGTTAAGAAAGAATCACTATTAAAACAATGTAACATTTTTAGGGCACATGATATATGGCAAAACATGTGCCCATTATTTTCTATGTAAACCAGGCATATCATATTGTTACACGACACTATCTGTGTGTTTCCCTTTACTAGTAATTATGTAATACATTTTCTAATACTGTGTATGACAAACCATCAACTGATCTGAAAAAAAAACAAATAATATTTTCTTTAGACATAATTATTTTTCCTTCAAACTTTTGTGAATCACTTATAAAGAAAAAGGTTTTGATTTTACCTCAAAAGTGCTGCGAGCCACCGGCATTATTAGGCTCTTTAGGAAACCAGTTGTGTGAATAGTGAAAAATGCTGCCGTCACTCCAGAGCCAAACACCTTCCTGTCAAGATCAAAGGGACAAAGTTTTACAACTCATTATTTAATTAAATACCTGACAAATATTTTTCAACGATGAAAAAAAAATACCAATTGTGCATCAGAGCCTCCAATCCACGTTTCATTGTAGTGATGAGTAGCGGCCACTATCTGCCTCTGAATCTCTTCGTACTCCTGCAGGTTGTGCACCGATGCAAGGTGTGCGCCCATGGACAGACAGTTCAACTACAGAAAGACAGAGAGGAAAGTCCCTAAAACAAGAACGACGGCAGAATGTGATAAAACAAACTAACTGTGCAAGTCCAATTAAACTGAATATTCCTACCTCGGCTTTGGACCAACTCATGGGTTTTTGTACATATTTGAAACAGCGACCATCAAAGTGAAACCAACCCTCAGAGCAAGTCACAGACTTGTTGACCAGGTCACTTCCTAATGAGGATACATGAAGATTAGTTGATCATTAAAAAAATACAGTTATCTGCTTTTTTCCTGCAATTTACAATGAAGAAACAGTAAAAGCTGCATTACTTAGTCACACTTCAATTATGTAATTACAGATTTACACAACAAAAAAACAAATCTTCACATTATTCCATTTACTCTATAAGTAAGATGTGTTTGAAGCAGTTCATGTGAAAATTATAATTCATTATTCTGTCAGAAATTAGTGTGAACGTTTTATATGAAAATCCGCACTGACCTGGAGAGTGTGAGCCACGGTTTGTAAGCCGGAGCCAAATGGACGTCACTGAGAAAGATGAGCAGAGTCACAGGTCTAAACAAAACTAAACTGCACTGTGTGATTAAACAGAACCAATTTAAATATGCTTTTGTTTTTGCTTATTGCTTAGCAGGCAGGAACATGGTTTCAGCGAAAAAGCAACATAAAACTCTGGTGAAGGCTGAAGAATCCAGTGCTGGTTCTAAACACGGCTGAGGTGGGTGTGCTTTCAATTCACCAGAGCATGTGGAAGGAACAAAGGAATCAGGCAAAGTGGAGAGAGGAAACTGGACTGACCCAGAACAAACCAACAGTACATCCCACATCACTTATAGACGTTATCATTTCTCCCACTTCCCTCTTTTCCCTTGTGTCTTGGATGTTCAAAGTAAAAGCTCATGAAGAGGGGAGACAGGAAAGGAGACAAGCAGAAAGGAAGCAAGGAGAGAGGAAGCAGGAACTTGTGTTTTAGGGGAAATGAGTCGTCGTTTCCTCTGAACTTGATCTATTTGCGATGATGCCATTTCAGCTTCATCAGCGGAGAGTCTGACTTTAGTTCCTTAGTTATCCTGTCAACTGCAGAGGTTCTCTGATGACTCTGCCATAGTCTGCCTGATCATGGATGACAAATACAAAGAATGTAGGGAACCGATCCAGAACTGTGGACTGGTACAAGCTGAGCTGTCTCCAGATAAACGTGGGGAAAACTACTACTAGAGACATTTTATGATTCCGTGGTGACCTCGGCAATCTTCTGTGGAGTGGTCTGCTGGTGCAGCAGCATCATGACGGCAGACAGGAGGAGACTGGAGGAGCCGGTCAGGAAGGCCGGCTCGGTTTTGGGGATGCCTCTGGACTCAGCCGAGCTTTCATCCGTGCTGAAGAACGACTCCTACCCCCTGTACGACGCAGCGTCATGTCTGAGCAGCTCCTTCATTAACAGACTGTTACGTCTTTTCTCCCTGCTGCTGTCAGACTTTACAATCCGAGCTGCTCCCAGTGAACCATTATTACTTTTAGTCATTTTAAAACCGTGCAATACAAACGCCCCATGGTACAATTATTACTTATATGATTGTGTAGGCATGTGATATATATATTTTCTTTCAGTATATCCTTTATTTATTTTTTGCTGCTGTAACATGGAAATTTCCCCAGTGTGGGGTGAATAAAGGTTTATCTAACTGTGCCATCAGGCTGCAACATAAGAAAATTGAAAAAGCAAAGAGGCTCTTAATAAGTGCACTGTACATGTGGCGGAAGTCTTTCAACATGGACGATTAAAACAGCGAGGAACCGTATTATACAACACACACTATAACCATATGACACGACACTTACTGCATGAAGAGCAATTAAAAATTCTTACCTCCAGCCAGAACCATCACAACACAACCAGTCACACACAAAATCACAATCTTCATGTCAGAGGTGGGAGCAGGCAGATTTATATCTGAAATAAGAAGAACCAAACTTTTTAAACACTTCCCAAATGGTGCTAGAAAAACTGAGAATATTGAGTTTGTTGTGAACCTGCTGGAGAATTTTATCTTCCTTCTCACTATCAGCCTGTGGCTTTTGTCTTCCTGGTTGGGTGCTGACTCACTACCCAGACCAGGTTTTATATTACGTTTGTCATCATCTTTTACCAAATGAGAAACTGAATTCACTGAAATTCTATTTTTAGACCTAGTCAG